>OU426987.1:204372662-204972662 GCA_911387755.1 Chrysotoxum bicinctum | reverse complement strand
TATCGTAGTAGGAACATTGCCATCATGTCAGATAGTCAAGAGGCACTCAAGATACTAAGCTCATATACCATGAATGAATTTGGCAAACACAACAGGTTCACACTTCACTGGGTACCTGGTCACGTGGGTGTCCATGGGAACGAAGAGACAGACTCCTTAGCAAAAATAGGCGCATTAACCTATTTAAGAGGGCCTGAGCCCAATAGCAGACTAGGAGAAAACATAATCAAAACCAAAATCAAACAAGAAAATGAGGCAAGAAGATTCCCAAAAACTGGGGAGAACTGCCAAAGCTTAGGCAGGCGAAAGTACTAATGGAAAATTCCAACTAGAAACGTTTCGAAAACTGCAATACCTCAAGTAGGAATAATCTATGAATAATAACAGGCATCCTAACTGGACACTGCAATATTAGAAGACACCTAGGTTTACTTAATATGGTAAGCAGTGCCACATGTAGATTATGCAACATGCATGAGGACTTACCAGACCACATACTAGGAAGATATTGTGCCCTCATGCAACAAAGAAAAAACCATCTGGCACATTACCAGTTGGAAGAGAGCGACCTATCCTCTATAAAGGTGCTCCAAATTCTGAGATTCTTAAGATCAATAGATTTGAAGGAGGAAGAACTATAAGATGAGCAAGCTCATTTACTTTTTAAGTGGGGGCACAATAGGTTTCCAGGGCACAGTCCAATACCCCCAATTATTAATTCATTCATGCGAAAAAGTCATTGATAATTGATACGAATTCCAGACGGGCATTTTAGCGATGTCATATTCCATACATGAGCCTTTAAATAAATAAAAAAAAAGATTTCGTTAATACCACAGACACAGCTTGTGTCCTTATTGTAAAACCCTTTATTATGTGAAAAAGAATTGAATCTATTAAAGCAAAAATAAACTTTGCATAATCGAAAATAGTTTAGAATCAATGATGGCTCATAGAGGGCCAAAACCTAGTGGCTTGCAACTCTCAACCATTTCTGTGTGTGTGTTTGCAGAAATGGAGGGGACTTACAACAGCTAATGAAGCAGCACTTTCCATGAGATACGCTGGGAAGATTTGCCAATTCCTCCCAAGAGGTACAACACTTCTGAAAGACCCTCTGCATGACAGTCCAATGCACTTACCTTTATGCTAACGAGTTCTACAAAATTTGCATATAAAGGGTGTCCAGCGGGAATTTTTCAGCTTTAAATTGCGATTATCGAAATACTAGCGGGTTGATGTAAGCAGAAGGGGTATTATTCAAAGCGCAGGATTTGCGGAATTGTTAGTCGCCATGAGTAACTGGTCGGGAACGCACCGCGCGTTTGCGGTCGAGCAATATTTGAGGTGCGGTGAAGCATTGGTACGTGCGCGGCGCGATTTTTGTACTCATTTTAATATTCAACGACTAAGTAATGGGCCGAGCACGCAACTTATCTGGTCGTGGTTACAAAGATTCAGGCAAGAAGGCACAATGGTCAATAGAACTGGACCATCAACGTCGGCAGAAACGCCAGAACATGTGTCTCAAGTTCGAAATGAAATTATTCGAAATCCACGTAAATCGATAAGGAAGATTGCGCCCTCCACACCGTACAAAATGCAAATTGTTCAGTATCTTAACGATGCTGGAACGTTTTCGGACAGCACTTACACTTGGAAACATTCTATTCAGTGACGAAGCACATTTCCATATTGATGGATATGTTAACAAACAAAATATGCGATACTGGTGGTGCCCCAACAACTCTAGAGAACGCCATCAAAAACGTTTACATTGTTTAAAAACGACACTTTGGTATACCATTTCAGCGAGCGGGGTAATTGGCCCTTATTTTTTTTAACCAAGTTGAGACAGTCACTGCTCCGGTGTATGGCCGTATGATTGATGAGTTTCTGTTACCGCAATTGCAGCTGTGTTCAACCGAACACAATTTCAACAGGACGGTGCCACTACGCACACAGCTAGGGTGTCGATGGAAAGGCTAAGGACAGATTTTCCGAATAAACTGCTCAGCAAAAGTATGGAGACATTCCATGGCTGCCTCGGTCGCCAGACCTCACACCTTGCGATTTCTTTTTATGGGGATACCTCAAATCAAAGGTTTACAATAACAATACCCGGACAATTCAGGCTCTACAGGAAAATATTCGCCATGAAATTCAAAGCATTGCTCCAGCGCTTTGCCGTCGCGTAATGGAAATTATAAGGGTCCGACTACAAGAGTGCATTGAAAAGAACGGCCATCATTTGGATGATATCGTTTACAAAATCAATTTGATTTCTTTCATAATAAACGTTTTCCTACCATAGCTCAAATTAATTTTAAAACACATCTTGGAATAAAATAAATATTTAAGGCAGAACAACGTTTGACAGGCCAGCTAGTGGATTTTTATAATTTAATTACGCTAATGGGGGCGTAGCGCAGTAGACCCTCAATAATATAATCTTTTTACCAACTGATACAGTTGAAACTTTCAGACTAGCTCAAAGAAGCTGAACAAGAACAAGACTTCTCTACCTTCTCTTCATCTTGCTTGAGGAACTTAAATCCTTTCGAATTTATTTCTCTGTTTAAGATTATATCTATTTGCTTTACTCATCAAGAAAGAAGGTCCTTTTTTTTTGAAAACTAAAAAAGTTATAAAATATACCTAACCAAAAAGGAATCCTTCCAAAACAAAAAAAAACAACTTTCTTTCACTCCAAATCTCCGATTACTTGTTATTTTTGTTTGAATTGAATATCCATCCATCGCTGTAAAGCTTTAAGGACTTTCTGGATGTTCCAATTCTGTAACAAATCCCTCTTGCTATTCCACATTCATGTTTAATGCATTATTCCAGTTCTTGCTGAATTATTCATACCCCATAGAACTAACCGTGCTAACTCTCTTTTGATATACTTTAAAACATCAAGCAGTGCTCCATATTTTAGTTGGTAGGTTCCCATCAACTACGAGTATAAACCTACTCGTATATTCCTGTTAAAGTTGCTCACCACTCCAAAACCTGTCATGGAAGAACAAATTGAAAAGCAAGTTAACAACACAGTCAAACAACACGTCATTGTATATTCGTTCTTTAAGCTACAAAACATAGAATTAAAAAAAAACAAGAATTAACACTTAACGCGCTGATGAAATCCTTGAAGCGAAATCACTCACTCAACAACACAACCACCGGAAGAAGTGTTCTTTCATTTTGTGTATAATTTCGCACACGCAAATAATGAGTCGCACCCACTTTAAACCTACACCCGGCATGAACCAAGTGCCAGTCTGCTAGTCCGTCGTGTGTCTCGGTGTCGCCATCGCCAACGCCATACATAGCATCGCACGGGAACAGGAATACAACTGCACACACAGGAGAGTCAGCACAGGACTCAGGACAACAACAACAAGGAACAAAGGGAAGGAAGGAAACGGGAAAACTAAAAACAAAAACCAATGGTTTCTTTCAAGTTAACGGTGGCAGGTGTCTAATAAAGTGTTGCATACTTCAAGTTTGGTTGTTTGTTGGATTCATGTAAAGTGATGTCGTGTTGTGCTGTTTTATTGTAAATAATTTTTATTTTTTTTTTTCGTGTTGTCTTAATTGTTGCTAAGAAGTTTCTTTGTGAGTAATTTGTTTTTCTATAGAAATACATCACACAGGCGTTTTTTTTTTTTAATTTCTATTAAGAAAAGTAAAATTACAATTGCAACAGTTATTGTGTTTAATGTTTTTTTAAACAATTACTCGCTTAACTAGGGCGACATACAAAACGAAATTTACACCGGAAATAACCTGCTAATATAACAAATACAAGGATAATAATTAATGAATGCAAAATGAGAACAACTACACACATGGAATAGGAAAACTGTGTTAACACACTATTGTATGAGGGCAAGTTTTAGGGATTTTTTTTTTAAATTATTGTTTTACTGTTGGTGTACTAAGGACTTGATGTCCTTGTTTAATTAATTCTACACATAAACTATAATGATAAGCTAATGGTTTGGACTAATAACATACATACATAAACTTTAATCTTTTAATTATATCGGTTGGGTTTATGGGGGGACGGACAGATGAGTGCTGATTATTATGTAGACATAGAGGAAAAGGGATTTAATTTTGATAAAAAAATAATGTCGCTTTCAGGTTTGATGTTGAAGAACAGATCCTTTTGAAACTTTTTTTTTTCGTTAATAGTGTATTTTGTGTATTTTAAAAGTATGGTATAAGTATTGTTCTTCTTTTTTTTTCTATTTTAAACCTTAATACATATGTTTAAGAGGATACAGCAATATAAAGCTTATCTTCAATTATCCCGGTGATGAAAATAACTTATTATTGAGGAAAAACATACTCGTAGTGTCCAGCCTAATAGACCAGCGGACGAACGTTAGATTACAACGTGCGATATGGTCTTTTCACTTGTAACGACGGTTGATAGTTAAAGTTCCTTTAAAACTAAAAGGGATCGTTTTGCTACATACTCAAGGAAAATATCATGTTTAACTAATCAATTATTAGATTGTTTAATTAAACATGATTGAGCATGTTAAACATTTCGAAACATACACAATTTAGGTGCTTATTTGCGGTTAATGACAAGACATAACTCAAAATCAAGACTGTTTTTGGGGAAATATGAACTTTCACTTAATACACTTGGAAGTAGTGTTAGAAAATTAACACGATGCAATATTCTTATATGACCAGAGATTAAGGCAATACATTCTGCAATATCCCAAAGGCAGTAGAAATTTCTGGTCATTTGTCAAGAACGTAAAAAATTCAACTGCATCTTCGGCTCCAACTCTCATCTACAAAGACAAGCCGATAAGGCAAATGTACTTGCAGCTAATTTTGCTGCTAGCTCTACGTTTCCTCTTAGCAACATTGACCCCCCCTGTACTTGAGAACGTACATCATTCAATGGGACAGGTATATTTCTGTACTCGTACAGTTGCAAGAGCCCTTCGAGATTCTGATACAAACAAATCTGCTGGTCCTGATGGTACTCGTATACCCCCCATTCCTCTGAAGAGGTATTCTTCATCGCTGGCAAAACCATTGTGTAAGGTTTTCCATCGCCCCTACTGTTCTGGAATCTTCCCTACAAGATGGAAAACAGTATTTGTGAAGCCTGTTCCTACATAAGGCGAACCATCTTCTTCCTCGCTCTATGGACCAATTGCACGTTACTAGATCGCTCAATACATGTTGTATTGGACGGTTTCAAGTCTGATCTTTACAAAATAAATGCTGGTGTTCCCCAAGGCTCCGTTTTGTCTCCGACTTTCTTCATCATTTTTATAAATGACCTCTTTTCTAAAAAATCTAATTTACTTCATCGTATCACACAGTACACAGGTTCGTATGATAAGCTCAATAAACTTCGATCATTACAAATTCCTAAATAGAGTATAATAAATCGTATGGAGTTTAATGCTTCGAAAACTCAATAATACTCGTATATCGGAATTTCAATGACCTTGGAAACAAGGCACGTAAGTACAATTGAACGATAGTTGGAAGTGAAAAAAGACTTGCTTTTTGGGACAAATACTGTTTTCCATCCACTCGGAAAGAGACCAGTAGAGTAGGACAGATGGAAAAGCTTACGCACTGGTTTTGCCAGCATTGAGGAACACCTCTTCAGAACAATGGGAGGGATACGATCCGGGCCAGTGGATTTGTGTATATCGAGATCTTTTAGTAATCTTGCAAATGGTGCATTACGAAAGAAGATATGTTCCATTAAACAAATTACATGTACAGGAGCGTCGAAATAACAGCAAAATGTGCTGCAAACAAATGCGTTTTTCAAGTGAGCTAACATAAGGAGTCATTGAAGACGAATGTAGGAACCGACGAAGAAGTAATATTTCGTACATTTGTTACAAATGACTAACAATTTTTAATACCTTTTGGACATTCTAGTATTTTTAGCCTTTGTCATTGTCAAACGCTTCTCTTAAGAATTATTTCTCTAACTAGGTTTTGTTGACATGAGAAATTTGCAGATATGACACAATGGTCGGATGTGCTTAGTGGTGAACATACACTTGTGTATTTCTAAGGGTAAGAGGTGAAAAACAAGCCGCTAGGCTAGTTAGCGGATGGATCTGCAACGTCAGGAATTCGAGAGGCTCGTGAGCTGAGCTGAGTCAAGTTGTCTAACTCACCTTTCTTCGGGTGTTGTCTGACTAGAATAAGACGATCACGAAGAATTGTGTAGGTTAAAAATAGTTGATCTATAATTTGTTGACTATGCGATTCTCTACAAAAATGAAAAGTCGTAAAGCTTTCTGTCTTTTATTATTTTATATTCTAACAGTCATGCTCAAATGGAATAGCCAGTTGGATTCCTCCCCTCAAAAAATTCCACCGTAATACTCGTTTAGCTGTGAATCATCACATCAGTTCACCTTTGAGCATAACTTCGAATCTAGTATCATATATTGAGGTTCTTACTTTAGCCGCACTGCTAGAATGTGGAATGCATACCCTTCTCGATGTTTCCCCTTAATTCAATTCAATCGAAGGTGGGTAGGACTTTATGAAATTCATGCTTTATTTTTGAAAATAATTTTGCCTATACTCCTATCATATATTACGTTTTTTTTTTAGTTCTCTAATGACTACAGGTATCTCCCCCTCAGATTGGAAGTCGGCTAAAGGTTTACCCGTTCCGAAAACTTCTTAAAGTAATGAGTTCACAGAGATGTCCATCCTTCCCTAATTACCATAAGCATTTGAAAAGGTTTTTCAGAAACAGGTTAATTACTATATTTCTAGGTATAGCCTTCTGTCCCCTAGGTAATCTGGATTCAAACAAAAACACTGCTGTACCACTGACGTCATATGACTTTCAGAAGAAATACGCCATGCTCTTGACGATGGTCAAGTTTCATTCTTGTTCCTTTTTTTTTTTTAGATTTTTCTACGGCCTTTGATATGGTTGACCATTCTGCTTTCTTATGCCGCAAGCTGTCTGTATTGTACAATTTTTAGCGGTGTGACGTTAGACTTACTTCGTCTTTTCTAATGGATAAGAAGCAAGTAGTGGTCATAAATGATAATTTCTCGGAGTTTCTTTTTTTACCGACCGGTGTTCCACAGAGTTCCATCTTAGGGCCCATACTCTTCTCGCTGAATATTTACTAATGAGCTTCCAACCCTTACTAAGCACTGTTCCGCTAATATGTATGCTGATAATTTTTAGCTTGTTTGAGCACGGCGCTTTGGATGAAGATCTTTTTGAAATAGCAAGCTGATCAAATCATTCCAGGCTTATTTTGAATCCCACAAAAATCAAATTACATGGTAATTCCAAAAAAACCTTCAGATCTTTCTTGCTTTCCCTCTATCGTTCTTAACAATTACAAATTTGAGTCCGTGGAAACTGCTAAACACCTTGGTGTAACCTTTTAATAGGAAATTAATGTATCTGTTGGAAATACGTGTACTTCCCACGTTATGGCCACCCATACCTAAATTTTTCTCCCATTTTTATTTTATTTTATTTGTTATGGTATTGTATTAATAATTGATAAAATTTTGTCAAAAGTCGAAAGTGTACGCTATCAAATAGGTAGGTTTTTTTTTCAAAATTCTGAATTTTATCATGAAAACTTAAATACAATCGTAAAGCTGTTTTTTATTGTGAAATAATTTTTTTAAATTAAAAATTCTTTTAAATGTCAATTTTTTCATACCAGTTAGATCTTATCATTTTTAAAGTAAAATATGGTCGTCCTTTATTTCTACTTATACAATACTTTTTGTTTTATTTTCTTAAATTATGCGTGCGCTCAAAATACACTTTTGAGCACTTCATCTGTTTTTGATGTTTCAAAAAAGTTGTATCCAATTCGAATTTGCCAATATTGTTTGGGGAGTTGGAGTGGATATGATTTATTTTATTTTTTATACACATGCATTTATACACTAGGGACACACTATCATGAATGACATTGTGCAGCATTATTTACAAATTGGTTAATTTTTTTTTAATATCAACAACATTTCCGTCCGCACACACAACTCTATTTAATTTGGGTTATCTTTTTTTTTTAATATGAAATGCAGAACAAAATTTAACTGGTGTGGCTTTTCGGATTCAAAAGTGACAAATCTACTGGGAATGAGGCAAATTAAATGGACGAATCTACGGAACATTGCACTGAACCGAATCGAGAACAGAATTTAACACAACTAAAGTAGCCAATGGGAAAATTATATTTTAAAATGAAACTACTACTAGGTTATGGGAAGCGTTGGTGATAAAAATTATTATGCAAATTTATATAGCTTTAATAATATTATTTTTACAACTTTAATCGAATCTTTTGGATTCCATATAAAATCACAAAAAACAAATGCAATGAACAAATATAGCAATATGAATGAAAAAAATATCAATGTATCAATATGTATTTTTTTAAATTTTTTATTACGAAAAGAAGAGAAATAAATTCGATTGTTACCTTAGGGTTAATACGGTTGAAACGGCGTGATACATTTGGTTTGATCGGGGATGACTTTAGATTTTTTTTTTTTATTTTTGGTAACGAATTTGATTTGATTTTGATTTTTGTGGCAAAATGATGTGGGGTGAGATTGAATAAAATTAATTTAATTTAAATATTTGCAATATCGAATATTGAGTGACTTAAATTTAATTGCTAAAGCGTAAGGGAATTATAAATATATAAATTTATTTTTTTTTATATAGATACATATCTAAAAGGTTAAATGTATTTTATCTATCAGTGCAATATAGGTATATAATATATTATTAAGGAAGCTGGGAAATAAATTTTAAGTTTTTAAGTACTCTCTTTCGTGTTAAGGGAATACTTCTTTTATAACGCTCTTAACTCTATTGTTACATAAATAATTACTATATTTTATTTTTGATTAAGATTAAGGAAATATAGGGTTTAATTTTATTTCTAGTCAAAATAATAAAATAATTTACTCTAAAAATGTTGTGCATTTACTTCAGATATAAATATTGTACTATTGCAAATTTAAGAGTGTTTTGGTCTCCATTATGTCCCATTTGGGCCTCGACCATGGAAATAGAATTGCTATAAACTTCGGTAGAAAAATATACTAAAAAATCCGCAGCCAACTTCAGGTTGTTTTTCAACTAAGAAGGTATTCAAAATTGTAAAACCAATGGTCACGGAAACCATTTTCACACAAATACAAATTTTAATAAAGTTATTTTCAAAACCAATTTATTTCTTTTATAATATATTTAATAAGAATTCTGTGATATAACCATGAACGAGCTGTACAGCGAACAAGTTTAATTCCAACGGTTGAGATGGGTAGTCCATGTAGAGCGAATTAAACCAAATGCTCCGGCATGGAAAATCTTCGAATCCCACCCGGGAACGGCGTAGCATAGGAAGACCGCAACTAAGGTGGCAATTGGAAGAGGACCTCAACCAACTTGACGTGCGAAACTAGAGGCAGCTAGCTGGCGAAGCTTGTTAGTTCGTGCGTTCGTCTACCCCAGACTGTGGCGCCATTCTAAGTAAGTTAATTAGAACTCAAAATGTCAAAGAGGAAAACTAAATTGACAGTAGACTATTGACAGTTCGCGTTCCTGTTTAATTTTTTAACACTTAACACAAATTAGCAGTGATCGTAGACAACGCCTTAGACTGACTAACTGTGTTCTGGAGTAGATGGAAACGAATCCCAATTTCAGATAAATGATTAACGTTAGCACCTAAGCGTCATAAAAATATAGGTAGTGCAAGACTGGGTAGTAAAAAACGTTGCACGCGTTGCGCCAATTTGACGTTAGAATGGGTTGCCCTTCACAGTCTACTATTAAGCGCTTGGAGGCCAAATTTAAGACGATTGGATGATGAAAGAACGTAAGATCAGCCGAGAACATCGTAGCGGTCCCTGAAAGTGTAAAGCAGAATCCGAGAACGGCGGTTCCTAGCCGTGGGCAAGAACTAGGCCTTTCGCAGACTTCAACTTGGAGATTTTTGTGTCGGGAATCGGGCTGACACCCGTGTACAAGATCCAATTGACCTAGAAGCTTAAAGTTCATGACTATAAACAGCGCCGTTTTTTCGCTGATGGGGCTTTGGGCCGTTTCGAAGAGGACCCCAATTTTTGCGAAAAATCATCTTTGGCGACGAGGCGTGATTTTGGATGAATGGCTGTGTTAACAGGCTAAATTGCTCTATATGGGACGGCACCAACCCACACGAGGTTCTTCAGGTTACAATGCATCTTTAAAAAGTTACGTGCTCTTTCGAAAACGATGTTTGTTATTTGGTTACCATCAATGGCGAGTCCTACGGAACGATGGTAACCAATTTCTTATGGCCCAAACTGAGCCATATGGACCTAGACAACATTTGGTTCTATCAGTACCACACACCTGTTGCCATTCTTCATGAACCATTTGCCCAAGAGCGTCATGCGATTTGACCCTGGTAGTCGCAGGTCTATACGAATACACCACAATCTACCGATGCTTTCAAGGTGAACATAACACAGGCCATAGCTAAAATTCAACCAGACCTATGCGGAATAGACATTTGAAATTGGACCACTCAGCTCAAAGCCACATGCTGATGTGCAGCTTTGTTTTCATGACGATCAAATTGTGTCAGTTCGTCATCGTGCTCAACAATAAAACTTGTGCCCATCCGATTTTTGGAAAGTTTTTGGTAAAGATCTTGTTGAACGAGCTTACAAGATTCAACTTTTGCAGAAATGGAAGCCACACGATCATAATTCGCGTCGTACATTTGGTGAGTGGGTGTAAGAAATAAAGCCATTGATCCACAAATTCATTTGAAATATTGTTCATTCATAGTGACTTTTCGTCAAATAGCTATGTCAACAAATAGAACTGCCCCATTTGGAGCGATGGTAATCGACATAAGCAGCTGTCGAAAAACCATTACATCCAGAAAAAGTCGCCGTTTTGTGCGCTTTATACGCCGGTGGGATAATAATTGGTCCATATGTCTTCAAAAATGGTCATGTTCGAAACATTACGGTAAAGGGTGAGTGGTTCAAAGGCGTGATTACTCACTTTTTCGTTCCCAATGGGAAGACATTAATGTTGCAGACAAGTGGTTTCAGCAATACAGCGGGCACTATATGCCACACAGCGCACGGTACAATTAATTTACTGAAAGACATATTTGACGAACTATTTATTTCTCGAAATGGTTGACAGTTGACAGGTTACTGGCCATTGCGTACGTGCAATTTGACGACATTAGATCACTTTTTTTTGGGAATATGTAAAGTTGCATTTCTACGCAGGTAGACCAGAAACAAATAAGTACATGTAAGCCCAAATGCGACGTGTTATTGACGAAATACAGACTGATTTATGGCGAATGGTGTGTGTGTAAATTGGACCCCTAAATTACCCCACGTACATATGTGCCAGAAATCGTATTCTAACATTAATGTCAAACTTCCAAATAAACCCAATTTCGTCGATATGACAATCATTTTCAGTGTTTTACTTCAAATTAAAATTCTCAACCTCTACACAATAAATAAAATACGACTGGATCGCACGAACTTGCTCTTATGTAATAGTACTTTGGAATTTAAGATACATTTTATAAATATAAAACATGGATTTAATGAGATAAAAATGTTCAAATGCATGGAATTGCCGTCTGATTTTCGGAAAAGTATGAATTTACGGAAACAAAGTTTAAAACCCGTTTTATTAAAGTGATTTTTTATATAACAAATTTCTTTCAAATTTTTCTAGCACAAAATTTGGATGCCAATTTTAAGTGTTTAGTAATATAGATTTTAGGAAATAATTTCAAAAAATAAATTGGTTTTTTTTTTTTTTTGCAAAAAACCCAAAAAATATTTTTTCGAACATTTTTATATACAATATTATTTTAAACTTAAGGAGGCTCCTGGTGAAATTTTTTGGTTAAAATCGTTAGAGCCGTTAATGAGAAAGTCGAAAATCAAAAAAACGGTTCAACGACAGGTATCGTTAATAACGTTTTGCCCCAAATTTTTTTTTTACCAAAATGTAGTCCATGTTCATAATATCACACTTATTTTTTCATCAAAATTGTTAGAGCCGTTTATGAGATAAATAAGATTTCGCATTACGGGTGTATGGAAGGAACCGTTAGTTTTAGAGCTAAAAATTTTCCCTCTAGGAAATCACCGAAGACCCTTAAGTACCGAGTTTGAAGAAAATAAATCTTGCGGCTTAGGCTCTAGATCCCTATCATCGTAATGTCAACTTTGATCAAAATCTCGAGTTCGATTTTTTTTCCAAATGCAGAACTTGCCCTATAGTACCTATATCGTACGTTCGACTTCACTTGTACTAATATCGGGAAACGCAAAACATCGCATACGACTATTCGTATTTTATCGTTATTCCGAATCTCGTATTCGATTTACTTGAAGTCGTATTTGTGTACTTTTTTACTCGTATTAAATTTTCTAGACGAGACTTGTTTTTTTTTTCGATAAAAATGGACAAAAAGTTAATGTAAGTACATTGGTACCTCTTGGCAAAATGGTTAGGCGTTAAACTGTCATGCGGAAGGTCTGGAGTTCGATTCTCAACCGCAGCAAAAAGTTTTTCAGGAGTGTAATGCCTCTTGCAACGAATTGACAAATCCTCTAAGAGTATATCTCTTGTCTTGGAAAGTGCTGCACATTTGCCGTTTGGAATCGGCAGAAAATTTTAGGAACCCTCCGTTCCTGGTAACACGCACACAGGAATGGTTGAGAATTGTAAGTCACTATAGGTCCTGGTTCACTTCGAGCTGTTGCACCACCAAATTTTTTAAAGCACATTTTTTATTGGTTTATTTATTTGGACTCAACGTTATTAACGCGTTCATATTAAGTAAAATAATAAATCGTTCTCAATTTGAGGCATTGGTTTGTGCATTGGAAGAAAATTTGGAGGTAGCAAGGGGCCATAGGAAGAGTGGAAAACTCAAAGCAAATAATTAACAGTTTTGGGCGGACCGAAATGGTCTAACTTGTTTTAAAGTAAGAAATATTTAACCAATTGTAATTCATGCCTCTGTAGGTCTGCAATGACCAAAAGTATTTAGTTAAAACAGAAACTGCATCACAATACAATACACAATACAACCATATGCTAGAGAAAATTTGAGAAGTACATTGCTAACATTTTAAATTTAAATTGTTAATCCCCAAGGATCAAACATTGGAGTTTTTCAGCCTCCTCCTGTAATCGACACGATAAATACTGAAGATGAAACTGACATAGTCCAAGAATATAACGAGTATTCACAAGCCAGTAACACCACTTAGACCGAGAGCCCAAAGCAATTTTCGGGTGTGATTGATAACAAAAAATATTTAGCATAATAAGATAGGCCTTTTATAGATAGTTATTTACAAATGTGAAAGTCTTGCATACTCTAGTGGGTGCAATAGGGCATTATAGTGCATTAAGTATGCAGTTCTTTCCAAAGTCTAAACAAATTGGAATACAAAATTTGGCATAACTTCAAAATGAAGAGCTAAGTGCCCTGATTGCAAATATTGAGGTCCAAGACGTTTTGAAGGTGGCCTTCTTAGTGTAAGAATTAGCATATTCTTATTGCGTCTGACAGACAGAAGGATGTCTGTAAAATGTCTTGGACCTTGATATTTTCAATCGGGGGCTTAACTCTGCATTTTGGCAAGGTTCTTATCACAATTATTTGGACTTGGAAAGAACTGCATACTTGATGCTCTATTGCTCCCACTAGAGTATGCAAGACTTTCACATTCGTAAATAACTATAAAAGGCCTATCTAATTATGCTAATTATTTTTTGCTATCAATCACACCCAAAAATTGCTGTGAGCTCTTAGTCTAACTCGTACAAACAAAAAACAAAAAGAAAAAACAAATAAAATAGAAGAAGAGCCACTTCAAATCAATGGAGCTCATCAGAATTTCATTATAAATAAAATAATTTAATTGAAAAAACAACAAATGACTTTTTCAATTCAAATTTATTGATTTTGACAATTACCTACGGGCGACAATATACGTTGTTTTTTTGAGCTTCTCGTACGCAACGTATACGACTTGAAGAATAACGATTTTGATACGAGACGAGTTCGAGTTCGACTACGAGTACGAGACAAAATACGACTTGTGGAATATGGGTGAATGAGTATTTGTCAAGTCGAAGTTCAGAGGTTCTTTCAATAATATCATTGAAAATCATCTCTGCACTGAAAACCACATACCTCTGACATACCTGTCAATAAATCGACCAATTTTTAATAAGCAATCAACAATTTTTTAAAAAGAACTATCTACCAACGGTATGAACTGACAGTTTTCAATTTGACAACGTAGTCAGAAAAGTCACTGTCAGGCCAAACACCTTACACTCAAATTGTCAGTATTTGGGACAAATTACACCAACCGTGTGAACACAGTTTAGAATTGTAATGTAGTTGGGTATTTCTTATTGTCAATGACAGTTCTAATTCTAACAATAGTAGTAAGTCTTATAATAAGTCTGTTTTGTTGAAAAATCCCCCGTTTTAGAGCGATTATTTTCATTCACAAGCTATCACCCTCATGACTCCTTCTCCACAGCAGACTATCTTTTAGATACCAAACACAAGTCTCAAATTTGTGGACAAAATTATTTGAACATTTGCGTTTTATGTTCCACGTCGATGATTTTTGTTTTAATATCATTTTAAAGAAATACAATTATATAAATTATATTTTAATGATTGATTATAATATGGTCTTTAACATTATGTATGGGCGAGCTCTTTTAAGCACATTTTGCTTACAAATTTCACAGCTTTCTCTTGTAATTTCAGCAATTTCGTTTCTAATGCTGCCCTTTGGCATAGAGGTTGCAATTGGTTTGTTGATGTACACCGCCGCCGACCGGCCCAAATAGCGCACCATACAAGTACACTACGAGGATGTAGTGGTCCACAATCAACACCTGTCTGGTTTCAAGGAATCTTTGACTAGATACATACATTATATCAATGAAAAAAACAGAGGATCTACTGAAGCTTAGCAAATATCAATTAGGTTGGAATCTTTACGGGTAACAACTCAATTGGAACTCACATGAACAGAATGGACGTCAGCACATTTGACTTATGAAGAGGGTGTCAGAACGAAGATGTGGAAGAGGGTTTCACTTCCTTCGCCTTTCTTCCCAGAACGAGAAATTATGCACTCGGAGAATACTTTTTAGACGAACTGGGCGACGTTTCATTTTTGTCACTAAAAAGCATCTTTAACTTCACACATAGCTAAGACTTCTACTAAATCCTTTCTCTTACCCTTTCCATTCCTACATTACCCGCACCACGGGAAACACAATGGATCTATTGAGATCCGAGGGAGATGATACGGTTTGCTGCATCATCACCCTACCTAACCTATGTAGTAGTCTTTGGTGTGTCAATCAAGGATATTCAGTGTCCCAATAGCGACTTTTCTGTTCATTGAAAAAGTCAGCCAAGTCGCAAAATTCTTCGTCGCTCATAATGATTTTAGCGACCATTTTCTACGATTGTCAAATGCCAATCAAATATAATAAAATCGACCTGTAACCTAAAACACACTCTGTACTTTCCTGTTCAAATTGTTTTCAACTTAATTGAATTTGTAAGGACTTTCTTTAATTTCACTGAGCATTCCCTAACTACCATACAATTCCAAGAAATTAAAATTAAAGTTTTGCTCACGATTCTCGAAAACTCATTTGCAAAAACCTAAGGTGAAGGAAGAGACTTAAAAGTTAACAAAAGTGAGCATGAAAGGAGAAAACTACATTAGCATGATGAATGTCTCATGTACTCGTAAGTTGTTTATTTATAATCCAGGAAAAACTTATTAAGATAAGTGGTTGTCTTTGTTTGCCAAATATTCTGCGAAAAAAAAAAACAACTTTTTCTCGGAGAAATTATAAAACAATTCTCCTGCTCCATATTTAAGGGATTATAATTTGCGTTTTATTCATCTTTATAGTTAAAAATGACTTAACTTAGTTGCCTTACACTTTGGAATCATATTATATTCATAAAGGATTCAACTTTTAATCTAACGTAATAGATGCGAGGGAGTTATTGCGGTTTCCATTAAGTCTACAAAATACTCGTATTTGTATGCGTGGAGAATTTTGTTTCCTTAATATTTAAAATTTTTGTTTTTAAGAAAAAGAAATGAAAGCAATTAAATGTGAAACAAGTTTGCCCTTTTGAGATTATTTCATAAGCTGGATACTTTTTTCTTCAGTCATTTTATGTAATTCTGATGAAGAGATTCAATAGAAAATGTTTTCCTTTTTTTTAAATAGAAATAGTTTTAACCGCAAAATAAGAAGGTCATCCTCATCATCAACAGTCAGCGCATCATGTTGAAAAATTCATATAGGGTTCTGACCTGACAGTAAAAGCTCTTAAATAAATTAAATTTACCGCGAAAAAAAAAAATAAACTGGAAGATGATGGTTTAGTGGTTTCATTTCGTATTCGGCACTGAATGCACTTTCAGGTGATTTTATTCTAGCCAAAATAGGTCAGAAGGGAAATTTCAAAATAAATGAGTAATCAAATATTGAGTAATACTTAAAGATGATGCATCCGACTCAATATTTGTATATTTCTTAATAAGGAAAAAACGTATCTAACCAAAACAGAGATTATGATTTGATTCGAGCTGTAAAGAGGTTATTTCTGATCCGAAAAAGTAGGTTCGCGATGTTATAAGGCCAACTCTAGTGAGGAAAACCGGAATAAGTTCAAACAAGCTGGGAAGACCTGTACAGATCATATTCGAAGAAACAAAATTTTTACATGACCAGTTTCGAAAATATCAGCCTAGGAGCGTACACCTATTGATAAAGTTGAAGAAACCTTTTAAGGAGAATTCAATGAACTTAATTGTGCTAGAGGAGTTCGATGATAAAGTCAGGAAGGAGATATTCAGCCCTATGGAGGTATTCGTTCGGAAGAAGTTCCGAAACGATAGTCCGTTCCGATCGGAAATTACTCGTAGATTTCGTTCGAGGTATCCACTTCAGAACAAACAAAAATGAAACATACAATCGCATTCATTCTATTCCATTATTTTTTTTTAATAATCCGCAACTATTTTCTATCGGAGAATTTTCGAAGAAATTTAACGGACAACTGTCAAAAATTCTTTGCTGAATGTACTTAATCGCAATGTGTTGATCAGCGTCACATTTTATCGGAAGATTTTCCGATATGTCAATCGGACAGGGTACTTCGGTAGAAAATTCTCCAATTTCGAACAAATCGGAAAATAATTTTCTTCGAACGGATAGCTCGATAGAGCTGATTGACGGAATATTTGGTAAGCACAGCCTCTAAGAAACGAGGACTGTTTCTGATGAAGAGACTCGGCGTTGGAGGGTTTAGAACACCTAAAGTTTATAGAATTATTAGAGAGCACCTGACCAAGATTTCCTACGCTGCAAACTTACCTACCATAGATGCCAACAATCAAATGTTCCAGTATTGGTAGGCTACCAACTGTCGCGATAAAAACAACACTCTGAAATTAAAAGAAAATCAAAGCAACTGCCTCCTGGTTTTGAGACCGAAATGCAAGTATCTCAAAACAACGAAGGTTAGTTACCAAACCACAAAAAATAATAGACATTTTTAAGAAACTGCTGAATGGACATACGAGGGTAGTCCCAGAAGTACTCGACCTAACAAAAAATTTTGGGAAAAATATCTTTATTTCTCTACATAGTCTCCTTTTAGCTCCATACACTTTTCCCAGCGATGTTCAATAGCTTCGATACCCTGTTTATAGTGAGAACCGTCGAGCTCCTCAAAATAGCCATCAACCGCAGACTCCACCTCTTCATTGTTGGCAAATCTTTTACCAACGAGCCATTTTTTCAAGTTTGGAAACAGAAAATAATCCGAGGGGGCTAAATCTGGCGAATAGCGTGCGTGAGGAAGCAATTCGAACTTTAACTCATTGATTTTGGCCATCGCGATAACCTTTCTTAGGTCCAAATATTCAGTCAATATGCGATGTACAGCACTTTTTGAAATGCCTAACATGTCTGCTAGCACGCGCATTTTCAGTCGACGAACACCCAATACCATTTTGTGGATTTTCTTCACCATTTCTGGCTTCATTTGGTCGACCACTGCGATGTTCGTCTTGGCAGCTCGTACGACCTCGTTTAAACTCTGCCACCCAATATTTTACTGTTGTAAACGAAGGAGCAGACTCCCCGAGAGTAGAATCTAGCTCCGCTTTGATATTGGTTGGACTGAGGCCTTTCAAATGAAAGTATTGTATTACATAACGATGACCAATTTTGTCCATGTTTACAAATTCACTGAGAGCGTTCACTATTGATGGCTGACAAACAAATACTGAACAACGTAGCGTCGTCAAACTTCAAACTTAAGCTTTATAAAGTTGGTACTCTCTACTATAGTCATTCTTTTCAAACAACAACCGCCATCTATACGTCAGGTCGGGTACTTCTAGGACTACCCTCGTAGGTTAGGTTAGGTTGTTGGGCTGACAATTGATGTCGTTATCGTCACACTTAGATCAGTGTAGATTAATTGTGCTACCCGTGAGTGTAATCATTCTTTTCTGATAAAACCTAGGTATTCTATTAATCAGTCAAGCCATTTTGAGGCATTGACGAAGTTCAATATGTGAATTCCTGAAATATTTGAAGATCTTGTAGATTATCAAAGAAGCAACTACCAAGCCATTTCCTTCTCTGGTGGCATTATGATGATTATGCATTGTGGTAATTATGCTCGTAAGAGAGCGAAGGGACTTCTTACTATGTTGCATAATTTTGTCCGTCCTCTGCTTGTTAAAGCTAAGTCATATTTTCCTAGTAGTATAACAGTTGTCAAGTAAACTCCAATTTTCATTGGATTTCTTTAGGATCAAATCTAAAATTTTCTGCTTAATTTAGCAGGGTGGGATATTGACCAGCTCTGCTTCAGTGGCGTCAATCGCTGATCCCTGTCTTGCCAACTCATCGGCATTTTCGTTACCCGGTATGCCGCTGTGTCCAGGGACCCCGCAGAGTCTAATATTGTGCTGCGTGCTAAGAACCTTAAGCTCTTCGCGGCAGCAAGAAACAAGCTTCGATATTATCACAGCGGCAGAAATTGCTTTTATTGCCGCTTGGCTATCAATGTAAACGGTGATATCAGCCCGTGGTATCGCCATCATTGATACGTGTCTAGCAGCTGTTGTTACTGCCAGGAACTCCGCTTGGAAGACACTACTATAATTTGAGTGCCTAAGTGAGTTGTTTAGCTCAAGAGGTTCTGAGAACACCTGTGTCCATTTTTGAGCCATCAGTATAGATTGCTATTGCTGATTCATTCGCGTAGGGTTGGTAGTTCAGCCATTCTTCTCTGCTTTGAAAGGCTGTTTGGAATGGTTTATAAAAGTCAAGTTCGGGTGTTGTATAATCTGTAATGATATTTCTGAAGAATTTGAGCATGTTCTATTGCGCTGTTTTTCCAGGTTTTAGTCTGACTTAGCCTTAAGACGCTATATGCTGCGGATTCTTGTACGAAAAGATCTAGGGGTTTCAGGTTGAGTATCGCCTCTAACCCTGCAGTTGGAGTGGATCTCATGGTTCCCGTAATCCCAATACACGCAAGTCTCTGTACTTTTGTCAGAGTTTTGAGGTTCTTGCTTTTTTCAATTGCATTCCACCAGACCAAATTACCATAAGTTACGAGTAGTATTGGTCTGATTATCGCCAAATACATCCACCTGATAATTTTTGGGCTCGGTTCCAAGGATTTCCCAAAGATTCTGTTACAGGAGTGTTTTATTTAGAAAATAATTTAAAAAAATAAGCGATCACACGTTTTAAAGATATTGATTTTTCAAAAAAAAAAAAAAAAAAACTTGGAACTTTTTTTTCAAAAAACCCAAAAAATATTTGTTTCGAATATTTTTATATACAATATTATATTAAACTTAAGGGGGCTCAAAAATAAAAAAAAAAACGGTTCTATGACATTTTGCCTCAAAATTTTTTTGGACCAAAATGTATCTGTCTATAATATCACACTTAATTTTTTTATCAAAATCGTTAGAGCCGTTTCGAGAAGACTATGCATTACGGGTGCATGGTGGGTACCGTTAGTTTTAGAACTTAAAAAAAAATCAATTTCTCCTCTAGGAAACCACCGAAGAACCTTAAGTACCGAGTTTGAAGAAAATAGGTCCAGTGGCTTAGGCTCCAGATCGAGGTATAGACATACAGACAGAGAGACGGAATTGTCGGACCCACTTTATTCGTCTTCACTATCATCGTAATGTCAACTTTGATCAAAACCTTGAGTTCGATTATTTTACGAATGCATAACGTGCCATTTAATTTTCATTTTAGCAACACGTTTCGTGTTTTGTGTCACTGTCAAACATCTTTAGTAAGGTCTATAATTTAACTATGAATCGTCTTACAAACGAACAAAGCTTGCAAATTATTGAACTATCAAAATGCGTGCTCTTAAGAAAGTTCATGACGCGCTTGTTCCATTTTATGGTCAGTTTAATCTATGTATGTACCTACTGAAGCGGCTATTCGGGCTGTTGTAAGTAAATTTCGCACCAAATTTACATTGTTATGGGCATCAAACCACCAACACGAATACGTAGAGTCCGAACTGAGGAAAATATCGCAGCTGTATCGGTCAGCTAGTGATGACGGTGAATTACCGATTCAGCACAGTTCGCAGCAATTGGGCCTCTGTTACTCCACTACGTGGAAAATTTGAGGAAGGATTTAGGTGTGAAGCCTTTCAAAATGCAGCTGGTGCCGAGCGACCTACCACAACGCCAAATTTTTGGCGAATGAGCTCTTGAAAAGTTGGCCCCGAAGATCCCCTTTTTTATTGAAAAATTGTGTTCAGCGACGAAGCTCATTTCTGGTTGAATGGATACGTGAACAAGCAAAACTATCGTATTTGGAGTGAAGAGCAGCCAGTAGTATTGCAAGAGCTACCAATGCATCCAGAAAAAGTCACTGTTTGGTGCGGATTATGGGCTGGCGGAATCATTGTGCCGTATTTCTTCAAAGATGATGCGAATCGTAACGTTACTGTGAATGGTGAGCTCTACCGTGCGATGATAACAAACTTTTTTTTTGGGCAAAATGGAAAAGCTTGTCTTTCATGACATGTGGTTTCAACAAGACGGTGCCACACATCACGTGTAACAATGGACCAATTGAGAGGCGAATTCGGTGAACAGTTTATTTCACATTTGGGGGGCAATTGGCCGCCTAGATCGCGCAATTTATCACCTCTAGACTATTTTTTGTGGGGCTATGTTAAGGTTCATGTCTATAGCGGCAAGCCCGTTTCGATTGACGCACTGGAAGCCAACGTTGAAGCATTTATTCGTGAGATAGCAGTCAAAATGTTAGAAAGAGTATGCCAAAATTGGATTAAGCGGATGGACCATTTGAGGCGCAGCCGCGGCCAACATTTGCATGAAATAATCTTCAAACATTAAATTACGAGTATATCGACCGTACTATCGGTTCAAATAAAGATTTCATGCATTTTTCCGAATTTTATGGTTTTTTTTTCTATCTCCGATAGCTCTTAAGAAAATCACTCGTTAGTACTAATGTATGTAATGTCGCAAGTAAAAAAAAACTTATGTTCACTGTGGCGTATACGTAATTTTTTTTTAAAGTAATTGTTGGCTTTAGTAATATCTCCGCTGTAAGGTTAAGCTCAGTAGCTACCAATATAATTTTATATTATATAACTGTTTATTCACAGGTTAAGGCTGGTGCAAGATTTCTTAAATTATACAGGGGGCGGGCACACGGCAGATGGATAAATTTAAAAAATAAATAAAACGCATACTGTTTAAAAATGGCCAGTTATTTTAATTTTTCTGATATTAATATATACGTGGGAAATTTTGTTTCGAGGAGTTTTAAATAATGGATCGGCCCTCACACTCCAAACATTATCGAATCCTTTTTGCTTAAGTTTGCATGCACTCTTTCAAGAAATGCACCAGCAATTTGCAGGATGCGTGTTGGAATGCTTCGTTTTCACTTCATAAAAACAAACCCGGGTGCCAAATTAGGAGCACCCATTGGCCACATTGAATCGCCTCTTAGAGAAAAAGTCCATGCAAACTCTGGCTCTGGGTCAGTCCTGCTGAATCCAGACACCTTTCAGCTTCATCTTTTCCAATTCGTGCAAGACACAATTCTGAATCATAGCCTGGTAGTAATGTGAAGAAATGACAGTAGCCGCTTGATCTTTTTCTTCAAAAAAGTAAGCACCGATGATTCCTATTCGGTCATTCTGTTGATTCATGTGATTCGTCCCACGCAAGTGCATCAGCAGAAAAGAAAACGATAGCGTTTCGAGGGCACGCAGCAAGCATGTTTTTTTTTGCTAGCGAGTTGTCTTGGATGACAACCATCTTGTAGGAATGTAAATGCTCAAAATGGTCTTGAACTATTCGTTGATTGGAATGTCTCGAAATGCCAAGGGCATTCACCTGTTTTCGAAGTGAACGCCTTGGAGGTTCAGTTTGTATCCTGTCAATGTTTTCTGGGGTAGAGACCGATCAATGAGGTCCACATTTTATCATGGACACATACATTTCCAGTACAATGGAAGGCATATATTCACATACGTTTTGGAACTCGACCGCGGGGAGCAATATTGAAATGTGAATGTACTGCACACAAAATCCACGCTTTCGAACAGACCACTCCATCTTGGCGATTGAAATTAAGTATTAACAAACATTTCCCGTTCCAATTTTTGAAAATGATTTACGGCCATTAGAAACGAAGTAATGACCGATTTCATTCCATCCGTTTGCCGTGTGCCACCCAGTATCATCACTCCTACATAAACATCTGAAGTAAATGCACAAAAAAAAAAATAAAAATAAAAAAATCGATAAAATTTGTTGAAGTTGATTTCGTTCTCATTTTTTTGTCCTGTTTCTATCCTTGATATCATTATTTTCTCTAAAGAACTCTGCCATTACGTATCTTAATATTTAATCCAATTTTCTAGATTAAAGTGAGTCCGTTAAAACTTTTCTCATATTCCTTATGTACCTACCTATAAATACATTTCATATAAACCTATCTATATATAATATCTATCGACAAAGTGCGCTTTATGCACACTTTTAAGCCGATTAAACAAAAAATAAAATTGAAAACGATAAAATCGATAAACCATGGAGGATAGATACAAAAAAAAAATTAAAACACATTATTGTATATACTCGAAAATATGAAGGTAGTCCTATGTATACATTTTTACACAAAATGGCCGATAAAACTACGAAGGTTAGATATGAACTCAAGTTGTGTTACTTACCTATCTGGCTGTGCTGCGGAACCAGAAGCCGGCTTTAGGCTTCTAAATGCTTTCAGCCACTTTGTTTTCATCGAAGACGCACTTGCAGCAGAAAGTTTACGCTCCCCTCGTGGTGAACCCGGATCTAGTTTGCTCAGGAATAAATCTTTCTGCAAAATTAAAATTAAATATAAATGAATGTTACTTAAATGTATTTGTGTTTGAAAATCTTTGAAGTGTATATATAAAATGCATGTATGTATGTGTAGGTTAGGTGGCACTAATTACAGAAAACGATTAACGCCTGGGAAACTTTTCAACATCGAAAATTGTGTTCAACCGATGACATTTTGAGTAAAAGTTCTTGGATCCAAAAGGATTAAGTTTCAAGTCAATTGGAAGTGTGCTAATGGTCCTATCGAAATGGGAGGGGATTGAGAGTTGTGCATCATGTTGAAGTGGTGGCTTTTGTGGGTTGGCAGTTTTATTGGTTTTCAAGGATATTAAATTTGTCCTCGAAGAGGTTGTCTGACTTTTTTGAAGCGAAATAAATCAAGTATTTTAGTTTAACCTAGATCCTTGCATTCTATATTTGTTTTAGTTATACATAGGTATTTTGAATTTCTATAAATTAATTTAAAACAAAATAACGATTGGGTCGCACTGTGGTTCAAACATTTAAAGGGTAGCAAAAAGTATCCTAGAAAGTTGCCTCAAAAAAAAAAAAATTATAATGGTTTGCCAATTTTGAAAATTAAGTCATTTACACTTAAAATCTGTATCGCTATTTTGGAGCTATATAGATCCATTCGAATAAATCAATTTGAAGGCAGATATTTAGAAATACAGTTTAAACGGTATATCCTCTACTTTGCCAAGCAGAGCAAAGCAGATATTAAGTAGAAGCACCCCTTGTATTTAAGGTTCGTCTTTTTGACTGTCGTGCTGGCTTCATGCACACAGGATTGGTTGAGAAATGTAAGACACTAGGCCCTGGTTATTTAAGATCGGGTGTACTGCAAACTTATTTTGTTTAAAACATCAACAATGTACGATCGATCTAGTAACTATTCAAAGTGTCAGCAATGACTTAAATAAAAATCCACTTCGTAATACATAAATGCCTTAAACTTTCATGCTGATAAAATATAAAAGCAACTTTTATAACTAAGCCAAGTAGATAAATCGCCAGCAGAAGTAACATCTTACAGACCGCGATATTGACTTACTAATTTATGGGCATAATTTTCGAGGAACTATGTCTGAAAAGGCAATTCAAAATTTAAGAAATGAACATTGGAAAATATAGCAAAGGGCATTGAATTATGTGACTGACAGCAATTCAACTGTTAATAAGTTTCTGGCGCTGTTTGATTCCATTTTCCTAATTGTTTTCTTGAACCCTCACACTTAACTCGCTGTTGCGGTCGACTATAATATCAACAATTCAAGTTGGCTCCGCTATTCGTGATGCTATTTCTGAGATGTACCGTACCAGCTTTCTCAGCTTATAGATGAACTTACTCCATTCGACACTTCGAACTATTATGTATAATATCAGCCAATTTATAGTGTATCTACCATTCATCCAGTTAAAGAGAAGCATCTTACTAGAAATGTTTGACACTTTTACTGAATTTTTTTGGGATGTGCTTTGCTATTCCTTTCAGAATTAAAGAAAAGTTTTGTTTCGACACAAGCTATCAGGTTCAGGTTCAGCTCTTACAAAATCAACCCAATAAAGAAAAATTGGAAAAAGTATTAACAAGTCACAAACCATTGCACGTAAGAAAATTCAACTTCATCTTCGGATCCAAAGCTAATCCACATTGACAACCCTATAATTATCTCTTAAGATAAGGCAAATGTACTTGCATCTGATTTTGTTACTAGCTCTTCGTTGCCTGATAGCAAAATTACCCCTCCTATACTTGAGACCGTAAATCATACAATGGGACAGGTACATTTCTGGACTCGTACAATTACAAGAGCCCTTCGAGATCTTGATAAAAACAAGTCCACTTGTCCTGATGGTATACCCCGCATTCTTCTGAAGTGGTGTTCATCATTGCTGGCAAAACCAGATTTCGGATGTTTTTCGTGAAAAATTTTATCAAACTCGAAAAGAATATGAATTTTTGAAAAAGTTTACTTATAAGCAATATATTTGGTCTCTTGAGTCGAAGATTAAAAATAATTCTAAATGTTTTGGGATTCCAGCTAACATGTCCTATAATGGCGTCTCTTCTGATAATCTAAACATAATCTGTAACCTTTTTGCTTCTTTTTTTCAATCGAATTTTATTAATTATGATCAAGTAGTTAATAGCTATAATTCTAGTATTGAGGCTGGTTGTCTGCATTTATCTATCGACGATGTATTGGAAGCACTGTCATCTCTTGATAACAGTTTTTCTGTTGCACCGGATAATATACCACCGCTTCTTTTAAAGAACTGTAAATTACATCTTGCTGCCCCACTTTGCTATATTTTTTTTTTTTTTTTTTTTTTTTTTTTATAATTAGCACATACTCAAGGGTTTTTTGTATACCCTTAATATGTCAGAGACACAGCGTGAGCATTAGGAAAAAAGGGAGGGGTTAGAAAGGAGGTGTCGGTGTACATTGGTTTTGAATTCTTGAACATTGCAATGACTGGGAAAGACAGAGCGTGGTAAGGAATTCCACATTCGCGTAGTACGGCTAAAAAACGAATCTCTGTACTTCACAGTACGACCGAAGTTGGGCTCGAGGGTAAATTGATGGGCATTCCTAGAAGTGCGAGTATTACGGTTGAATTGTTTAAGGGGAGGAATGCAACTGGCTATTTCACTAGAGCAAAGTCCGTTAAAATAACGGTAAAAAAGGGGTGAGGCAAGAAACATTACGACGATGTTGGAGTGACGTAAATGAGCCAATGATGTTGTTGTCACCAATCATTTTGAAAACTCTTCTTTGAATAATGTCCAAGAGACTTAAGTAAGTTACTGGAGCACCAGCCCATAGATAGGAGTTATACTCAAGTTTTGGACGTACGAGTATATAGGTTTTATAGATTGTGGCCAGATCAGAAGGAGAGAAGAATTTCTTGCACCGTCTCAGAAAACCCAAACATCTTGCGACATTCTTGGCAACATCGCGTATGTGATCGTTCCACAAGAGGTGGTTCGTGATGCACATACCGAGAATATCGAGATTTTCAGTTTCATTTCATTTCATATTTATTATAATGTTAACATAATACAACAAGATTTAATCTTTTAGGAGTATTTAAGCAATCGTTACCAATTAATAATAATAATTAACATTTGAAAATAAAACAAAGGCGTGCAATCTAAGGAAGAGGAAAAAACAATACATAATATTTAATTTAATATTTTTATAAATGACTTACCATTTCATGTATACTATTCTAAATGCCTTTTATTTGCTGATGATTTAAAAATTTTCAGCAGCATTAATTCAATTCATGATGCAAATAAGGTTCAAACTGATTTAAACAGTATTATCGATTGGTGCAAGCTTAATGGGCTGTACTTTAACAACAGAAAATGTAGCGTAGTTACGTTTTCCCGAAATCAAAATCCCTGGTGTTTTGATTACAAACTCGAGAACGATATATTACAGAGATTTGATAGACAAAAAGATCTGGGGGTTATATTTGACTCCAAAATGAATTTTTCTTGTCATATAGATCATGTTATTTCAAAAGCAAATTCCATGTTGGGTTTCTTAATTCGAAATTCAAAGAATTTCGAAGATCCATATACATTAAAAACTCTTTATTCTAGTCTAGTTAGACCGCAGCTGGAGTTTTGCAGCGTTATATGGAATCCCTACACACAATCTATCATTTATCGCTTAGAAAAAGTTCAAAAGAGATTCACTAGATTTGCTCTACAAAAAATCTTTCGAAATGTAAGTGTTCCATCCTATGAAGCCAGATGTATACTTATTGATTTAAAACCTCTTGTTTTGAGAAGAAAATTAAATTCAGTACTTTTTGCTTTTGATGTCTTGAATTGTGTCATAGATTGTCCGGTTTTGTTATCGTTTAATATTTATGCACCTTCTCGTTCTTTGCGTCCGAGAAATGGAAATTTGTTAAATGTTCCATATCACAGTACTACCTACGCTCGCCAAAATCCTGTCACTAGAGCTAGCATAGATTTTAACGAAAATTATGATTTTTGTATTGATTTTAATTTAAATAGATCTCAAATTAAGAATACTTTAGTTAATTTACTGTAATATTATTGATTGTTATAGATTTTTATATTATCCTTAAATGTAGTCTAAGTAATGTTTTGTAACTTTAAAGACGAATAAATAAATAAATAAATACATTTTGTCAAAATATATGATGTTTAATATGATGAGAAATACAACAATATCTTCTTCTTAAACATGGGCGGTGATATAGTTCTCTGTAACTCGATTGGCAAAGAGTTCCACAATCGAATAACAGATACGAAAAAAGATCTCTCCCCAATGGTCCGTGTGAAGCGCGGTGTAATTAAGCGTAAACCTCTTTGTGACTGAGCAAACTGGAGCATTTCACCTAGGTAACCCGGACACCTACTGTGTATAATATTATGCAGAAGGATTACATTTCTAAATTTTAGGAAGTTGTCTAAGCTAAGTCCCAGTAAAGAAGTTTGAATGTTCGTTGATGCAAGTGCCACTCATAGTGGCAAGGGGGGTATATCACGCTTTAACGATACAAGACAGCATTGAGTTTTCGAAGCATTAAATTCGACGCGGTTTCTTATTCCCCATTGTACAATGCTGTTTAGGTCGTGATTTAATGAGCTTATCATATTTTGTCGTTGCAGTTCCACATCCGAAGAGGAGGGATGTGAGTCTGAAAACGAATATGAAAAGCTAAGAGTACTATCGTCAGCGAAACAGTTAATTGGATTAGAAGTTACAGAGAGGAGATCATTAATAAAAATGAGGAAGAGGGTTGGGGACAAAACGGAGCCCTGGGGCACACCAGCATTTATATTGTGGGTTTCAGACTTGAATCCGTCTAGTACAACTTGTATTGAACGGTTCGAAAGAAAATTTCTAATCCAAAGAAGTAGGGATTCGTCGATGCCGAGAGCACGCATTTTCGATAAAAGAGCAAGATGCCAGACTTTATCAAATGCCTTTGAAATATCAAGTGCAATAATCTTACTTTCTCCGAAACAATGTAAAGATTTGTTCCACTTTTCGGTTAGATAAACCATCAAATCACCAGTGGACCTATTGCTACGAAAGCCATACATTTTCAATTTGTCTTTAAGACAAGGTGTATTTTTGGATACTTGGAAACATTCCTTGATAACTTCTCTGCATAAGTCTGGATCGAAATCTGCTGTTGAAAATTATAGACCAATTGCTAAACTCCAGCTGATACCTAAAGTATTTGAAGCAATAGTGGAAAACAAAATTTATAATTTGATTAAAAATCATATTTCTGAAAACCAACATGGGTTTATGAGCGGAAGATCGACAACAACTAGGTAATTTATCTTTGTTCACTAACTACTGTCTTCGTAGTTTAGAAAACCGTTATCAAGTTGACGTTATTTATACTGATTTTTCGAAAGCTTTCGACCGGTTACAACATAATGTTCTAGAATTATTTGGATTTCACTCCTCACTTCTTAAATGGATACATAGTTATTTAATTGGACGAAAACAATACGTCAAAATTGGTAATATGCAATCAAATGAAATCGAAAATTTTTCCGATGTACCTCAGGGCAGCCATCTTGGACCGCTCCTTTTCATTCTTTTCATAAATGATTTGCCTAGTTACATTTCATATTCAAAATATTTATTGTATGCCGATGACCTCAAGATTTTTAGTTGCATTAAATCTACACTAGATGCATGTAAAGTTCAAAATGATCTTAATAATATAGTTCAGTGGTGTAATCTAAATGGATTATATTTCAATAATAATAAATGTAGTGTTGTAACTTATGCAAGAATACTCAATACTATTTGTTTTAATTACAAAATTGATGGTCAATACCTAAATAGATTAATGAGTCAAAAAGACATTGGAGTTATTTTTGATACTAAAATAAATTTTTCGCTTCATATTGACCAAGTTAACTCCAGAGCAAATTCGATGTTGGGTCTCATAATAAGAAATTGTAAGTGTTTTGAAGATCCTTACACCCTTAAGACTCTGTATTTATCCATTGTTAGACCACTGCTAGAATATTGTTGCGTTATTTGGAATCCTTATACTCAAACCAGCATTTTTCGTATTGAAAAAGTTCAGAAAAGGTTTACCAAGTTTGCTTTGCGGAAATCATTTAGAAATGATAATCTTCCGTCTTATGAGATCAGATGTGCCTTTATTGATTTAAAACCCCTAGCACTCAGAAGGAAACTATATTTTGCTCTTTTTGCTTTTGATATCCTCAACTCAAATATTAACTGTTCGATGCTACTTTCAATGTACCATATTTATGCACCTTCTCGTTTTTTGCGACCTAGGGATGGAAGTTTCGTATATGTTCCTTATCATAGTACAAGTTATGCAAAACATAATCCAATTACTAGTTCAGTATTGCCTTAAATGATTTTGATCTTGTCATTGATTTTAATAAAAGTAGGATAGATATTAAAAGAGATATATTGAATTCATTATAAATATTATTATTTTAATACTTTGTAAATATGTTATTTATTCCTTCGTTTAAATTATGTGTGTGTACAGCGGGGTCATTCCGTAATATTCTAAACGATAATCGTCAAAACGATAATCGTCGCCGATATCGTCCATGATTTGCTTCACGTAACTTGACTACTATCGTCTCGTCTATCGATCACAGTTTTAGAGATTTGTATGCATTTCAGAATCTCTCAAACTGCAGTCAATCTGTCAATTCAATAGAAAACAATACAAAATATCAATTTACAGTGGAAACTCAATCACTCAACTACAGTCACCTACAAAATTCAAAAGTAATGCTTGACGATACCTATTTAGCTATCGTCCAAACGCTATCGTTTTGACGATAGCGTTTTGACGATTATCGACTTACGTGAATCAAAAAAGGCAACGCTATCGTTCAAACGATATCGTCTGACGATAATCGAGTTACGGAATGACCCCCCAGTCTTTATAAAGTTATGTAACTTGAATGACGAAATAAATAAATAAATAAAAACGTAAGTTTTTTCATCGCTCCCAATGTTCTGCAATCTTCACTAGAAGATCGAAAACTGCATTTGTCCAGCCAGTTCTTAAGTAAAGTGACCCTTCCTCCCCTCTTCAAATCACCCAATCGCACTTACGTCTCTTCTTACCAAGGTCATGGAAGCACTTAGGAAATATCTCGAAGATCGAAGGCTTCTGAATGAAGAAGATTGGAACAGATCTTTACATTGTTTTGGAGAAAGAACGATTGGTGCGCTTGTAAGCCATTTGATAGTGTTTAACACCAGGCTCTCTAATTGAAAGTGCGTGCATTTGGTATCAACGAAATCCCTAGTCTTTGGATTCGATTGGACGATTTCAAGAATGATCTTCAGAAAATAAATCCTGATGTTCTAAAGGCTTGGTTTTATCTCCGATTCGCTTTCTCATTGTTATGTACATATGATATGACATTTTTCACGTTTAAACGTCCAAAACTCGAGCATAACTCACATCTTTGGACAGGTGCAGCACAATTATATCTTCATTTATTGGATAGAATCCAGAACAGAACATTTAAACTGATAGGAAACAAAATTATCATGATCTTATTCCCATCTCTTGAACAAGTCGAGCAGTTCACTGAAAAATACGTACACTCGATTTTTCGGAGACAACTTGACGAAGTTTGCGTCATGACTTGGGCCTTCATACGTAGAAACTTTTACTGGCCCAGGAGCCCATAGTTAATGACTATTGACAACGACGCACAGTGGTTTGAGAGCGGAAAAAAGTCTTTGCAAAGAGTCATATCTAGCCTTTTGAGCTTTATGTTTAAGTACTATTACTCGTAGATAACCCGAGCGTATGATTTCAAAGTATTTTTTAAAATATAGGTAAAGGGTAGTCACCATAATGCACGATGTTAATTATGAGTCACACCTTAACGTCAAGTTTTTTGCCCAACTTAATCTGTCATTTCTTTGTTTCAGTGTTTGACAAATTCAACCATGAAGAGGTACACAATTGAGCAGCGTGTTAAGATTGTTGAAGACTTTTTCGAAAATGGTGTTCAAATCAAAATGCATTTCGTGCACTTCGTGATTTCTTTGATCACCATAATGAATTGTGTGCAAATTTCAGCAAACCGGGTCTGTAGGAAATGTGAAAACACCGGTGCATGCTCGCCCAGTTCGTTCTGCGGAAAACATTGCTGTTGTTCGAAATAGTGTGGGAAAACACCCGTCAACCTCGACTCGTCGTCATGTCCAACAATTGAACATCTCACACTCATCAGTGATGCGAATTTTGAATAAAGATTTGAATTTACACGCTTACAAGATTCAATTGACTCAAGAGCTGAAGGCTACTGACCATTTCCAGCGTCGTCAATACGCTGAATGGTTGGTTCAACAGACAGAAGTGAATGGTGAGTTTAAAAAAAAAATCATCTTTAGCGACAAGCCCACTTTCACCTCAGTGGATTCGTTAACAAGCAGAATTGCCGCATGTGGGCAAAAGCGAATCTACGAGTGATTGTTGAAAAGCCTATGCATCCACAAAGAGGTACTGATTGGTGCGATTTCTTCGAAAATGAGGTCGGGCAAGCAGTAACCGTTAATGGTGTTCGCTATCGCTAGGTGATAACGGATTTCTTGTGGCCAAAAATTGAGGATATGGACCTGGACGATATGTGCTTCCAACAGGATGGGGCCACTTGCCACACAGCCAACGAAATAATGGCTCTTGCGCGAGAAATTCAATAGCCGTGTTATCTCACGTGCGTCGTGGCGATGTTAATTGGCCACCACGATCATGTGATTTGACACTGTTGGACTTCTTTCTTTGGCGATATTTAAAAAAAAAAGTGTACGTTAATAAGCCAAGAACAATTCAAGAGCTAAAGGATGCAGCACATTAACGACATTGAACCTGTATTATGTCTCAGAGTCATTAAAAATATGGACCATCGGATAGTGGCATACCACCGAAGCAGTGGCAAGCATTTGGCCGATATTTTGTTTCACACATAATTGTCATACATCCTTCTATCATAATAAAAAATATTAAGAAAATTCTCTGAAAACTTTTTGTTTTATTTACAATTAACATCGTGCGTTTTCGTTGGACCACCCTTTGTATTTTCTAATTTAGAAGCCCTCAAACTTAAAAAATAATTTTCAACCAACTTTTAGATTTTTTTCCGAAGTTCCTTATAATAAATTCTGTTACTTCTTATATCATTTGATTGGTCTATTTTTGACTATCTATCTATAAGTATCCTGAAACATTGGTACTAAGAAAAATAAAAAAAGTGCCGAAAGACTCCAAGTAACGAGGTATATCAGCGTGTGCTCCATACTTTCATGTTAAAGCACAGACAAAATCAGCTGCAGATACTTGCAGATGTGGAAGTTATGTTCAAAATTGTCTCACTGAATCGGGTTTCAAAAAAATCAGTCTTGACAGTGTGTTTGTCAAAAAGTTTGATTTCTTTGGTACTAATTGTCAGAACAAACTGGTTAAGCCCATTATTTTTAGGAAAAATGTTTACCTTAATTAAAATAATAAAATAAAATTTATATACATTGACCCAGGTCTGAGAAATTCGATTTTTGCGAAAAAAAAATTTCTGCCTGCAAAATTTTTCAACTTTCAACTGAAATTTTTGAAAAATGTCAATAACTTTTTTACTAATAATTTTTTCTTAACCAAATTTGGACCAAATATGTATAAGACTAATCTTAACATTCAATTAAATCCGTTTAACAGTTTAGATTTTACAAATTTGTTTCCGCTCTCGCATACAAACATGAAAACGCTCCCATTTTATAAAAATGTTAGTAACTTTTTTTCTAATTATTTTTTTTATTAACCAAATATTAATCAATTATGTACAACACAGATTTAAACATGTGTGCCATATTTCATTTAAATCAGTCGAACAGTTCAGATTTAACAGAATTTTTCCGCGCTCCCATACAAACCAAACCACTGTGTGACGTGTGTTTGCTAACTGGGTCCTCGGGCAATCGGAAGTTGACCATAGATTCGGTCGAAAAATTATATTCAGTGGCAAGGTCCCTTTCGGGATGAAGCAAATTTTTTGAATTTGAAAGCTCACAATTGACACTCAATGAAAATGCATCCAAATATAGTCACTGTTTGGACTGGAGTGGAGTATCGGTCCATACTCCTTTGAGATCGAAATTGGTCAGGCCATCGTCGTCAACGGCGAGAATTATCGGGTCGATGAAAACCATTTTCGCTTGGCCTAAATTTGATTATATGTATGAACCGAGGAAATGTGGTTTCAATAGGACGACACACAGCCGACGCCACGATTAACATTGTGCAGTAACGATTTCCGAATATGGTTTTCTCAAACAAAGGCGATGTGAACTTCCCAACGAGATCGTGTGATTTGATCTTGTGAGACTTTTCTTTCAGGGTTTTCACAAGTCACAAGTCTATGCCAGTAAACCACAACTGCCCTGAGAGCCAACATAGGTAGTCAATGCTATTGGCCAAATTCTGCATGATTTATGCTGCAGATTTATGTGCCGCTGTTATGACCAGAAACCCAGAAACGACGCTAAGAAGAACCAGAGAAAGTACTGGAAAACCAACTTCTATACCCGGCGTCAAGGCTTAAGTCGCTCCAGAGCAACATCTGCAAGGGATGATCGTAACCAAACAGGGGTTGAGCTGTCTCACAGACTTCGATCCGTAAGAGGCACGGCTGCGAATGATCAAACAATGATACGGCGATTAGTGGAAAGTGGCTTGGTTGCAAGATGATCTGCTCCTTTGCCGAGACTCATTGTACAGAACAAGCGACGTCAGTCGGATCGAATTTGGTCGCCTTCCCCAAGATTAAGAAGTGGCGGACTGGAGTATAGTTCTTTCCACAGATGAATCCAGATTTTGTTTGCACTCACCAGAGGAAGTTAACAGAGTTTGGAGACCTTCAGGCGAAAGATACTCTCCGACAACAGTTGTTCCAGCGGGCAAATTTTTAGAAAGGTTTCTTCTTGATGTAGGTATGCAATTACACGCGCGAAAAAACACCGAGGGTTGGTGAACTCCAGCTATGACAAACATTTTACCCAAAAACTATAAAATATATAAAAATGAAATAAAATTTAGGTAAAATATTTTACCTATGCAGATTTATATTTTGCTTTAAGTAGAGTATAAAAAAAATTTAATTAATGTCAGAGCTCAATAATAATTACTGGGAAATTTTCTGTATCTCGATGCCGCAAATCATCAAATGAATATTTTTCATAAAACCCATTTTACTTCTGGAATCTACCCAATATCATCTTTTTTTTTGTTCGACTTTGTGATTTCAAGGGAAATTAAAAAAAAAATCAAATTTATAACGAAAAACCAAATTCACTTGAACGGGCACAATGAAAACTATTTGGTATTATTTCTCAAAACCACCCAAGTTCATAGAATTCAATATTTAACAAAACCAAATCGCCATCATGCAACCCAACTACCACATCCGGCCATGCATCACTTTTTCCTGTCAAATGCAACCCGCTCATCACACAGAGATTTATAATTTCCCTTCGTTTTGATATATTCCACCACACTGTGATGGAAATAATAACAATCGACGTCCAAATTAACACGTACCACTATTCCCATAAATACCACACGTGCCGTTCGAGCACATCCAGCATCGAGCATCCATCGTGTTTCCGATATCCTTATTCACTATCGGTATTCAATCAAACACAACGTTAAGCCCGCACGCCTCATCTGCCCTGCCAGACCTAACTGACCGGAGCGGAGATAAGGTTATAACAGTAATAATTGTATGAAATGGGCAAATGGGAAAATGTTGGCGATGGAAAGCGTTTCGGTTGATATCCTGAAAGTGTGTTTCGGTTGGGTTTGGGACTCTGGGTTCTCGGTTCTGCTCCACGGATCAAATCCTTTAGTAAGTGTTATCTGGCGAAATTGGCATTGTGTTCCGTCAGATGTTAATTGAACTATCAGGGGATAGAAGGGACCAGCCCATTGCATTATGAAACGGCCATTATGAGATCGGGCGGTGTTTTTTTTTTGTAGAATTATTATTGCCATTTGCAATGAACACAGTGTGGTTTGCGACAGCAGTGTTGTGCCGTTTCTAATTATTTATTTAAATTTCATCTGAGACCCCTCCTCAACCAGCTGGCTAAATGAGCCGGAGCGAAAGTTGGAGAAACCACCTCGTTAACATTAGTTTATGAATACCGCCACGAGAGTGCGATGTGGTAGTGGTTTTGACCATAAATGCAATGTAATAATAGGGAATACCCTCGAATTAATTGAACCGAACAATCAGCGTCAAATGTCAATGGGGAGGGGAGAGGTTAAGCTCGTATTTTGTAGTATACTGCTCTCGCAGGGGATGAGGCTGAGTTTATGGAGATAAATGAAATCAATGTTGTCAACTGTGCTAGTCGGATGTATCTAATTTCTTTATAAAGTTAAATTTCGATGATGAGGTTTCGGCAATCCCAAAAAAGTGGACTCTTGTGGTGCCTGCATTCTGACAAAAAGAAAATTCTTTTTTTTTCTGGTACGAAACAGAACAACACAAGCTTGAAGCTTTCACTTGTTTTCGGTTTTTATTAATTTCTTTACTTACTAGGAAGGGATGCACGTTAGCTGGAAGAAAACCAAAGTCTGATGTGTCAAACTTAAGGGAATGGAAGAAAACCAAAGTCTGATGTGTCAAACTTAATGGATTTTGGCATTAACTGATCTAGAAGGTTGTGAAAAGTTAAGTTGAAAATTCAGCCATCTTCGCAGCTGACAAACTTCTGCCAGAGTTGGTCTAATGTGATACCCATATTCCCCCTTGGAGCTCCTTAAGAAGCGAGATACTGCAAATGTCTATATTAATTAAATCACCATGTTCCGCGAAAGAAACCTCTCCGAGATGGAGCCTATGATATGTGGCAGGGCAGGTAAATAAAACACGAGAAATTGAGTCTACCTTCTCCTCGTTTGAATAAACGTCAAGCCTCGTTTCGTGTGTTGACCTATAAGACATTGTCCAGTTATGACACCAACTACGGAGCTGATGTGCAACTAACTTAAGGATATCAAACACTTAGAGCGTTGCCGAATCAAGCTTTGACCAAATCTGTTTTGTCATCAGACTGGTGGTTATATTGGACCATCTTAGGTTTGTCCTCTCTAAAGCATCTTGTTTCAGCATAAATTAACTATAGCGATGGGTTTACTTTTATATTAGGCAAAATAGTAGGTAATTTGGGTAATGTTGTTCCACATTGGGCGATTTCGTAATCCGTAGAGTTACCTGGAATGTACCAATGCCCGCCCTGGCATCCAACAGAGATGAATATTGAACTAATGGGACATCTTCATAAGAGATGAACGGCAGTTAAGGTCTGTTATAGAGTTAGTACATATCTTAATCTCCAGAGATTAAATAGCCACTAGACTATCCGAAAAGGTACGGATATCAGGATACTGATAGCAAGTTTTTTTTTTTGAACCACGACAGGGCTTATTTAACCGCGATAAGTTCTGCCTGGAACACGCTGAAATAAATAGGAAGGCCGGAAAAGAGTTCTTACCCCCACCAACCCTATCATCAGGTTTCGAACCGTGCGTCAGTATAAAATATCATCTTCCAGGAAATTCATATCCTCCCAGATAGGTCTTAAAGATTGGTGACTTGGAAGTTTAAGCCGAACTGCAGTTTTGGGATAGTGTAATCAATTTGACTTGGAAGAGATCCAAATAAGTTTAGAATGATGGAATGGCCAATTTCGTTATTGATCCATTGTGTGAACGGTGTGATAATTCAGAAACTTTATTTGGACAATACCAGCAGTATTGAAGTTTAAGAGTACTTACAGGATTTCGCACTCGCCATTCTTTACATAGATTTGAAATTATTAGGTAAAGCCACGTTTGTGGATTGCAGGAAAGAAGGGTATATATGGCCTTCGTCGTTGAGTATTAGGTAAGGATGCATAAGACTTTAAGAAGAATTTGTGGGTTGAAGCAAAGAAGATTATATCATATTGGTCGTTGAGTTCTATCAGACAGCTGTCCAGAAGTCTCATTTCGTAAAGGAATCGTTTGTCTAGATGTCTTGGCTGGTTCACAACTCTTCCTATCATTGGTTTCCGACAATTTGGCAAGTTCTATAGGTATTTTCCTTTCTAGATTTTTTTTCATTACTGACTTGTTTCTTTCGTATTCTGTCAAAATTCATTGCCCTGTAGAATCGAAGGATCTTCATCTCAAAATTGCGATTGTACGTCTACGCGGTTTACCATCAGGTAGCTTGATCTTGGTGATTCTACTTTTTTGTTCAAATTTGGTGACGTTGATTTTGCCCAAATTTAGTAGTGAATAATGTGTAGTTTTTTTTTTTTTTTTTTGAAGAATCCAAGATGGCAATTTTTGAGAGGAAGATCTTGCTAATCGGAGCAGGCATGCAATTTGACAGAATTCGAAAGAAACACTTCAGCAACAAGAAAATTCACGGAGAAGCCTCGAAATTTGTTCAGAAGGATGCCCCCAAAACTTGTCAAAACATCCGAACTCACTGATTCGAAGAGTAATGTCAGAAATAATGGTATTATAGTTGTTGAATGACTTAAGCTAGCTTAGTATCAGTTCCTCAGGGATCTATCTTAAGCTATACAGATGTGATCTAAACATAGAGGTTATTACTGCTCGTAGATAGCCTTAACCAAGTTACTTATACAGATGATTTCTCAACAATTTCTATATGCAAGTTAGCTGGAATGTAGGGTAAATTACCTTCAAGAGATACTTTCGTACTTTCTGACAAGAAGACATTTATTACAGCGGCTGAGAATCAAACCCAAGACCTTCTGCATGATAATCCAACGCATTGACTATTATGCCAAAGAGGTACTGTATTCAGAGGGTATTGTGCTTCTTCGATATGGCGAAGGTTAGAGAGAATTTGCATTTATTGAAGAAGTAGCAGTTACTGATGAGTCTTTTTAGGACAAACTTGAAGAAATTCGGCCCTAGCAAGGTATCCGTTTGGAGCGGAAAATTCTCCGACTTTGTACGATTCGGAGGATTTTTGCTTCGAGGTATTCTTCATAACAGCTGTTCGGAATTTTTCTCCGACATTATTTTAACGCACCCGGCAAACTGCGTTGAAGGGCGATAAAGTGCTTTATTTGTAAAATTTCTGACAGCTTAATGCAATTGTTCTTCCGATTTCGTCCGACACAAATTCTTCGCGCAACAAATTGCGACAACGCATTTGTGTATTATTTTTCTTTCCGATAGGATACCTCGAAAGCAATTTGAACCTCCGACAAAGTATGCGTTGCGGACAATTTTCCGCTCCGAACGGATACCTCGCTAGGGCCCAATGTTTCGTTTCGTTAACTGTCCGAAAGGTTCATGCTGATGATTACTAAAAATAAGATTGAGAGGACTACAGCTTAATGGGACACTAGTGAGTGAGATTGAATAACTATCAGATTTTGAAGTTCCTAGATATAAGCATACCTATTTGGTGTCTTTGCAAAGGGAAGGTTTAGGATTTGAGATTATGATAAAATAACGTTGAAGAAAAATGATAATATCAAAGAAATGTGCTACGAGTTTCTGAACAAGAAATATAGCCTTCGCACTGTCTAGGACTTAAAAATTATCATAGGTGGTTTTAAAAGATATCATTAGTGGATAGTACACCACCTCTTATAGTGAAATCGGGTTGATGAACAAAAGGTCGCCAAGTTCTACTCAAATCGAGTTTGAAATTATCATAACTTTCTAGGAAGTTCTAGGCCACCAGCATCAAGTATTAACCAGTGGAAGTCACGTGGTTAAGCAATAAATGTTGGCAACCAAATGCAGCTTAACAATATGCAAACAAAACAGAGTTGCAACAAAGAAATACTGTTGATCAGAAGCTTTAACTGCAAAATGTTTTTAGAGGAACAAAAGTTTCTCACAAATATAAAGAGCGAACATGAGAGGCGAGCGGTCGATTAAATAGAGATCCCAAATATATCATATAGAATAAAAAAAAGAGGACAGTAGCTCGTAAAGAACCTGAACCAAGTGACTTAAAATTCTTAACCTTTTAACCATTCAACCTAGACAATGGGCGTAAACCAGAATTTTCGTCTAGTAAGTAATAGTATAATAGATAAGCAGTAAAAGAAATAAGATTGTTAAAAAACATTATTTTTCAGCATTGTTCACATACTTTAGACTTTTTTATTTTATTTTTATTAAAATTATTAATTGATTAATACACTGACATGGTATTGACTAAATAAAGTCCGTGAACGAAGCCGGAGCTAAGACACAATATACATTGAGATGGATTTCTCAGGCCTAGTCGAAACTATGTCATAAATACGGTTGAAAAAGAAAATCTGGCTCTTCTTGAAACTGAGGCTCAAGCCGATGACGGGGCGATGAAGGCGTATACTCCGAAAGATTAAATCTTTGTCTCCCTTTTTGTTTTTCCAATCCAGGCAGAGCTTCAAGCAATAAAAGAAGTCCTCTCTTGGCTCAAAGAAAACGCTATATCGACTACTGATATACGTATTTTCTCAGACAGTCAAGCTGCCATAAAGTCACTGGACTCTGTCTCCATTAACTCACTAACAGCCCAAAATTGTCGATCATCTCTGGTGGAGATGTCAAAACAGTTTAACATTCACCTTATATGGGTTCCGGGGCATAGAGACGTTCCAGGAAATAGTAAAGCCGACGAACTTGCAAAAAAACGGAACAATCTTACCTTTGTTGGATAGCAAATCTAACATCGGTATACCCCTAGCTACTTGTAAACTTATGCTAAAGCATGATACCATAAAGAAAGCTAACCATAGATGGACCAGCACTCCAACTTGCCGGTCTAATAAACTGATTTGGCCATTGTTTGATGTTAAACGCTCAAAACATTTAATTTCTATTTGTAGATTGCATATTAGCTCCGTTATAGGTGTCCTTACTGGACATGCTTTTCGGATATGCTTTTCGACTTGGAGTTCCTGCAAATTATTTTTGCAGAAGCTGCATGGATGAAGAAGAAGGGCAGTCAGTTCCTCACCTTCTATGTTCTTGTCTTGCCCTAGCGCAAAGACGTAGACTCCACTTGGGAGACTACTACTATAACGATCCTAGTGATCTAAATATTTCCGACATTCACTGTCTCAAACGCTTCATTGTTAGCTCAAAATGGTTTAACGAGTAAGGGTAATTTTTGAAATCCTTGTGGTATCACAACGTACCAAATATTGGTCTAAGTGTGTTGACCTTTTCCGGTCAACAGCCACTTTAACCTAACCTATCCTAACCTAACCTAACGACTGGGATACAGACCTGGGCTTTAATAGTCACAAATACGGTTGAAAAAGAATCACTGACTCCTGTTCGAACTAAGACACAAATATTGCTGGGATAGAGTACTCTCTCCGATCTTCGTCAAACTCAAAACTGAGGCACAACCACATAAAGAAGGTTGAAACAGGCTCCCCAACCTATGTCGAAAAAAAAGTAAAAAAAAACAGGTGTGGTTCGCCGTTCTGATCGAAATCAGGGCTCTAATAGATTTGGCTGTAAAACTCCTATCTTCAACACCAAGCACTCAGCAGTGCGTGGCTTTTTCCCTCTTTGAACACAAAATAAAGAAAACGGCAAAACGGAAAATTAATTAAAATTTCACCTTCCCATATCATATTCTTGGTAACGAGTAAGTGTGAATTGTAAAAGCCCAGAAAAATTCGATGGTTGGCGGATATCACTAATTGAATCTCAAAGTTTGAAAATAATATAATGTGTAACCTAGTTTCAGTCGTAGTAGTTCAAAATTAAATATTTTTTTTAAAATGATATTACTGTATACAAACTACAGGGGGCGCTTTATGTTCCACATCGATTTTATTTGATTGCTAATTTTGTGTGCATGAAATTTGTTAGCTTGCTTTTGACAGTCGTAGAGTGTGTGGTCGATAAAAATGTATAACAGTTTGCAGGGAAATGACTATGAACGTCGGCGAGATTTGAGTTCTCGAGGTTAACATATAGCTATAAACCAGCGCCAGTTTTGGCAAAAAACAATTATGAGCCACGAACCTAAATGGGGCACTGAAAACCTTCTATTGATACGCCAAGGATCACTACACCCTTGTAAAGCAACTGTATGGCGGGACATTTAGGCAAGCGGTGGTGTCTTTGGGACATTATGGAATAGGTAATAATGTGACAGTTACTGGTGACCTCTGTCGGTACTTTTTAGAAAGCTGTCTTGTACCCATTCCAATTCAATTCTAATAAGGCATAAGAAACCTACTCATTACCAAGAATATGATATTTCTTCTTATGGGGGATACTTTAAGTAAAAGGTGTTCACAATCATCCAACCACAACCTCGAAGCTTAAGAACAACAGCACAAGCGAAATTGTTGAAATAACAAAAGAAGTCTGCGAAATTGTTATCCAAAATCTGCTTTAAAAAAACCTCGCCTTTGCACTTGCCATGCATAATGTCAAGGACCATAAAATCAATCAATAAAATATTAATTATAAAATATTATTTCATTTCTAAGTTATTGAAAAAAAAACATCGACTTAGAACATACCGCACCCTGTACTTGATGTTTCCTAATTCAGGTGAAAATTTCAGTGCTGATAACAAGTGACAGATCTTAATTTGCAAATAAACTTATACCAATGCAAAATTCTCACAAACATTTCAAAGTGTCCATTGCAAGAATCTGCTCCAACTTACTAATTAAGGTACGAGCAGAAGTGATGTTTCACCTCAGTTGGCATTCTATATGATGTATGCAACTACCAGAACTCTTAAAATAATAAACACGTCCGCATACAATCTAGAATTGTTTCCAGCACCTTGGACTGACAGGTATATCTGTTGCACCGTATGAAATCTTCCCAACAGAATACTCTCATCCAGACATCAGACGGACCAGATGTACCTACAATACTCATACCATAGTTATCCAAGTTTACCTTCCATAAATTTGCAGATAAATAAGTTTGCATTTTCTTAGAGTAACACAACACACCAAAACACAATACCCAAACCTTAAGGATTCAACGAAGAGCAAGCGGAACGAGACACAAAGCCCTGAAAAACGATTATAATCCTCTGGATTGATTTAAATCACAGTCCCCATCAAGAAGAGATTGAAGCTGCTTTACATTTTTGTGCACTAAAATACTGACAATCAGCTTGAAGCTTTGTTGATGGCATTTAGTTTAATTGAATAAAGATGATTTAACTAAATCTGTAAGGAGATTTCCAACGGAGAACGTCGTAATTTAATTTCCTAATTGAAGGGAAGAGCTTTGTTGCTTGTGTGCCTGGCATGTGATCTATATTGATGAAGGATTTACTTATTTTTCTCCTGCTAAATACAGTTACAAGTTTCCTCATACAACCATGATGACATAATGAGTTAAGTCAAGACTTACTCGTTTGCGTCTTCCTGTTTCTCGAAAGGATAAAATGGGGCTTTTAACTTTGATTTGACAAGGATTAAAATTAACTGAATAACGAAAATTAAAAAAAAACCTGTTATTTTTACATAATGAGAATATAATTGAGCTCGAACCTTGTTTATCCTTAACGAGGACCAGAGTGTATTTAATTTGTTATTCCCTAACGAAGGCGAATGCTCAAGGTTGATAATTTGGGTGGATAGTGGTCTTGCTGCAGGGTTCCTTTTAGAAACCCTTGAACTAGCCAGGTTAATTAGACTTCTCGATTATAGCTGTGTCTTCTAATCTGAGGTCCTGGCAGTGACGATAACAGGTAGACAAGTCTGAAGGATGGCAATACCACAAGCTGATATCACTTTTTTCATCGATAGCGATTTCTGCCATTGAAATCAAATCGAAGCTTGTAACTTGATGTCCCGAAGAGCTAAGAGTTCTTGGTACGCATTACAACATAAGGCTCTTTTGGGTTCCTGGACGCATTGATGTCCTTGCGCTGACAAGCTGGCAAGAATAGGACCAACAATTGATCTTAATCGCACAGACACAATTCAGGTAAGTCCAACCCTGTAATCTTAAACTGCTATTCGAGAGATGTTCTATAGCTACACCAAACAAGGGATGGAGCTCTATCGATACTCATGTTATAACCATAAAACTATGGCCTAGTTTCAACAAACAAAAGACCGACAATATCATCCAACTGACTAAAAAGTCTGTTTATCTTCCCGTGAGCATCACCTTTGGACACAACCAACTGGGTGGGTGGGGATACGGTGACGAGGAGATACATGAGAACACTCGTCACTACCTGTTTCACTACCCTAAGCTATAGGTATCATCTGAGAAACAGGCTCCTAGAGAGACACTTCAGAACGACAATGATACAACGAACGAAAACGACTGAACGTGAACGCTGTGTAGGAGCAGCAACAAACAAATGATGGGCACCTGGTCTATAAACCAGCGATCGCCAATTTTACGGTAAACACGAGCGTCAGTGAGTTGATGGAGCCACCTCTTCCTAAGATTGGTAAGATCCTCTTGAGGAAAGGGAGAGGCCCTTGGACTTATTTAGCAATCCTGACTACACAAACGGACACATAAATGAACCACTGACCTATGGAACTCATCTGCCAAAGGTTGCAAGAAGCCACAAGCTCCTACGGGCCTGCTGGAGGGATTAGTTCTCAAGTGGGGGTAAAGAAAAGGATGATTTTTTAGTGTGAAAGAAAAGGATAACGCTCTTAAAAGACCTCTACCTGTTCCCAACCAGGTGATTATGTGAAAGAGACAGACATTTCTTTAATGACTTTGAAGTGCCCTCCGACATTTCAGGCCTTGAATGACATAGGATTATCGAAGGTTTCATTTTATGGGAGTCACAATCTTAATGGTATCACAACCGATCTACATTGATCTAAGTGCGACGGTAACAAGATCTGTCAACCCCTTAAACCTAGCCTCCTACTCTACTTTGGAATGACTGATGTGGAATAATTTCCACATCGTATTTCACACTGAAAAATGCGAATTTTTTTCCCTTTTAAAGTTTTAGCCATGTTTGCTCTTCAAAAACCATTTTCAGTGCGAAATCTGTCATTTCTTGATTCATTTTTAAAAAAGAAATAACTGAATTTTGAACTTACTTAGCCCTGAACATTTTTAAGGTCTTAAAATGAAATATTCACGATTGGAAATACTTCTTCTTCTTGAACCGTAGTTGGTCCCAATGTTTGAAAAGAAGCCTTGTCCGAGTTCTATCTAAATTGCTTCCCTTTATAAAAATATAACAATGCGCAACAAACCTCCCTCTTTTATTTTACAATGAAAAACCCCTATCACAATATATGTAGTGCTTTTGTTTTTTTATCCTGGAAATGTATTCAATTGACCCTGAGGGGCTAAGAAATGCACACAAACTTCAACAAAAGCATAATCATCGTTGCCATCCAATCATGAGAAAATGATATTTTTGGATAATCCTCTATTATCCTGTCATGAAAGTGACACAGTTTGACTTTCAATTGGGACATGCTAGAGCTTTATAAATGTTTAACTATGATTGGCGTTGTGGAATACATAATCTTTGCTACACACAGAACATTTTGTAGCATCCTCAAAATTTCTGGCAGCAATTTTAAATTGATAAAGAAAATCAGTAAACAAGATGTCCTTAAAGTAGAAGATAATCCTGCAAATTTAAAGAGACTTAGTTCGTAATATTTTCACAATTTTATAGACTTATCAACGCCAAATTGAAAAAGTTGTTTCAAGTTATAAAATTCATTTGATGAATGAGTTGGAAATATTTCGTCAAATATATGTATTTAAACAAACAAAGTCTGACTGGGTCGCATTTACTTTTCATGGTTATACATAATGTAATCTCAGAGAGAAACCCATCGATGACCCTTGTTATAAAGGGTTTTACAATTTTGGCAGCTTTGATCTTTCACTGTAAACGCTAAACCAAAGACCAAACTGCGTTTACATTGAAAGTTCGAACCTGCCACAATTGGAAAACTCTTTATAAATGGGACCTCGATGGTTTTCTCTCTTAGTCTTAAACCGATGACGAAAATGTCAATGTCAAAACATTCATTAAAAACAACATTTTCGCCATGGTGAATTTCACGAATGAAGAATGTTCACGAATAATTAAAATTTATTACTAAACTTCAGTGTTGGTAAAGTCAACTTTAAAAGCGGCAACGCTAATTTTTGGTCACAATTCTCGTGCAAGAAGACAAGCAGTTCATAGTTTTGTGAAAAAAATTGAGTCTATTAACATTTCAGCGAGACAACGGGTTAGACGAAGTGCCGAATGTTTATGTGGAGAATATTAATGTATTTCAAGCATCCTTCGCAAACGAACCAAAAGAGACGATTCCACTGCGTTTTTAAGAATTGACCATTACAAAGCCAATATTATGGCGAATCATTTTGAAATGATCTTGGACTGCACAAGAATCAAAGCCATTCAGTAATTAGAACGACGTACGTTCTGTTTGGGTTGGAAAAACATTTAATTTTATTTTAAAATAACAGTACTCACTGTTCTAATATTAAAAAATTGTTTTCGAAAATCGTATTCATATAGATATGCATACCTAAAAATCCCTAATTCAAAAAAAAAAATTAATATTAAGAAATAACTGACAGAATAAACGGACCATTTTTTCGATTTCTTGTTTTCCTTCTATCGGCATAACGGATTTAAATTAATTTTCTAGAAAGCATAGGCTTCTAAAAAGTTTGAAAAAGAAAGCATTTTTTTTTATTGAAATTCGATATTATTTTTTGAAGAAACCAAATTCAAAACTAAACAGTACGTTCGAAGTCGGGCTCAAGGTTAAACTAATGGGCATTCCATGAAGGAAAAATATCTTCTTTTTTTTAGGGGAGGATTGTACATAATGCGGAGTCCGAAGTTAAAGGTTTGTGAGAATTTCAAGCTTTGATTTTACACAACAATCGAAGCAAAAAATTTAAGTAATAGCCGTGTTTTTTGAAAGAGTGAATAGCCAAGTAATAATCTACCCGGGTACCCGGTTACCCGGGTTGCTTGTACCCGCGTAGTAAATTACCCGGGTACCCAGGTATTCGGTTATAATTGGTATTACCCGGGTATTCGGGTATAATTGGTATTACCCGGGTAATCGGGTACCCGGGTAGGTAAAAATACCCGGGTAGCGGGGTATAAACATAACAATATTACCTGCAGTCGAAAAGAGCCTTTCTGAACTGGCTGTTGTAGCTGGAACAGCAAGGTATCTACGAGTATTTGCCATAACGGGGATGGGATAGAGAGTTCCCTCGAGCGCCACTATACAAGGAGGTCCAACCGGTTCGATATTCGAGGTTCTGCTATGTACTGCTCAAATTTAGAGATGTTGTCTAGTAATTGCCCTTCAGTTACAAAGAGGAAGTCCAAATCACTGCTCTCAGTTTTAAGGTCCTTGTATCTTGGGTCTAAGAACGATGTTACTTGGGCAGGTAAAATCTTCTCGGCTGATGACATTTTGCCTAGGTTTAAGCGCGTTTTTAGCGAAAAAACGATTTTATTTTTGAATAAGTGGCTGTATCAGTGTCTTCGAGCTTGGGTGCATAGTTGTTTTCAATCAAAGTTTTGATAACCGAGCGTACTGCAGAAAGCGTTACTTTAGTTTCACTACATAGCAGTTTTGTTGCTATGTGTAGTAGCTTCAAAACTGTGGTTGACTCTTTCAATTTTTATTCTCTCTTATTGAGTTGAATCATTTGGCGAACCTTAACAAATCTCTTTGTACTTGCAAAACATTATGAAAACAAGTGCAGATGTTCCATTTGTAATACAAACCTAAGCCTTACCGTTGTGTCTGGACTTCAATCAGTGCATTTCATTATTTACTTGCTAAACCTCTTAATATAAACCATCTTAGAAACGAATAGCGGTATTGACTTCGGATATATTTTATTTAATAGAGTTTTACTTCAATGTCTTTTTTTATGAGCTTTTCGAAAGGCCTCAGTGAATTCTGTATAGATTAGATACAATCAAAGTGATGGCCGTTCTCTATGGCTTTATTTGTAAACGATTTCGGACCAACTATGTAGATAAGTAACAGTAGATTAAATTTTCACAAAACTATGTTCGTCAATCACAAGGAAATGTTTACAGATGAAATAAGAACTTGTATATATATATATATAGCCTTAAATAGTTATGGTAGACATGAAAGTTTGGCTATTGGCGAGTGGCCATTTTTGAATCATAATAAAGAGCGAGTTTTTCCAAATTTTAGGTAGGCAGAAATGGCGGCCTCGAGCAGACTTGCTCAGTAACCCAAATAGCGATGGAATTCGCCGTTTTGACACCATAAACTAAATTGACCTATGAATTGCATGGAATATGAAGGATTTATGAGTTTTTTTCTTTCTGAAGGTCGGTAGCTCGCGGTCTTAAGATCGAGGAGTACCCAGTACAGAAGTCGTCAAGGTTCGTCTCAGAGCCACATTTTCGTGTTGAGATAAGATCAAGTGTTTGATCTCCACTTCAGATAGTTGTTAAGGTTGTTCGGTCTCCCATTCTGACTAGTAACCATGTAGTACTAGTACCCTTTGGCATAATGGTTAGTGCATTGGGCTGTCATGCAGAAGGTCTTGGGTTCGATTCTCAGCCGCTGCAAAAAAGTTTTTTCAGGGGTATGTCTTGTCATGAAAAGTGCTGCTCACAAGCCGTTCGGAATCGGCAGAAAATTGTAGGTCCCCTCTATTCCTGGTAACACCCACACAGGAATAGTTGTAAGTCCCTAGGTCCTGGTTCTCTTTGAGCTGTTGCACCACCAAATTTATTTATTTTATTCTGACCAGAGCAAAATATTGAAAGAGGAAATGACTGACAGTTGAGCTTTTAAGGGCTGCTCCTTGCCTAGCTAGCTCAGATAGGAGTGACATTCAGGTTAATGTTCAGACTCGCATCCCGGCATTGTTAAAACAATAAAGAAGATGAAAAAGCTTAATCAATGTCTCAACCACCTGGCAGTCTGTAAAAATTGTCGTATTCGGGCTTTGATTCGGCTCTAGTTTAAGTATTTTGCATGTTTTCCTTATTGCCAGTAGTCCAGCTTAAAATGGGTAAATCAAGACCTAGACATTTAAAGACTCGGAGAAAATTTCCGAACCGACATCACATTCCATCTTTGAGCCATCAGTAAAGATGGTTGTTTCTAAGTCTCTCTCTCTGTCTCTGGTCTTAGCCCGTTCTTCAATATTTGTTTTCCAGATTAGTTTAGGATCGACAATAACTCCCAAATATTTAGCACTGGAAACGAAGAACAGAGTTTGGTTTGTGAAGTAAAGTCTGCTTTATGTTAGTTTTAGTTGTAAAGAGCACTAGTTCAGTTTTAGCTAGGTTTACAACTTTTCCACATCTCGTGGGGCAGTTGCCAACTTTCCTCAAAGCCATCTCCATGGTTTCATAGGGGGAGAGATTTTCCAATACTATTAGTATCAAATCAACCGCGTACGTAACCGTTTTTGTACCGCAGATCTATCCAACTTAACCAAGATTTTCTTCATGACTAAAAGCCAAAAAAAAAAAAAAGAACAAAAAAAGAAAAGAGCTTTTTAAGTGACGAATAATAATGCTATTGGAGCGGTCAGAGTAATATACTAGGCGAAGTCAGATTTCTGGAAATCCTGTTCAAAATTGTCATTATGTCGGTGGAGTTGGACATTTTTCAACGACACAATTGCAAGGCTTTTTAAACCATATCAAATCTAACTGTGGGCTCATGATATTTTGAATACAGGTATCTTGCAGTAAGTCACATTTTATCACATTGATGACAAGCATGGATTTATAAGTAGAAAATTCAAAGCTAAAACGGCTTTTTCGATCTTATCACCGGATGAGGAACGAAAATGTAAATACGAGCATTTTCCACAATCATTCAAAAGCATTCTAATTTATAGAACATTTCAGCAAATTGTTACCTTTGTGATTTTATGCTTAATTTCTAGCACTCATCACTACCAATTACCACCAACAGGTCTAGTCATTTGAAGACTACATGGACCGCACCGAATATAGGTTTTATCGTGGCAAGTCATCCTATTTATTTTTAGAATTTACTGCCAGCTTTCGCCACATCCATTAAGTCTTACAAATTACAACTGAACTTTGTGTCAACTCAGCCAATTAAATTAAATTTAATGAGCAGTGGTTGCTCATATCGGTGTCCTTCCATTCGTCCATGTATGACGACGGTATGACCAATTCCACTGTGTCCTGTGGTGGCGTTTGCTATGTGTGTTCGTTCGGGAGCAAATTATAGGATTTGCGTCGTCAGCAACTATCTTTACTTTCAGCCCAAAGCTGCTCACTTTCTCCCTCGGCAACATGAAGAAAATCTGTCAAGAAATAAAAGAAAAAGTTCCCACCAAGCAAGATGTCCGCCTCCTTAGGGCACCAAGTAAGACAAAAATAGAAAGACCATAGGTCAGTAGTGCTCGTATTGTGAGGAAGAAGTTTGCCATTTTTCTAATAAAATCTAAGAATAAATCCATGTGAACTTTATCTAAGTTTTCTTAATTTCAATATTAAATCTTTTGTGATTGTGTGTGTGTGTTTGTTTTGAGGCAAAAGGGATATAGAAAAATGTGTGGTTGTACATGTGTAGGGGTTCGTAGCCGTGAAATCCATATAGGTATGTTTCCTTCCTCTCTGTTCCTTTAATTAGAATTTTTCATCAAATTCCGATCTAGCAGTTTTCATTTCTCAGTTGACTGGACTCACAATGGCCAATGTTAACCAAAACCAACACCAACACGAAATCGAATCGAACCTCAATTTTTCAATCATTATGCACAACATTAAGCGTTTTAATTAATCATTGAATGTGCCGGAGAAAAGGATAATGAGAGGGTATTATTTTGGTTTTGTTTGTCCTGGAGCAATGTTCCGGAAAATCATTTCGTTAGTTGTTGTTGATATGGGCTGTATTATGGTGGGGGTGGGTGTATGGGTTCCGGTACCATACTTGGTTTTCTTTTACTTTTTCTTGGTTCTTTTGTTGTTACGAGTAAAAACCTTTTGGTGCAACGTTCTGCTCGCATATGCATTCTTTTTAAAAAGATATGTAGAAGGATTGCTTTTTTAGTTTAATTAAAAATTAAAGGCCAACGACTTCTGAGAACTGTGGAAATATAAAGGAATCCAGGGAAAAAAATGTAAAGTGAATAATTCCTTTTTTTTTTTAATGTTTTTGGGTAATGAGCAATTTTAGAGAATTGCAATTTTGTTTCGGTTGAAACCATATTTGATGAAATTTTCCGTTGGGGGGGAATATAAATCAAATTTTTGTATGCACTCTTTTACACTCTTAGGCCGTGGTTACGGCCAAAGCTAATAAGCTAGTGCGCTAGTCCGCGCTAGTAAATCTAATGTTTGGATAATCAATAACGTGGTCATAGATCACGCTAGTAGCTTTAACGCTAGTAAAAGAGAGCGCGCTAGTCCACGCTAGTAGGCTAGTAAATCAAAACTGATTTGATTTTCAAGCTTACTAGCGCGAAGAGTGTTTTAATTTTTCTAGTGATGGACATCCAATTATTGATAAGTAAAGTAAAAAAAAGAAATTTTTGTGGGGTGAAGGGTCAAAAAACTACAAAAAATAGAAAAACTATACAAAAAGCATGGAACAAAGTCGGATTAATAATAACAAATACAAGTTATTTATTAATATTTTCATTTTTTTTTAATTTTTAACAAAGGCATGAAAAACATAATATTAGATTCTGCAATCAATTTTTGTATTAATTGTTTAAATAAAAATATTGTATATCTATAAATATTGCGAGTATTATTTGCTGCGAAGCTGTAATTTTTAGCAGAAGTTGTAGTAGGTATAGGCTTCCAGAATGAGGTGGGCGCTTAGTTCTAATGTGTTTGCCATCGATGAAACCTACTCGTACACAATTCAGAAATCCTCACCGGGTATAAAATTTATTTACAAATTCTTTTAATTGTTTTTCGCATGGACGTGGTAAATGTTTTTTTTCACAAATCTGTTTCAAATTGCTGTGCACATATTTTTTGCAATACCAGAAATTGTGATCTGTGCCATTCTGTAGCTGAACGCCAAATTTCAATACGATATCTTCAAAGGAATTAAAGATGTTAAATTTAAAATTATACATTTTTTTAGGAAAACTGTTAGCGAGTTCTTTTAGGTATAAATATCTGAGCTTACTGACTTATTATGATAAAATGAGGAATTTATGTTTTTCCTAGTTGGCTTAAATCTTTCACATTTTATTACCTTTGGTATTAACTTTCAGATTTAACTTCTAAGTTCACATCAACTTCAGCGCATTTTAATTTTATGGATATGGACAACATAATGTATCAAGAGAAACAGTTTACGAATAAAATTGAATTTATTTTTTTAGAAATTATATTTAAGTTTTTCATAAATAAACCTAAAACTTATAACTGTGTTAAACTAAATTTCTAAAAATTCATATTTGTTTTCTATGCTTTGAAGGCCCTTTGTCACAAAAATCGAGCTATGGTTTTAAATCAAACATGATTTGTTTGATTGACTTTAGCATAACCTTTGAGCATAAATTGGTTGAACCAATACTTTAAATTAAGGAGCTTCAAAAGAAAAATATATACATCCAAAATGTGCATGTATATTTTCTGTAAATTTGACTACATTAAAGCTATATAAATATATAGCATTAAGAAGCCTGTTTTGAGATTCTTATCAAATTATTCACACTCGTGAATGTAGAAAATACCTCCTAATAATACAATATTTACTTATAGCACTGCTCATCACATTTTTTGGGACCATCAGACTAAACTTTTCGTAAGGTTTTTGATGCCCTGGATTCGACATCAAAATTCTTCCCTAATTTCAGGATTTTTTTTTTGGCATGTTTGAGGCTATATTATTACGAAATAATTTTTTTCCAAAAAACTCGTTACAGAATTCCGAATGTAGTAATCTTCTTCCTAAATATTCATTAAAGATTTAAAAAATTTTGTTTGTTCCTTTCGAAGAATTTCTTAAAAAATTGCGAAAAAACGTATTTTTTAACTTTCAGCTCTGTTTACATACATATGTATATCAAAAGCGATTATTAAGGTCTTAATTTAAATACACAAGATAAACATATATATTTTGCTTATCGCACCACAGGGTTATGGATAGTCTTTCTGTAGATGTAATTGATAATTTCGCTTCTTGAGTTTGAATGATTGGACATTTCTTTCAAAATGTAGTCAAAAGTGTTTGTGGTCATTCTGTAGTACTCAAAAAACTTTTGTTCGTCCTTCCTCAATGCTTCCAGCAGCGGTCAGAAAAAATACGATGTTGTGGCTCTTTCTTTTTATAAAACATTTTTCTTTTAAAAAAGCTATTTTCACAGCAAAACTCGAATTCTTTTCGTGAAATTTATCAAGATATAAAGAACCGATTGGTATTAAAACCGGCCTCATGCCAAGTTCAAATTAGTACTATTTGGGTATTTTTTAAATGTCTTTGACAAGACATATATGTAACTATAAATAAATAAATTGTAAAAATTTTGTACTGTTTTCTCTTCCCAAATGAATGACTTAATATATCCTGATGATGCTCCCAAAATAGACCATACGATCAATTACCAACTAGTGCGAATCGAACTAGCGTGAACGATCGTCCACGATTTTCTTACTAGCGCACTAGCACAAAATAGCGAGAACTAGCGTGGGCTAGCGCACTAGCTTACTAGCGTTGGCCGTAACCACGGCCTTAGACAATGTACTCAAATTTGCTTCAATTTTTCCAAATTCATCATACTTAAAGCTGTTTTAAAAATTTAAAAAAAAAAAATCAACAAATTTCTGAAAATGGTTATTAATCAGTACAACCAATTTTGATCATTTTTGTTATGTTAAAAAGTTCTTTAAAAGCTTGGATATACTGTACATTCAAATTTTCAAAACATTTTTTTTAGTTTTTTTTTTTTAATTTTTGATTTGTTCGATTTTCGTAAGACTTGAAAAAGTTTTTTAATACAATCTACAATATTATTTTATCTAAAAAGAAGGTTAGCCAACATTCAAATGTTAAAAAATGGTTTCCGAAAATCGTAATTTGTTTTCTCTTAATTAATTTTGACAATCTATATTTTAATAAAAAAAAAATTGAAACTAAGATGTGACTGACTGTACTTTACTATGGAACGACATTACAGATTTTAATGAAATGTTTTATAGAGAATGTTCTACAAAGTTTGAAAGACATTGCATTTCAAAATTTATTTTTTTTTTTGAAAATTCGATATCTCAAAAACGAGTCAGTATTTTTTCTGGAAATTTAATTTAATAAAAACTTTATATACTTTCTTTCTTCGTGACCTTTTATTTAATTCAATAATTAAATAATTCAATTACTAAAAACTTTATATTTGCTTGAATCACATGAAATCCTGTTTTTAACTCCAACTACTAAAGGAGTTGTTTAAAAAATGAATTTCATGGTTATGAAAATTTTTTTTCTACAAATATTACTTTTTTAAATTTTTAGTTTTTTTTTACAAAAGAGCAAGTTCGTGTGACACAGTCGTTCCATTTATTTAATTCGGGCGACCTGTTACTGGTCATTTCTGTCAGATATTGTACTTGCAATGCATCGGTACAACAAAAAACAGACTAGGTTTTTCTCAAAGCTAAAGTAATAGTATTATAATCACCGAAGAAGAAGTGAAGAAACATCTTGAAGATTTACACAATTGGCCCTGCTGTTACTTCTTTCCTAAATTGTAATATTATCCTGGCGGCTCCAAGTGCATTTTTATTGCAAACATCGCTCGGACAATGAATAATTTTAATTCTCAGCGATTGAAGCTACCAAACAAGTGAGTAGTGGAACACCGCAGGGTGGTGTTCTGTACCCTCTTCTGTTGCTTTCAGTTATGGTTAAGTCATACAGATATTTGGTATGAAAATGGTTGCATACGCGGTTGGTTTGGTACTAGTACTCTTGGAAAATCTTACCCTTATAACGGGTGATTTTTTTGAGGTTAGGATTTTCATGCATTAGTATTTGACAGATCACGCGGGATTTCAGACATGGTGTCAAAGAGAAAGATGTTCAGTATGCTTTGACATTTCATCATGAATAGACTTACTAACGAGCAACGCTTGCAAATCATTGAATTTTATTACCAAAATCAGTGTTCGGTTCGAAATGTGTTTCGCGCTTTACGTCCGATTTATGGTCTACATAATCGACCAAGTGAGCAAACAATTAATGCGATTGTGACCAAGTTTCGCACTCAGTTTACTTTATTGGACATTAAACCAACCACACGAATGCGTACAGTGCGTACAGAAGAGAATATTGCGTCTGTTTCTGAGAGTGTTGCTGAAGACCGTGAAATGTCGATTCGTCGCCGTTCGCAGCAATTGGGTTTGTGTTATTCGACCACATGGAAGATTTTACGCAAAGATCTTGGTGTAAAACCGTATAAAATACAGCTCGTGCAAGAACTGAAGCCGAACGATCTGCCACAACGTCGAATTTTCAGTGAATGGGCCCTAGAAAAGTTGGCAGAAAATCCGCTTTTTTATCGACAAATTTTGTTCAGCGATGAGGCTCATTTCTGGTTGAATGGCTACGTAAATAAGCAAAATTGCCGCATTTGGAGTGAAGAGCAACCAGAAGCCGTTCAAGAACTGCCCATGCATCCCGAAAAATGCACTGTTTGGTGTGGTTTGTACGCTGGTGGAATCATTGGACCGTATTTTTTCAAAGATGCTGTTGGACGCAACGTTACGGTGAATGGCGATCGCTATCGTTCAATGCTAACAAACTTTTTGTTGCCAAAAATGGAAGAACTGAACTTGGTTGACATGTGGTTTCAACAAGATGGCGCTACATGCCACACAGCTCGCGATTCTATGGCCATTTTGAGGGAAAACTTCGGAGAACAATTCATCTCAAGGAATGGACCGGTAAGTTGGCCACCAAGATCATGCGATTTGACGCCTTTAGACTATTTTTTGTGGGGCTACGTCAAGTCTAAAGTCTACACAAATAAGCCAGCAACTATTCCAGCTTTGGAAGACAACATTTCCGAAGAAATTCGGGCTATTCCGGCCGGAATGCTCGAAAAAGTTACCCAAAATTGGACTTTCCGAATGGACCACCTAAGACGCAGCCGCGGTCAACATTTAAATGAAATTATCTTCAAAAAGTAAATGTCATGGACCAATCTAACGTTTCAAATAAAGAATCGATGAGATTTTGCAAATTTTATGCGTTTTTTTTTTTTTTTAAAGTTCTCAAGCTCTTAAAAAATCACCCTTTATTTGTAGAAATCACGGAGATGGATTTGAGGAGAGTTAGCAACTGCGCCACGAGCTCTGTAATAGTGGTTAACCAAGCTAAAACTGAACTTATGCTTTTTACAACTTAATCTTAAATACCGCACACCTCACTTCAAGAACAAAACTATATTCTTTTTTTTAAAGTGCGAAATATTTGGGAGTATAATCCTCGATCCTAAATTAAACTGGAAAATAAATATTGAAGAACTTGCTAAGAAGGCCTGTATAGCCTCCTATACCTGTAGTGAAACATTTGGTAAAAAGTGAGTCCTGAAATCGAAGATAATTTTGTGTACGATATTAGCGTATAATGCAATTGTGTGGTAGCCTGCACCCTAAGAAAGCGTAGAACGTTATTAGACTTAAGAAGGTTCAAGAACGTTGGAACTAGGACTATCCCAACGGATGCTTTAAGCGATTTTCCTCACATTTTACCACTCGACTAACATATTAAATATTTATACGTATAATCTTGAAGCGCGTGAAGACTTATAGAATCAGATTATTGGCTTATCAAACCTTACAGACATAGTAATATTAGAAATCTGACCCCGTAGAAATTCCTTCAACAAGCACTGACTACTGCACCCCTACTGTGGACATCAATAGCGATTTTAACGTTATTCTTACATCTAGAGCAGGGTTGCGAATTTTTGAATTAAAAAATCCTTAAGTCATAAGTCTATAGATGACTTGTGAATTAAAAAAAATTAATTCATAAGATATTTGGTGACTTATGAATTAAAAAAAAATTAATTCACAACCCCCAAAGTGACTTATGAATTAAAAAAAATTTAAATCCTAAGCTACTAAGTGACTTATGAATTAAAAAAAATTTTATTCACCACCTACCAAGTGACTTATGAATTAAGAAAAATTAAGTCATCAGGGAGTAAGTGACTTATGAATTAAAAAAAATTTAATTCACAAGTCAGTTGGTGACTTGTGAATTAAAAAAAATTTAATTCATAAGTTAGTTGGTAGATTGGAAATTTTTAAGCTTGTTTTAACTACATAATTATTTAATTATTAACGAAAGCTTTCAAATCTAGTTTTTAAATCATAAGATTATCACGCTAGCTTATAAATTATCCATTTCATAATTTTTCTAATCAGCATTTATCCATTAACTTATGAATTAAATTTTTTTTAATTCATAAGTCACTAAGTTGGTTTTGAATTAAATTTTTTTAATTCATAAGTCACTTACTTGCTGATGATTTGAATTTTTTTAATTCATAAGTCACTTACTTGCTCATGGCTTGAATTTTTTTAATTCCTAAGTCACTTAGTAGCTTGGGAATTAAAATTTTTTAATTCATAAGTCACTTACTTGCCCATGACTTAAATTTTTTTAATTCATAAGTCACTTAGTAGGTTCTGAATTAATTTTTTTTTAATTCATAAGTCATTAAGAAGCTTATGATTTAATTTTTTTTTTAATTCACAAGTCACCAACTGACTTGTGAATTAAATTTTTTTTAATTCATAAGTCAGTTGGTAGCTGCTGAATTATATATTTTTTAATTCATAAGTCACTCACTAGCTTGTGAATTAAAGCCAAGCTTAAGCTAACAAGTGACTTAAGCTTTTGCAACCCTGATCTAGAGAGTACAGGGAGGATAATGTTGTGAAGAGAGACTTCGACACAACCAACTTTACTGATGGCTCAAAGGTCGGTGTCGGTTCAGGAATTTTCTCCGAGTCTTTAAGTTCCTCTAGATCTTTTCTTCTAGATCTACCTGATTCTGCCAGTGTCCTTCAAGCTGAATCAGTGGCAATTAGGAAAGCATGTGAAATAACTAGATCCAAATCAAAACCGGAATATGGCCATTATTAAATTGAGCCAGGCGGCTGTTAAAGCCATTGACTGGGGATTTTTATCTTCTAAAATGGTCCAGAAATGCCGGGTAAGGCTTGCGAACCTACTTAAATGTCACTCTTTTCTACGTTCTGAGTCACAATAGAATAGAGGGAAATGAACGGCTGACGAGCTAGCTAGCCAAAGATATGCCCCTCATAGCTCACTTGCAGAAAGAGTTATCATTCCCCTTGTTGTTATGAAGGGCAAATTTTTTTGCAATTTTCATCACAGAATCCAACCGTAGCAGGAGCAGTTTAACTAGCTGCGTTACATCTAGAAAGATGTGGCTCACCAATAATAAGTCCTGAAGAAATGACCTAAGGCAAGACATAGCCAGACAAAGTGCAACATGCGTTGGACACTGAGCAATAGTCATGTAGCGGAAATGAGCATTTCTTACAAAACTTACTCTCGTAGTTGGCGGGGTCAGCAAGAAAAGGAAACAATCCTTCATTTTCTGAGTCCTGAGTCCTGCTCTGGTCAGAATAAGAGACAGACAATTCGGAAAGTTTTTCTTCGACGACCTTAACGAACAATCTGAACTGAAGATGAATGACTTGATCTCTCATCTTAATTGAGCTCTGAGATGAACATTGACGACTTCTGTAATGAGTAATCCTCATCGACCGACTCAAGACCACGAGCTAGACACCTTCAAGTAGAGGAGAGCTCATGATTTCTTCTTCATATGACATTCATAGGTTAAGAGAGTTTATGGTATCAGAATGGAGAATTCGGTTTCGGTTACTGAGTAAAATTGCTAGTGGCAGTCATTTGGAGAAACACATTCAAAAAAAGAGCAATCGTAGAGACCTTTCTAAAAATAGGCCAATAGCCAAAAATTCATATCTACCAACAGTATTTTAGGCTTTGGTATTTAAAAGTTTGCATTTCGGCTGTTCAATGGAGATAATATCGTATTTATTTAGAGGAATCACTTCTGGATCGATAAACGCAGAGTTTGATGTACTCAAAGGTAGTCACCTTGGACCACTACTCCTTAAAGATGCTATCAATGGATATGTTTAAGTAGTAAATTCCGATAAGATACTTTGTTTTTTTATAATTCACATGCACTTAGGGGTATGTAAAGAGACGCTTATAATGATTGTTAAAGAAGCGATAAAACAAGGAAATACATGAAACATTCCTACGGTGTTCAAGACATGGGAGTAAATCTATGATACTCGTAGCTCTGTTTCCTATCAGTTTTAACGCTCTGTTCTGACGTGAATTTGAGAACGAGTATGAAAAGCTTAGAGTAGAATCCTCGGAAAAGCAATGAAGTGGGTGAGAAGTTTTCATTTATAAAAATGAGGAAGAGAGTAGGAGACAAAACGGAGCCATGGGGAACACCAGCATTTATTCTGTGCAGGTCATATTTGAAACCTTCTATTACAACATTTATTGAACGATATAGAAAATAATTTATAATCCAAGAAATAAGGGTTTCGTTGGTACCATATGAACGCATTTTCGATAAGAGATCCTGGTTCCAAACTCTGTCAAATCCCTCAGAAAAATCAATCGCAATAACTTTACTTTCTCCTATAAAATGTAAAGATCTCTTCCACTCTTCGGTGAAATATACCATCAGATCACCAGTTGAATGATTGGTCATTAACAAGCTTTCGATCGAGATTTCGAGATTTTTCTTGAGCTGATGATTTATCAGCGATTCAATGACCTTGGAAAAAAGGGACGTAAGTGCAATTGTTCGATCGGACGAGGAGAGGAAGGGTCGTCTTTTTTAGAAACAGCTTGTACAAAAGCTATATATTCCATCTTCTAGGGAAGATTCCAGAACAGTAGGAGCGATGGAAAAGCTTACGCAATGGTTTTGCAAGCGATGAAGAACACCTCTTCAGAAGAATGGGTAGTATACCATCAGGACCAGCGGATTTGTTTAAATCAAGATATCCAAGGGCTCTTGCAACTGTACGAGTGCGGAAATGAACCTATCCCATTGAATATTTTACGTTCTCAAGTACAGGAGGGGCAGTGTTGCTATCAGGCAATTGTCATTGCAGATGGGTGTTGGAACCGATGATAAAGTTGACTTGTTTATAATTTTTCCGATTTTCCTCAATTGGGCTGGCGAAAACTTACTTCCCTCAACCTGATAGCTTCTTTACAGCTCGTATCAAACCAAAACTTTTTTATCTACATTTATTAAATTATTTAAAGTCATCAAAGATCAGAGTGATTATGTATCTCTTCAATATGATTAATTATTTTCTCCGATTGGTGTTCTGATACGAGTAGTAATCTACTTCTAAGTGTCGATGCCCATCGATGATCTTTTTTAGAAGAAAGAATTCGATATTCTGTAACTACAACATAAATCAATCTGTACTTAAGAGTATAATCAACATGATATTAAAATCAGATGTGACGTAGCATCATACAGCACTACCACACAAATAGGTGTTTAGGCCACATGAAATGTAACGTTTGAACGTCACATCACGAATTAGAAAATCACTTCTTTCCAATGCCAGATCTTTTAATACAAATCTGATATTAATAGAAAAACCTAACGAGATATCAAAACAAAAATCCATTCTTTAAGAACTCTAGAAATTTTTCACACTTCATCATCAAGCCATCTTTAATTTCTTTTTTCTGTAAAATTTAATTTCGTTTCTGTGATTCAGTCCTGCATTTTTTTAATACTTGTTAATTTTTTATAAAATTTGCAAAAAGTAAAATTGTCCATAAAATCGTTAATCTTAATAAATAATTAACAACAACTCGGCAACATAAAAAAAGAATAAAAGTCTCTACTCCCTGAAGATGCCTCCTTTCTTACTCCATTAGTTCCCCCATTTCATTCTTTTGTACGAGCACAACAATTAAAATGAACCTGTTGTTTTATGGTTTATAGCGGAAAATATAGGTTTGTCCAGCCTGCAGCTGTAGTACACCTAAGTTGAAAAGTCGAAAGAAAATCGCTTGATAGTTTCAATGCAACTCTGACCTTTTTTGTTGCAGCACCTTCTATAAAAAGTTAAAAGGAAACCCCATTGGAATGAGGCCATTCTTGTTGCTGGCAATTCATGAAATCCCATCTCATACACCAACCGACCAACCAACCGACCGACCGACATCCTCTCTGCGCGCCACCATTTCCATAGTAATAATGTGAAATAATGGCGGTTATCATACGAAAAACGATAGGGGGATGCATCTGGGAGCACACTGAACACAGAATTCATCTTCACTTTTAGTATTGAGTGCTTAACCCATTTTGTTCATAAATTACTAGAAAAAAAGATGCTTTTTGCCCACTTACATGCGAAGCTTGCAGTCCGGGATATTGCATTAGTGAATCCATCACCAGGCTTTGCAGAGCATCACGACCCAGACCGTAATGTTATGGGAAGTGTGTGTATAGGAGGTACCTATACCGGTGCATATTTTGCTACAACAAAACACCATAAAACCTAGAAGAACCCTCTTAGTGCTTAATGTACTATGTGGGCTGGATATTGTTTCTTTAAAGGACAAAAACATAAAAAGTGGATTTTAATGGCAATGGCAACGCTGCTGTACACTGCTTAAGTACTCGCCCTAAAGGACCTCTTTGCTCTTGTTTGTATATAGGTAAATCATGTCTTGAGAATATAGTGTGTTAATGAATCCTGACACTGAGACACAGTTTCTTGGTAAATTTATTATTAAAGGAAAAATGCTTTTACTTTTCCACAGTCTTACTGCTGTATGACGTTCTTGTGCGGGGGTTGTTGGGGCACACGCCTTTGTTATCGAGGATTGCACTTATTGCAAGTTCATAATTGAAGTATATTTCGAGAGATCAACTAACGGTATCTTTATAGAGTAAACTGTAGGGTTGGCTGGCTTGGTTTGGGTTACTTAGTTACAAAGAGTGTCTATTGGCGCTTTGAAGAAAGAGCTTTAAGTAGATGTCTATTGTGTGGGATAAATGGCGATTCTTGTGGAAGAGATTCTTAACCATTGGAACTATAAGCTTTATGAAAACATAATTGTTCGATATTTTGAGTTGAATAGAACTGAGAGAAATAAACCGCACGACTTGATCGCAGTAACTGGTTCTTATATCCAAACTAATTGGAATTTTAAAGATTGTATACATAGTAATTATAAAAAAAAATATTCAAAAGCCTGATTTATTTTTTTTTTTTTTCAAAAATTTGTGCATGAAATATTATTTCAAGTTGATTGTTATCTGTAGAACCATTAATGATAAAGTGGAAAAGATGATATCCGTCAAGTGGCTGCCGCCAGGGTTGATACACATTTGTGCCCGTTTTATCGCAATTTCCATGACTTTTCGCAAGGTTTCCGGTGACAACTGTTCGCATTTCTGTCGAATATTCTTCTTTAAAGCTCGATTGTCTCAGGCTTGTTAGCATAAACCCGCGATTTCAAACAGCTCCAGAGAAAGAAGCCTGGGATGGTAAAAGCGGGCGATTTTGCTGGCCATACCAAATCGCCAAAACGGGAGATTACGCGACCAGGAAACACTTCCTTGCACCGTGTTGTTGAAACCACATGTTCACCAAGCCCGGCTCTTCCAATTCCGGCAGTAGATAGTCGCTTATAATGGCCCTGTAGCATTCGCCACTAATTGCGATAATTTTCGAAACAAAATCGTCCTTTTCGTTGTTGAGATTGAGGATAGAAATTAACTGATGCACTATTTGATGCACTATTGATGTCTTTCAGTAAAATTCGCTGTAGAGGTCTTCTGGTGATCTCCAATTGCGGAGCCCGTCGTGTGTGGTTGATGTTTCTTCGTTCTAGGGTGATGAATTTTGCGCCATCTTGTATGGCAAGGAGTCTACCAACTTTTGACACTTTTTTGTGGAATGGAATACCAAGCTAGTTTGACAACTAGTTTGCCACCTCCATTAGCGTGTCCCGTTCGTCGTTGTATGAAGAAAAAAAAAATTACTCGAATTTTGTATCGAAAGGGGTATCAAAAGTTGCGTATTCTGAACTTTTTGATTTGGACATGACTTTTGGGGCTCTACCGTGGCTTAAAGATCTTAAAATAAGGTGAAACGCCATACCTGTCCACAATACACAAGTGAGACTTCTTATGTATGCTGACGACATCGTGTTGCTTGCTGATAACCTAAGGTACTCACTTCCTTTCTGGCACGAGAATCTGCAAATACGTTTCGCAAAATCGAGGCCCAGTTTCGAACGGCAAAAATCTCTAACAACTCCATCATCGGTGCCATATTTTGCACATATTATGCAAGATTTTTGTTACATCCTGAAAGACGGTGTTCTCAACAATTGACCTAGAAAGAGCTTTTCATCAGATCACTGTCGAGTCAAACTACATATATGTGCAAAAAACCGCAAATAACGGAAGCCTTCGGATCGTTTGAATTTGTGTATATGATGTTTGAGTTAAAAAATACTGCACAGACATTGCAGAGCCACATGCACGAGGTTATGAGGACTATATACGATACAGGTGTCGCGTCGAAAAACACAGAAGTGCACGAACAACATATCAAGCTGATTTTTCAGTGGCTTAAGGACTACGGACTCAAAATCAATCCGTCTAAATGTGTTCTTGGACAGTCGAAGATAAAATTTCTTGGTCACCAAATAAACTCCCAAGGAACCAAATCACTCGACATTAAAGTGAAGGTAATTTTGAAGTTAAAAAATAAAAACCCTTACCGCCACGGAACTCAAAAGGTTCCTGGCAATGACTAATTTGTAAGGATCTTTCATACCGTCAAAAATCAAAAGCTCCTACAAAAACTCATCAACGGCAGCATCAAAAACGATGAAACGCCAATCACATACAATAGATGCTCGCTCGCTCAGAACCGATGCACGTCAGACGTTGCTAGTGGGGCTGTCCTTCATCAAGTTGGCAATGGAAACTTGCAACTGCTTGGTTTCTTTTTTACGAAGCTCGCAGACAGACAACAGAAGTTTACTGTTTATGAGAGCGAGTTATTAGCTACGAGGAGCGAACAGCTTTAAAAATCTCGACTCGTCTTTTACTTTCAATATATGTAAGTAGATACTATAAGACAAGTTCTGTATTTGAAAAAAAAAGTCGAATTCAAGATTTTGATCAAAGTTGACATGACGATGATAGAGAACACGAAAAAAGTAGGTCCCACAATTCCGTCAGTCTGTATGTCTGTATCTCGACCTACTCGTACAGCCTAAGCTACTGGAGCTATTTTTGTCAAACTTGGTACATAAGGGTCTTAGGTGACTCCCTAGAGGAGAAATTAAAGTTTTTTTAGCTCTAAAACGGTACCCCCCATACAACCGTTTTCCAAGATATTAATTATCTTAAAAACAACTCTTACGATTTTGATAAAAAAAATTAAGTGTGCTGAGGAAAAAATGTTATTCACGGTACCTGTACCTTTATATTATCGTACACTATATTTTTTTTTATGAAAAAATGTCACATTTTTGGGTCCATTTTTCATTTTTGCCTTGGCCAATGCATATTTCATGTAGCCGATTCAAGCACATATCTTCATACATTTAAGAATGATTTTTTGGAAGTTTTTGAAATATATTCTGACCAAAATTTTGAAACCCCTAATTTTTTGTTTTTACTTGGGTATATCAGTTAAAATTGAACTCCTCAATTCGCGGATGTATGAATGTGTGTACTAAATTTCATAAATTATATCGGAAATGATTTTTGTTCTCAAAATTAGCTGTGGGTCACATCTCCGAAAACATATACACTGCGCGTCATCAGGTTAGCACATCTCCTTTAAGCTTAATAAAACTGATGTTCGGGTGGTTGTTGTTAATATGCAGCTACTTTTTTGTGCTCTATTTTTCTCATCCTTGTATACACTCTCACTGGCAAAAAGAGCATGCAAAGAAAAGAACCCGTTTTACGGTGTTTGCTTTTTTTTTAATTTTCGATTGAAAAGTGTACTTTTTTTTGCGTCATCAGGTTAGCACATGAAAATTAATTTTAGTTTTTCTTCAAAAGTTGAACTCGTATAAGAACCAATTTTTTTTTGCTGCTCAAGTAATCTATTCCAAATAATATGGGTAGAGGTAAATCACTAACTGTTGAAGAGAAATCGAAAATTGAAGCTTATGAGTAGTTGAAGCTGTCAATAAGTGCAATAGCCAAAAAGATCGGTAGAAGTCGAAAAGTGATATCCGCATTTCTGTGCAATAAGTCGGGATATGGTAAAAATAACAAAGGTGATAATAATAAAATAATTTCGAATGCTGATAAGAGAGCTATTTTGAGAGAAGCATCTAACTCTCATAACTCGGCTTCAAAAATCAGGGCAAATGTTGGTGTTAAAGCGAGTTTATCTACCATTCAAAGAGTGATAAGGAGTGCTCCGCATTTAAAAAGGTTAAAGTTGAAGAGAAAACCCCCACTTAACATGGCTCGAAAGGAAATATCCTTGAATTTTGCACGAGCGCACATGACATGGAATTCTGATTAAATTCGGAAGATCCAGACGGCTACAATTATTATTTCCATGATGTTCGCAAGGAGAACACCAGTTGGATCGCCTTCATAGTCGGCTGGGGGTGTGATGGTGTGGGGAGCCATTTCCTACTATGGTTTTTAAAATTAACTATGAAAGTAAACAATTACAAAAACGTGATTGAAAATGCTTTTCCCCATTTTGAAAATTTGTTTGGTAGCCTTCCATGGCATTTTCAACATGACAATCCACACTGCCCGGATGGTAAAGTCATGGATTCAGGGCCAAAACGTAACTTTATTGCAGTGGCCGCCTTACTCACCCGACATAAATATCATAGAAAACGTGTGGGGATGGCTGGCTCGGAAGGTTTACGAATCTGGAAAACAGTATTCAAATAAAGAGGAATTAATTGAAGGCATCAAGCGCGCCTGGTCAGCCATTTCTTTGGACTACATTGGAAAACTGTACGATTTGCTTCCCAATCGAATCTATGAAGTCATTGTCAACAAGGGAGGATCGACACATTATTAAATTTATTAAAAAATGTTTGAATTACTTAATGTTTAAGTTTAGAAACAATTTCATGGCTTAAAAGCCTAACTAAAATGAAAAAAAATAATATGTGCTAACCTGATGACCTTATTTAAATTGTTATTTTTTTGTTATTTTAGACAAAAAAATTATTAAAAAAATGCCCAAACATGGAAAAACAATACATTTTATCTTATTTCACTCAGAATTGAATCATCCATAAGAAACAATAATTTTAAAATGGCAGCTCATTTAGTTTGGCCAGAATCACTTACGCGAGGAGGTGTGCTAACCTGATGACGCGCAGTGTATATTTTTTTTTTTTAAATTCCAAAAATATTTTGTTTTGTTTTGAAATGCAATATATTTCAATCTTTTTAGAAGCATTTCTATAAAAAAAAATTTCATTAAAATCCGTTCTTTTGATAATGAGAAATTAAAAATTTGAAAAAATGGTTCTATGGTAGGTACATTAAAAAATTTTTTTATTAAAATTCTCAGAACCGTTTTCGAGAAAAATACTATTTTCGAAAACCATTTTTTAACATTTGTATGGTGGGTATCATTATTTTTAGGTAAGATAATATTTTTTTCTCACATCTTGTAGATTATAATTGAGAAACTTTTATGTTGCAAGTTTAAGAAAAATCTAGCATGGGGTTTTTGAAATATTGAGTTTGGAAAAAAAAAATTTAAAATTTTTTTAAAACATCCAAAAAAAATTTGAATACACAATTGTATTCAAATTTTTGGGGAGCCTTAGCCTAAAAAAAAATAATCAAAACAAAAATATTTTCCAGGGGGGTACCATTAACAACCATTTTTCGGAAAATTTTTTTCAACCAAAATGAAATTTTTTTGTATCTTTTTTTTAGATCTGTAGAACAGATTTTGAGAGAAAAAAATATTTATAAAATTTCAAAGACAGTTACCGTTATTTTTGGTCTTAAAAAAAACCTGTGGGGGTGAAAAATTAAAAATACTATCTACGATGTTTAAAGAAAATCGGCAGAGCCGTTTAGGCTGTAGTCGAAAAGACAGACAGACCTTTTTGGTCTTCGCTATCATCGTAATGTCAACTTTGATCAAAATCTCGAGTTTGATTTTTTTTTTACGAACTTGCCTTGACGTACTATAAGTCGCAAGTAAAAATGCAGTCTCGGTTCTGGTTTCGCAACTTCTATTGCGTTCAGTTGAACATTGTGCCGCGTCCTTGTTGTGGCGAAATTAAAATGTTTATGTGAATTTTCCAACTACTCAAATATTTTGTTTATTTTGTCATAAATCAAGAGGAGTTCAGGTCTATTTTAAATCATAAAAGTTAAGTGCCACTGGAAAATTTAAAACACATCTGGACGTCATAACACCAAACTTGACTCAAAAAGTCATTGTCAAAATACATCAAAAAAGTCGTATTGAACAGGTTTTGTGACAACACACTCAATAATGGCCATCTGCTTCAAGTACAACTGCAACTGCAACTGCTGACCATGTTAATAAATTCCACTAAAAATCAGCAACAGCTGCATAACTTCAGCCTTTCATTTTATTTTTTCATGAAGAAAACTTCTTGTTCGTGTTCAGTCACAAATGTATCCTTTGTGCCAGGGGCTATAAACTTTTTTCTATTTTTTATATTTTTTATATAAAAACTGCACCTCTGCATGAGAGGAAAAGCAATGAATTCATGTTAGCTAATTGGGTCCTTTATGGGTACTTTTTCCTCTATTAATTATAATACATATAAATACGAGTATATCCGTTTGGCAAAGTTTTCCCGCACACATTTTTTTCTGTTAATAACATAATTTGCACCATAACTTCTCCAACTCATATTCATATGGAATCCTTTCAAACCGAATATTTTATTTTATCGTTTTAGAAAAAAGAAAAGAATTGTGAAAAGGGATTTTTCCACGTCCCGTCATAATTGCGTACGTAAGCGTACGTACATGACTATTAAAAGTGGAAGAAGAAAAAAACAAAATCGCTTTGAAATTATGCAAACTCCATTACGGTCTTGTGAGTATTGAGTAAGCGAGTTCCCTTGCAAAATACTCCTTCCCGAGCTGCGCCTCCTTGCAAATAGTGTAGCAAGGAGCAAAAAGCAATAGAAGCCAGGGCAGATGGTATCTGTAAATATCACTTGACAGTGATTAATGAATTTTTTGGAGCGAAAAGAGGAATCCTTGATCTTTTGTAATGTAAGCTTTAGGTAGTTATCTATGTGCGAGTATAGGAGGAGTTCAGATACATCATATACTATATGAGAGAGATACTTCATCCATATGTTTGAGACCTAGCAGAATTCAGGATGTGAGTTCTCCTTGGGAATCATGTTCATGAATAGGAATGCTTCCCCAGGAAGAAGGTCGTCGCGCGGAGCTATCGTTAAGTGCTGATGGATTATTTCTACATATTAGAGGAGGGAGGTTATATACCTAGCTTGTGTGGCTGTGGCCTCCCTTTCCATATACCTTTGCAAGGAATGAGAGGCGGTGCACCACACCATTTCATCATACCTACACCTCGTCACTTTATGGGGGAGGTCGACTTTGAAGAAATTGATGTAATTGCCTAGATAATTTTATTCCACACCATCACCTCTGATATTATGGAAGCAGATAGTGTTGTTGTTGATGAAACCAGAGAAGTAGTGCTCTGTCAAGTACTTGAAAAGACTTAGGATGAAATTGACTGGAATGATTTGTTGTTTTGCGTCTTCACACGCACGTATAAAAATGTTAATATCTTGCGGAAGAAAGGTAAAGTATGCTAAGACTCAATTGCGCAATGGCGTGCGAGATAAACAGTAAAGAGAATATGGTAAATGTGTGATGGCAAATGGTGTGGCAGATGCCGTTACAATTCGAGAAGTGAGTTAACAAAGAGGCTTCAAGGATATTTGGGCTGTCTTCCAAGATTTTGCGATAAGCTGTAACACATGTAATCTTAAAACCTAATGTGTTTTGATTGAACAAAGACGGTATCTTATAGCGTCCAATTTCCAATGAATCTTCCGCATAGATCCGGCTGAATTTGAGCGATGATATTCACCTTAGAGGCATTGGTCTATTGTGGTTTATTCACATAGACTTCCAGCGGGACAAATCGTAGACCTTGGTGGCCAATTCAAGTCACCTCGGCGAGAGATAGCCTTACCCTAAAATCGTTTATGCAAAATGTCGATCGTTGCGTCCGATTTGTGGCACGTAGCACCGTCCAGCTGGAACCACATCTCGTCTAGGTCCATAAGAAATTGGTTATTATCGTTCTGTAGCGCTGGCCATCATTAACGTCATTTTCGAAAAAGTACGGTCCAAAATTCACACCAAAATTTGGGTGCATTTTTACCTTGTGAACCTCGTGTGGTTTGTTGTATTCCCTTATACGGCAATCTTGCTTATTAACCCAGCCATTCATCAAAAAATGCGCCACGTCGCTAAGGATGACCAAAATTGGGATCCTCTTCCAAGCGCTCCGAAGGCAAGTGAGCGAACAAACGTAGTTGTCAATTGGATCTCGTACGGGTATAGGCCCAAGTCCCTTTCGTCTGCGAAAGGCCGAAGTCATAATACATCTGCGCTATAACCCTGTCCCTTGCTTTTGGGCAGCAGCTAATTGGGAACTGTGAGTAATACGGCGGAGGAAACCCCACTTCAAATCAGTTAAGAACCAGTCTGCCACTCATTATAGAAAAGGTAGGCTTTGATATCAATATCTTAAGAACAAGAAATACGATGGTGATGTTTTGGTAGGTTGCATGTATCAAACCAAATAAGAACAATAGAAGAAGTATTTAGAGCTGCTGAAACCGCCCAGCGGGAAAATCATTTCACCAGGAAAATAGTGCTACTGGCAACACTAGACGTCCGTTGAGCCTTCAACTCTGTTAGGTATACTGGCCGCACTGGAAAGAAAGTTCAAAATCCCGAAAACTCTTTTGCAGATGGTGAGAGATTATCTCAGAGACCGCGAACTCATCTATCAAACAGCAGAAGGACCGAGAAGAACAGTTATTACGGAAGAAGCAGCGCAGGGATCTATCGTCAGACCAGACCTATGGAATATTTCTTACGATGATATCCTTTGCATGGAGATGCCTGAGGATTCCTTTTTGGTTGGATACGCAGATGACGTTGCCGCGGTGGATAACAGTAAGAGACACCGAAAGTGTCCAGAGAAAACTCAACTCAAGTCATGCATATAATAAATACCTGGATGGAGGAACACGGCTTGTCTCAGTAAACCGTAGTAAAGTTTAAAAAAGAAGCGAATTCCCACGCTTCTCGACTTCCGCATTGACACCGAAATTATAAGAAGTAAGAATGCTTTTAAATACCTGAGAATAAGATTCGACACAAAGCTAAGTCCCTGGGAACAAATAAGGTCGGCTGCAGAACGAGCATCCAAAGTGACAGCCTCTCTGACAAGACTGATGGCAAACATAGGTGGACCATCTGCATGTAAACGAAAACTGTTAATGTCGACAACACACGTTATTCTACTGTATGGGAGCGGGATCTGTGCGGACGCACTAAATCAAGAGAAGTACCGGAAGCAGATGGCATCAGTACAAAGACGTGGTGCCTTACGTAGCCAGCTGTTCTAGTAGTCGCAGGTGTGACACCAATAGACCTCCTTGCAGCACAAAGAAAGTACATATACGAAAATAAAGCGGAAATTGGAGTGAAAGCGGCGACGACGCACAGAGGTCGATTTGTACTAATTAGCCGGCCAAAAGTGTGTAATTTAAAGTAACGGTAAAGTTAAAAAAAAACAATCACAAAGCTAGAGGACAATGCCACCGACAATTATTTACTACTCACATTCGCGAACTTGTTACCTTTCACTTGCACAAGCATTAAGAAGTTGATCGTCTGTCAAAGTGCACTACTGGTCTTTATGCGTTCTCAGTATTAAGAGTTAAATAAATTGATATTGTGTATTAAAATTTAGAAATATTTAAGTGGAAGTGATGGATAATTATAATTCAGGTAAGAATCAATATTTTCTGATATATTTTTATGATAAATAACGGTTTTTATACCTTTCGTATGACTTCAAAGTAAGGGCCGTTTTGTAATTTTTTTTTTTTTAATTTTCATATTAGTAAGACTTTTTTTCATATTATCGCCCCCTATCGAGCAGAATTTTTTTTTGTATTGCTTACTTTATATATTAGGTTATATAACGGCGTAAAATGTATGTGCAGATAGCTGCGGATGGCAACGTTATTGAGTTTTTAGTAGATAAAGTCACAAAGCGAAAAATAATTAACTTTTTTTTCAAACGTAATAAAGTGTGATTTTCTTGACTATAGGTGAACCTTGTGCTTCAGGTATAAAAATAGTAACACGGAAATACCTTTTTGACCAAATGCAGGAGCAAAATTTTCCTAGTCTAGAGGAAAAGCTAAAGTACCTTCAAAAACGACTGTTGTCCTATTGTGGTGATTCGCCGGCCAGTTAAATCATCCTTAAAAGAAAAATGGTCCAAGGCTCAAAGAAAGGAAGCAGTTTTTCGTAAAAATAATGAGGCCTGGTTAGAAGGAACTTTTCTAATTTCAGGAAATAAGCCAAACTTTCCGGGCCGGCCTTCTAAGCCATTTCAGGATTCTAGTGAGAGGACTAAAAGAAGAAAAGTAGAAGAAGTCCGTTCTTTACTTAGTGATGAAATAATCGTTCATGCAGCTCAAGCAACACTGCAGGCTCAAGGAAAACGTGATGCTTCAAATATATTAAAACAAATCACAAACTCTCCAACTTGTGCAGGAAAATACAAAAAAGCATACAGAAAATCTGAACAAGAAGAAATTCCTTTTCTAACACCGATACGAGCCTTAGCAATGTTTGTGGAAGCCGATTTAACTAAGCGGCAATATAAAATAATCAGAAATACTAACAAATCTTTTTTTCCGTGTTATGAACTATTGTTAAAGGAAAAAAAAGAATGCTACCCCCCCAAAGAATTTATGAAGATCTCAAGTACCTGTGCAGAAAGTAATTTACAAAGCTTGATAGATAACACAGTTAACCGCTTATCAACATCTTTAAAAGAAATCCTCTGTTCTCTTAAAGATCATGAAAAAAAATCTTTGAAAATCATCTGTAAATGGGGTTGTGACGGTTCCCAACAAAGCAGATATAAGCAAAAATTTGACGATGACGATGCCTCAGATGGACATATATTTTTATCATCCTTTGTACCACTTCAAATAATTTGTGGCAAAGATGGCAAGAAAGTAATTTGGCAGAACCCGACACCGTCATCACCTAGATATTGCAGACCAATAAGATTTAGGTTTGTCAAAGAATCTAATGACGTTACAAAGGAGGAAATAAGTTATGTGGAAGAATCTGCCAAAACGTTAAAGAACACTGAAGTTGTTTTGGACGGAAGCAAATTCGTGTTCCAACATACCTTTAAAATGACGATGATCGATGGCAAGGTGTGTAACGCAGCAACTGAAACGAAATCAACAAATCGCTGCTATATATGCGGATCAACATCTACAGACTTTAACAATCTCTCCAAAAAAGTAAGTACAAATTCTAAGGCTGTCGAATTCGGACTTTCTGTCCTACACGCCAGAATTAGAATTTTTGAAAGCATTTTGCATCTGGCGTATAAATTACCAGTCAAAAAATACAGAGACAAAAGAACGGACGAAGAAAAAATGTTAGAGGTTCAAACAAAAAAATATATTCAGGAACGATTTAAAAAAGAAACCGGATTGTTAGTTGACATGCCAAAAACTAATTTTGGTAACACCAATGACGGTAACACCAGCAGAAGATTTTTTGAAAATCCTCAATTAGCTGCTGACATTACAAAAGTTAATTTTGAGTTGATATATAGATTGAAAGTTATACTGGAAACTATTTCAAGTGGACATAAAATAAATACACAAATTTTTAACAGCTATGCCATGGAAACTGCAAAATTGTATGTGGACCTTTATGCATGGCACCCAATGAGTCCTACAATGCATAAAATATTAATTCATGGTTCGGCTATAATTGAAAATGCCATATTACCCATAGGACAGCTCTCGGAAGAGGCAGCTGAAGCTCGAAATAAACATTTTCGCTTATACCGAGAAAATTATGCAAGAAAATTCTCGAGAGAGGAATGTAATGTTGATATATACAATAGACTATTATTGAGTTCGGATCCTTTAATAAGTAGTATGAAGCAAACAAAAAAAAAAATTAAATCAAAATCATTTTGCCCGGAAACGATCCAAATGTTGTTACCAGCTAACCCTTACACCGAATCTGACGATTCTGGCACAGATCAAGATTAATAAGAAATAAATAAGTAAGTGCCTATAAATACAAAAGTAAAATAAACTGTTATAATTTTTTATTTTTTATTCACCTAGATATTTTCGTTCATTACAATAGATATAAAGTAAAAACTGTTATTATTTTTAATTTTTCAACTGTTAAAATATTTATTTTTGTTCTTTTATATCATTATGAAAATGAATTGCTATTATATTTTAAATTTTTTTTTTTTTTTAACTCTTGAAATGAATTTTGTAGTTCCTAAAAATAAATATCCTTATTTTTGAAATTTGTTTAATTTTTCAAATTTTAGTGTCAAATGAATGCATATTTTTTAAAGTCCGTTGAAGGCAATTATAATTTACATGATTTAAAGTTAAAATACACTAAAAAATAATTTTGGCCGCCTAAACCTTTAAAATCGACCTCTGTGCGACGGCGGAAGCAAAAGCTCTCAGACAACGGAAGTGGCAAGAACGATGGGAGTCCGAAAGCAGAGGCCGCTAGACTGCAAGACTCATCAGACAAGTGGCTGGAGTAACCGGAAACACGGCGAAGTGAACTATTACGTCACCCAGCTCCTTACCGGCCACGGATACTTCAACCCCAACCTACACAAGATTCTTACAATAAGAAGCCCCTCTTGCCAGTATGGAGATTCGAACTACGAATATGATGACGTATACCACACTATTTTCGAGTGCAGCAGATCGGAATCCCTCCGCCTTGATTTGAATTGAGCTATTGGCGAAAACAACCAAGATAATATCATCAGAAGATGCTTGAGAATGATGAACAATGGATGCGAATAAGTTCACATTTGACCAAATCCTGAGTACTAAGAAACGAGAGGAGCCAGTTCAAGGAACGACTGAGCTCGCCTAGACAAGGATGCCCTCCCCCTCGCGAAGTAATGCAAAAGTAGTCCCGAGGGGGAGATCATCGAGCCACCTTTTGAAGTTTAGCTACTATGCCAAGGTTAAAACCCTTGGAGAGCCCAGCACACGGGGAGGTATGGATACCTCCTTATGGTGCGTCAGGTATTCCTCCAAAAGTAAAAAAAAAATATATATATTATCCTATGGCTTCTAAACGTTATGCACAAGATCTTTTCCAACTTGATGTATGAGCATCAAAAGATGTTTTGCGCAACTATAGTCGGCAATTATCAGTGTGACTTTCAGCCCGGAGATCTAACATTATATCAAATTTTCAAAATGTGTAAAATCCTGGAAAATATTAACGAATTTCAAGGCGAGTCTCATCATGTTTTCATAGACTTCAAAGCAGCATAATGATAGCATCCATCGTCAGGAGCTCTTTATGGCGATCACCGAAGTCGAGATCCTGAAAAAATTGATTCAGTTGTCTCGCGTGCAATTTGGAAATATGCAGTGAAATGTGGAACTGTGGAAGAGCTCTTCCCAAATATTTGAAGCATGTACAGAGTTTCAAGAAGGAGATTCGCTACCATGTAATTTCTTCAACCGAGTTCTGTGGTGATCGTATTTAACACACTATTCGTAGATGATTCGCAAGGCGTTGATGTGGTCCACACAAGAAGATCCAGTGAGGAATTACGCGTGTGTCTTTTCAGGGTGGTCTTTTAGTCGCTTATGGCTATGACTTTAGAGACACAAATTCCTCGCCAGGTCAAGAATGCATAAGGTGTCCTTTCTTTGCGAGCCTGACAATCATTCCTCTTTAAAAAGGGCGAATTAGCTGGTTCGGAGACCTCTAGCTCTTAGACCATCTACCCATATTTCTTGTACGACGCCAATGCGACTTCTATATTTTCCTGACTCAGGAAAACCCTAAGTTTATCTGAAGCACATTTAAAGTGCTTTAGATTAATATGCATGACTCGCAGCGTTTTTTAATTGCCAGAAGAAGGTCCTTCAGAGTTAGGCCCGATGACAACTCACAGGGTACCTCGGCTTTATTGATTACATTGTCAGTCTTGACAACTTCATCAACTCTGTTGAAATATGCTCACTGGCTTTGCAGAAATTTAATCTTGAAATTCTTTATACCAAAACGGAGTTTGCATTCAGCCATTTCCAGCGCCCTTAAGCTCGTCTCGCTAGTCTTTAAAAGGCAAAAGGCGCTGTTCTTCTGCGGCTTCTCCGCCTTAAAGATTGCCCAATCATGGATTGGAACCAGCGTCTAATGACGTGGGATTACCTCCTGTCTGCTTGGCTTGATGCTCATGAGTAGCAACCCTTTGCTGGGATAAGCTGGCGTCTCAAGCCCTCTCATTCATAGCTAATCTTAGCGATGCTTGATTTTAAAAAATCCCTGGAAAAATCGTCTACACACTTGATCACCCTGTGTCCCCAGAGCACCTCAGTCATAAGTGGGATAGGAACCGTAATTGTGAAAACACCATTTAGGAGTTGATGGAGTCTGACACAACCAGCAGACCACTGCTGAAAGCTCATCTTAAACCGATACCTGAAAGACATTTCTGAAAACCTCATTTGGAGTACGTGCCTTTCTGCTTTCTGGAAGATGGCATGTTCTCAGTCTTTTTCGTTGGTACGATGGTCATTATCAACAATCTTCAGGTACTTGATCTAATCAGCGAGATCCTTCTCGAATACAATTCCAGCGCTTGCTTATTCTTAACAAACTTGCCAAGGATGAAGGAGGTCTTCTTCAACTGGGACTTGAAACGAGCCCCCATAATTCCTTTTTTTTAGCTTCCGCAGAATTGCTATGAGTGGCATTGCTGGCCGAGGGTTTGGGGTCGATATTGGTCGGTTGGAGAACAGGAGTACAATGACTGCTGGTACCCTCTGTGGCACCTTGTAGTGTAGGTTGCCCTACGATGTGAGGACAAAAGTTCATTATCTAAGTTGGCGGATGGTACAAGGTCTGTTTGGTCAAAATCGTCCAAAGCTGGTTAAACAAAAATAAGGTACCACAAGTAGCTCGGGGTAAGGAAAAAAATAAAACGAACCCTGCCAAGACGTCCGAATGAGCTCGTTGATGACTGGTTTACAATCAGGCTTCCATTTCATTGCATACACCACTGAAAACAAGGACATCGTATCTATGGTCAAATAGCACTGCGGTTGATCTATTGAAAATTAAAGGCACCCTCAGCAATTCTACATGACCTTAGCTGATCCATATCTTGAGAACACACAACATGACTCTGGTGACTATTACCGCCCGGGACGCACTAGGAGCATTTGATTCGAGGATTTCCGCCATATGAGCAAAGTTTCATTACAAAAGTTCTTGACTAATCCCTTAAGAGCTAGCTCTTTTATTCCTGCGAATACATACATAATTTAGAGCATCTATCCTTCACATGAATTCATCAGCAAAAAGTTAACATGAAAATCTAAAAATACAACTGCTACTTTGTTATTAGTTTTGAAATCATCAACAACGTCTTCTGTCTTCTGTAAGCACCAGTTCAACTTTTCAGTTCACCCCTGTTGTGTTTAAAATTCAGTGAAGAAAGACAAAAGGGAAACATCAAAAAGGAAGCTTTTATGTGCATCAACCTTTCATTTGCAGCACTTTCCTTCGATAGCCAATATCAATTAAATTGAAAAAATTAGACCCGCTGTCATGTCTCTCTCTCAAGAAAAAAAAAAAAACTGCACAAACTAAATTGCTGAAACTGTCGTAAAAATGTTCGAAATAGTTAAAAATGGCTCAAGGAGTGCGCATCAGTGTTAGTGAAATTAATTAATTTTTTTTTATTCCAGGTTAGATGTTCCGAAATAGAAAAATTCCAAAAAAAAAAGTTCGAACGAAAAGTCTTACTTGTCCATTTTTAAAATATCGAGCGGAAGGATGTTGCTTCTTTAAATTTTTTTTATGATTATTTTAAAATTTATTTCATTTTTGCTTGCAAACAACTAAAGGAAGCACCATCACACTCGCCTTTTCTTTCAGCCTCGCTTCGCTTAGTTCACCTTCCTTATTTTATTGAGCAAGGAAAATTATCACACCTCTCTTTAGGAAACACTTCAAGTTATTTATCAAATGGGCGCTATAGAGAAGCCTTTCAAAATAAAAACCTAATTTTGCTGCTACTTTAAGTCATGATTTATGAAAATGACCAACAATAATTGAGAACATACAACACTCAGGACACGTAGCTGTAGATACCTTTTACAGATAGGGAAACTACATATTATAGCTAATACAGTTTTTCGTAGTGTTGGTAGTGTTGAAGGAAAATCAATTCGAAGCAATTAATTTTATTGACACTCACACCAAGCCCAACACTTTTATAGGAAGGTAGAGGACTTATGTATAATCCGAATTTCTTTTTTTCTCAGCTTTTGTCAAAGCACTCTTGGCCAACCAGAAGTTCTCTTCAATACATTATAATTTGTTATTGGTTTTTGAACAGGGGCGAATTTGATAGGAAGGAAAACTTGAAATAAAATGCACGACTGGATCGCACAAACTTGCTTCCTATGTAAAAGACTAAAAATTCAAAAATTAGTGTTAATAGAGAAAAATATTCATTACTATAAAATTAATTTTTAAAAATTAAAAATCTTGGAATGCCAACTTTAATTTTAATTACTGTACGAATAAAAATTAAATTTCTAAAAAAATTATTGACCAGTTTTTGAAATATCAAATTTTCAAAAAAAAAATACAACTTTTTAGAAGCTTCTCATTACAAAATTTCATTAAAATCCCTTGTGCCGATAGTGAGGAATTCAAAATTCGAAAAAAATGTTGTATGGTAGGTAATGTCAGTAATTTAATTTCAATTTTTAATATTGAAGAATTAATTGAAAGAAAAAAATTTTATTAAAATTCTAGGTGCGGTTTTCGAAAAAAATATAATTTTCGAAAACCATTTTTTTAACATTTGTATCGTTGGTATCGTTATTATTAGATAAAATAATTATAATAATTTTCTCACATATTCTAGATTATTTTAAAAAACTTTCAATTGTCAAGTTTAAAAAAAAAATCCAGCATGGGGTTTTCGAAATATGGAGTTTGTTTTTTTTAATGAACATTTATTTTTGAAAATTTGAATACACAATAGTATCCAAACTTCTGGGGAGATTGAGCATAAACAACATGATCAAAATCGGTTAAGAAAAACAATTGAAAACAAAATTTCGAGTTCGATTTTTGTACGAATGAATAAATTGCTATTTCAAAATCGTACCCATGAAATTGTCAAAAAATATTTAATTCACCGTAGAAACCATGAACAAAGAGTTTATGAAAATGTTGTCTTGTCTAACAGTGCTCATTTTCAGCACCAATGTTTGGGTTTGGGAACTTGGTATATTTGTAAAAAAAAGTATGTCATCAAATCGAACAAAAAAGATAAAATAGTTTTGGAAATTGATCAGCCATAGAAAATTTGTAATCAAGGCTTAAATATTTTTAAGGTCTATCAAGGTCACGAGCGATTTTTGGCACCTTATTCGTTTCGTGGTATTTACACAAAAATCATAAAAACATCATCATCAAACAAACATTTTTTTAAACGACTTTTTTTTTAAATATTGTTTCTAGTATAGCACAATTCAGAAACAAAAATCTATGGCTGACAAATTACTAAGAAATTCTGACATTTTAGAAAAGTATAAATTTTTGCAAACAAAGTTTAAAAATTGTTTTATTATTAAATTAATTTTTTATATAAAATTTTTTTTTAGAATTTTTCTAGAAAAAAAAATTGCGATGCCAATTTTAAGTATTAAATAATTTAGATCTTACGAAATAATTTCAAAAAATAATCATTCACTCGTTTTGATGATATTGATTTTTTAAAATTGGAAATAGATTTTTTTTTTTCAAAAAACATTTTTTTCGAAAATTATTATAAATAAAAATTTTCAAATTCAAAGAAGCTTCTGTATTTTGGTCACAATCGTTAGTAGTCCAGTCATTTTAGGTTTTATCTGCGGAAAAATTCCTAGTGAGCTGAATTTTTGTATACACCTTTATTACGGCATTGTAATGAAGATGTGAAAAATCGACATTGATATTGTGCCGGCTAAAAAAGTTATAAGGGTCAAAAGGTCACGAAAATCAGTTTTTCGCAAATATCTCGCGATCTATTGCTCAGAGGTCAATAAAGGTCATTACAAAAATTGTTTGTTGTGAAATTGTCTACAAAAAATGTCTCTTGCATTTTTCTGTAAAATTAACCGTTTTCGGAGTAGAGCGCTGAGAAAGCGAATATATTATGACGATGCACTCGTTTCCTCACCACCTTCGAGGTAAAATGCAGTGCGCGTTTTTTTTACATGTTTTCCCCCGTAGTCATAATCCATGCTATGTAATCAGAGGTTTTTTTTTATTTACGAGTGAATAATTTTTTATTTGAATACAGAAAAATACAGAAAAATCAACTTTAGTATATAATTTTTTTTTATCATTCATTGTCGATATCTTCAGTTTCTGTGTCATTAACAATATTCTTCACTAATATTCTTCGTAGTAGCATTGCGTTTGGGTATATACCAAGTATATGGAGAACAGGAAAGCTAATATTTATTCCCAAAATATAGAAAAAAGATAGAATATTAGATGCGTTCTTAGACATAGAGGGAGCCTTCGACAACACATCCCACGAGGCTATAGGCACAACTTTTGTTAGGAAATGCGTACCCATCACCATAACTAGATGGAAATTTTAGGCACTAAAAATACTGTCACAAAAAGGACAAAATGTAAAAAAAAAAGTAATCACAACAAGCGGCTGTCCTCAGGGTGGTGTATTATCACCCTTGTTGAAGAGTCTTGTAGTGGATGAATTGTTAGAAAATCTTACCTCCCAAGGTATATTCTCCATTGGATTTGCTGATGATGTTGAGATCATAGCCGTAGGTAATCCAAAGAGGACTAACAATTACACGGAAATGGTGTCTATCTGTAGGATTATCATAAAACCCCTCCAAGACGACAATCATACCATTTACCAGGAATAACTTCTGCCACATATGAAACCTAACCATCTAGCTGGTATGGTGAAGTGATTGAAACGCAGAGAGGGGTAAAATATCTAGGAATTCTACCAGATAGTAGACTCCTTTTGAACAAACACTTAAAAGCTATAGTCGGGAAAGCCACAAAAGCCCTAATGATTTGCAAGAGACTTGCAGGCAAGTCATGCAGATGCAAACCGAACATCCTTAGCTGGATATACGCTATGATGGTAAGACCAATCATTACATATGGGCCGGTTGCATGGCACAAGAGAACCGAATTATCAAGAATAAGGAAAGCTCTAGAAAAAGTCTAAGGGCTCGCGTGTATCTGTATTACAGGAGCAATGATAACCTGCCCTACCGCAGCTATAGAGGTTCTCCTCTATCTATCCACTCTACACGAGGCCATCAGAAGTGCGGCAATGGGAGTTATCTTGAGATCCTCGAAACAAATATCATCAAGTGCCACACTGATGGATCGAGTCCTAAGCAGAATAGTTTCAGATTTCTGAAACTGACTTTCATATCATCGCAGTATCATTCAATCTTGTTGAAGTCACAGTGCAAACGAATTCTGATGACCTCGACTTTGGGAGCTGTTCTGTACACTATTAGGTCGACGGCATACACAATTGCCCGAGTTAGACTACCTATTAGATCGCTGGTGTAAATGCTGAATAGAATCAGCGAGTTAACACAGCTGAAGACCATTTTTAATATCGAAGATTGCGGTATGCAATTTATTGTTAATGACACAGAAACTGAAGATATCGACAATGAATGATAAAAAAAAATATATACTAAAGTAAATTTTTCTGTATTTTTCTGTATTCAAATAAAAAAATTATTCACTCGTAAATAAAAAAAAAAACTCTGATTACATATCATGGATTATGCCTACGGGGGAAAACATGTAAAAAAAAAACGCGCACTGCATTCTACCTCGAAGGTGGTGAGGAAACGAGTGCATCGTCATAATATATTCGCTTTCTCAGCGCTCTACTCCGAAAACGGTTAATTTTACAGAAAAATGCAAGAGACATATTTTTTGTAGACAATTTCACGACAAACAATTTTTATAATGACCTTTATTGACCTCTGAGCAATAGATCGCGAGATATTTGCGAAAAACTGATTTTTGTGACCTTTTGACCCCTATAACTTTTTTAGCCGGCACGATATCAATGTCGATTTTTCACATCTTCATTACAATGCCGTAATAAAGGTGTATACAAAAATTCAGCTCACTAGGAATTTTTCCGCAGATTGCGGTTTAAAATGCCTAAAATGACTATAGAGTCGTTGATGAGAAAATCGAATAAAAAAAAAATAAATGCACGACTGGAATTTTAAAAACGAATGTTATTAGAGAAAACTCTTCATTTGGATAAAATTAATTTTTGTAAATTCTTTTAGTATTAAGACATAAAAAATGCTATGCAAATTATGCTACAGCAAATATTATAAATCGTTGTAGTAGTTTTTTTTTTTTAATTAGCTTTTATATACATTTTTAAAAAATTTTTAAGAAAAAAATTTGGTACGCCAACTTTAAGTTTTATTATTGTACGAATGAAAATTAAATTTCCAAAAAAAATATTGAGCTGTTTTTTAGATATTGATTTTTTCAAAAAAAAACTTTTTTTTTCCAAAAATTCAAAATATAGTTTTTTGTTTTGAAATGCAATGTTTTTCAAACTTTTTAGAAGCATCTTTAAAAGATTTTTTATTAATATCCGTTATGTCGATAAATTAGACAAAATGGTTGTATGGTAGGTACAAGTTGTAATATCTTAATTTAATTTTTTTTATTAAATTAAAGATCATAAAAATTAATGTAAAGAAAAAAAATGTTATTAAAATTCTAGGCTCTTCGAGAAAAATACGACTTTTGAAAAAAATTTTTGAAAATTCGTATGGTGGGTACCTTTATTTTTAGGTAAAATATTTTTTGTTTTCTCACATCTTGTAGATTATATTGACAAACTTTTATCAAGCTTAAAAAAAAAACTTGCATGGGGTTTTCGAAATATTGAAAAGAAAATTTGAAACTTTTCTTTAAAATCAAAAAAAAAAAAGTTTTTGAAAATTTGAATACACAAATCTGTTCAAATTGCTGGGGAGCTTTAGCAATAGAAAAATTATCAAAATCGGTGGTGCCGTTTTTGAGACAATAAAAAACAAAATAAATGGTTCCATGGAGGGTACCCTCAGTAACCATTTTCCGCATTTTTTTTTTCAACCATTATCTAGCTTTAACTAAATGAATTTTTTTTATTTTTATTTTTTAATTTTGTCGAAAAGTTCTTGAAAAAAAAAATATTTATAAAATTTTGAAAAAAAAAACTGTATGGCAGGTACCGCTATTTTTGGCCTTAAAAAAAAAGAAAAAAACGTGTGGGGAAAAAAATTTAAAGTGATATCTACCAAGTTTTAAGAAAATCGGCCCAGCCGTTTAGGCTGTAGACGAACAGACAGACACACAGTCGGAATTGTCGGACCCACGTTTCTTGTGTTCATCATCGTAATGTCCACTTTAGGCAAAATCTCGAATTCGATTTTTTCCAAATGCAAAATTTGTCCTATAGTACCTACATATATATATTTAAGACGATTTAGTTCAATTTTTATTGGAAAATGAGGAACACAAAATGTTTCGTGACGTTAAAAAAAACACCACCGAAGCTAGCTGACCTTTTATATGGATCAACAGACCTTTCAGGTGGTACACAGTTTTTGCCAATATTCCACAAATGAGGTACCAAAAATCTAGCATGACCTTGAAAAAGATGCCTTGTTTGCAAATGCACTATGACTGACCAAAATCCAAAACTAGTTGAAATTTGATGAAAGCAAAAACTCGAACAGAGCTAAGACATATTGACTTACAACCACGTATGTGTTAATGGAGGGAACCTACAATTATCTGCCGATTCCGAACGGCTAATGACCAGCACTTTTCATGACAAGAGACACTCTTAGACGATTTGTTAATTTCTCGCAAGAGGCATTACACCCCTGAAAAATTTGTTGGCAGCGGCTGAGAATCAAACTGAAGACCAGTCCAACGCACTACCCTTTATGCCAAGGAGTATAACACACATGTTTAATTTCATTTTCAATCACTTCTACAAATTGGAAACAGGGTGCTAGACGCGCTCGGAAAAGCCTGGTCAACCTTCTCGAAGACACTAGGTTTGGATATGACAAAATCCATATCAACATTCTCTGCATACTCGATTTTTCCAGGGCCTTGGATAGAGTAATCATATTATTCTTAAATGGAAACTGCTAAACCTCTTCGGTTTTAGTGAGCGGGCATGTAGGGCACCCTAAATATCAGGCTATTTGTCTGGCGTATTTCTTAGGTCTTTGATATACTGCATAAGGAGTAACGAATACCACAGGGATCAATTCTCGGTCCAACACTCTTTTGCATGTTCATCAATAATCTGACTTCGTGCTGTTATACACTGAAAATAAATTCCTAGGTAATATTGACAAAAACGTTTTGTTGACTTTTAACAAAACAAATTTATCGTTTTGATTAAATTTTCGTCAATACGAAAGAATGATTTTGTTGATTTCACAAAATTTTTATAATTCAGCATTATTTTTTGTCAGTTTAACAAAATATGCACTACAAATAATATTGTCAGTTTAACAAACCAAGTTTTGTTAATTTAACAAAATAAAACAGAGATTTTGTGTCATCGACAAACTTTTTTGTGATGTTAACAAAATGTTTGTTGTATCTACAAAAAAAATCTGTTTTGTAAATGTTTGTCAATATCACAAAGTTTTTGTTAATTTTTTTTGTCAATTTAACAAAAAATGAAAACATTTTTGTTAAAATGACAAATATTTTGTTGTGGGGTAGAATTATTTTGTAATATTGATAAAATAATATTATCAAATAGATAAAACTATTTTGTAAGGAAACTAATTCTGCGCGTATATTTTTTTGATCATGACATTTCTTTTGTGTATGATATAGTTCACATTTGTTTTTTGTCAAAAAATCGATGTAAAATTAACTGAACTTAACAAAAATTGCGTATTGTCCATACGCCCTCACAGATAGTTGCACGTGAGATCGTAGGGACGAAACGCCAATTTTTGTGGACTTAAATCCCAAAAAAAAAACTATTTTGACAAAATTAATTTTGTGGATTCAACAAAAGAAATTTGTAAAATTGACAAAATATTTTGTTGAATTGACTAAATATTTTGTTAATTTAACAAAATATAACAAGAAATTTTTGTTAATTTAACAAAACAATTTTGTTAATTTAACAAAACAATTTTGTTAATTTAACAAAACAATTTTGTCAATTTAACAAAAAAAATTTTGTTAATCCGATAATAATAAAAAAAAAACAATTTTTTAACATTAACATAAAAAATTGTTAATACAACAAAAGAATTGTTAATATGACAAATTAATTTTGTAAATTCTACGAAATTTCGTCATATTGACAAAATATTTTTGTTATTTTAACATATTAATCTGTTAGCAATAATTTTGTGGATACAACAAAATATTTTTTGTTACCTCAAGAAAATTCTGTAATTTTTATCAATTTGACAAAACTTTTTGTTGGACGTATATTGACAAAATTTTTATCAGATCAACCTACATTTTTGTCATATATACCTAGATTTTATTTTCAGTGTACTCAAATGATGGAATCCAAAGTGACGTTTACACCTTTCTCATTCTCCAAGAAGACACCATCTGATCAAATTGCATATCAGCGACAGTTTACAGTTTTCGAAATTTACGCAGATGATGTTGGAGTCCATCATCTGCGTAAATTGAAAATTGAAAAATGAGAAAGTGGAAGCTTTATCATTTTTTTAAGAAGATGGGATACCCGTTTCCCTATATGCTTAAATTTTGTTAAGTTAAGTCTCAACGTATCAATGAGCTTCATCGCTGAAGAAAATGTTGTGTAAAATTTAGTCACTATTTTTGTAGAAATTTTTCATAATTTAATGACGTTCACCGTTCAATTTTTCGTATGTGATTGAAACAGGAATGTCAAATCCGGACCACGACCTGGAAGACCCTTTATTAAGATCACTGCATTGCATTGCTTGAAATTCTATATTATATACAGCATGAATAAGTTGCTGTTGTTACGTTAAAGAACTTTTAAACTTGTTTGACCCCTTTTGCTTTGCAACTTTAAGTTGAGGTATACATTATGAATCTCATATCCACACCACTACTCAGGTAAAGAGCTTCACACTTTTATTCAACGTGATATCCCCTGGTGGCATAAATCCATGACTCAAGCATTCCCGTCTCTGTAAGAGGCTGTTAAATGCACGATGAGTGCAGGGTTTTGCTGCACATCATGTCGTCCTCCATTTGTGATGAGCTATCTGTAAGCACATCGAACATCATATCGAGATGACTTCTGGGAGTTTGCTCGACGCTTACATGTGGCAAGGCGAAGTTGTAGCATTGTTCCTCATCTTGCAGTGATTTCACTCAGAAGATAATTTGTTCGCACGTCTTACCCGCTACAGTGGGACAAATATCACATTATGACATCTAAAATCTGGAGAAAATGTCTGCACTTTTTATAGGGGATTCTCAATATTATGCTCTATCGAACTAGATTCTTAGTCGGTGTAATTGGATTCTATCCCTAAGATCTTGATCGAGCCAGGTTTATACTTATTTTAATACAGATTTTTCGTTTAAATAAAACGATTGGATTAAATGTGTTGCGAGGCCCTTTACAAGACCCATTCGGCACTGGTTTTTAATGTTATTTGTAACCAACATTAATAATTTAGTACATTCAATTTCGATTTCATCCTAAAATCATACTTTATTCATTTTTATTGCATACCTTTTGATTTAACTTTTGTAACCAACATTATTAATTTAGTACATTAAATTTCAATTTCATCCTAAAATCATACTTTATTCATTTTTATTGCATACCTTTTGATTTAACTTTAATTTTCATTCAATACTAAATTCAGTACTACGTACTTTATGATAACTTGTTATTCATTGTTCATTTAATATTTTTACAACTCACATTCTGTTTATACAAAATTGGTTATGAGTACTAGTATGAAATTCATGTAAATTATCTAAAAAGTTACCAAGTTCAATAAAGATTTTTATTTTATAAAAAAATTAGAAACATATAAATTTTTTATTTGTGGAAGAATCGGAACTGCTGAAACTGATTTTTAGTTAGCTCAGGAGTTCCTCCAGGCAACTAAAAAGTATAGTTTATTTCTTCGATATTTTTGCTGGTACTTGGTACATGTTAGCTAGGAGTATCCTCCAGGCAGCATTACCCTTCCACGTCAAGTAAAAACATCTTCTTCTCACAAATTGGCGCACCAACTACAGGGCAAGAACTACGACACAAAAAATGCCAAGAACAAATAAATCGAAGTCTGCGAATTCTGCTGTCGAGGATGAAGAGGAAGTTCTTCAAATATCTCAACGTCAATTACAAAATCTCATGCGAAGAAACATAAGTTTATCCGAATGCTCCGAAAGGTTCCATGGTGAAACAGATGGCCAAAAATTGGACAATTTTCTTCAGGCAGTTGAGATTTTTAAGAAAATTAAAAATATATCCGACGACGATGCTTTAATAGAGCTACCATTGCTATTTAGAGATTTCGCAATAAGGTGGTGGAAAGGAGTGAAGGATGAAGCCACAACTTGGAAACGGGCAATTGATCTAATGAAAAAACAATTCGCTCCCAATAGAAAAGCTCACATCATCTTCCAACAGATATTCGATACCAAGCAGAAAAGAGGCGAGGGTGCTGACATTTTCATTAGTGAAAAAAGAGCACTAGTTGCAGAGCTTCCATATGCAAAATTCGCTGAAGAAATTGCTCTAGACATGATCTATTCGCTTTTGTTGGAAACGATTAGGAAAGATGTGCGAAGAGAGCAATTTTCGAGTTTTGAAGAATTAATAACGCTATGTAGAGACTGGGAACAGCTCTCAATCAATACAAGGCCACATCTTATGGAAACACAAATTGCAAAGCAAAAAGTAAGATGCAATCATTGCAATTATAGAGGGCATAAAACTGAAGACTGTCGAAAGCTACAAAAGAAATCAACTGAAGCACAGGCAGTAAAAACAGTCCCAAGAACGGAAGAAAAACCCCAAATAGTTTGTTTTGGCTGTGGCACCACTGGATATTATAGAAGCAACTGTCCAAATTGCCGTAAGCCATCTCCCAGTCAATCATACAACCAGATCCAACATTTCAAGGTTGCGTCAAAAGGAGGCATACCAACGATACCATTTTCGTTAAAAGGTAAGGAAATGCTCGCCTACATTGACACTGGTGCCTTGACTACCATCGCAGGCAATGATTTATACATGTACCTAAAGAAAACTGGTCATAAGTTCCATAGAGTGAGTGCAAACATCACGCTTGCAGATGGCCTCGAAACGCAAACAGACATGTTATCTACAACGTGTAGAATAATAATTGGGAATCGGTCAAAAGTCATTAATGTTAGCGTATTGCCAGCAAGAAGGAATGCCATAACGTTAATAGGAATCGATTTTCTTGAAAGAGCTGGAATAGTTTTGAATTTAGCACAGCGAACATGGTGTTTTATTGACAACCAAAATGTTACGTTTGAATATTATGACCAAGTCGAAAGTGAAATTCAAACACCAAGAAGCGATATCTCAACACCAGTATCTTTATTGAATACAGAGGACAACAGAGTCGAGCCTATTTCTCCTCTTGGCAATACGCCAAAACAAGTTTTAAATATGTCCATAGACGAAAATACTGATGAAGACCCTACATTTGTATCTTCAAATAAATCTGGTAGAGAAGAATTATATGACATTTTCCGGAATGCGCTTCCTCTACATGTCCAAAGTCCAAAGGACGACTCAGATTTTGAAAATGTATTTTTGAGAACAAGACGATCAGACCCGGAAAGTAGATATGAAACTCTTTTCAAGCCACCACACAGGATACATCTCAACACCATTGAACTTCGCATTGAAGAAGGACGTCACCTGTCACAGGAACATCGCACAATGCTTGATTCAATCTTGAAGGTGCATGAGAAAATTTTCTCCTGGGAAGATGGAGTGCATGCAAAAGGAGTAGAACATTACATCGACACCGGAAATCATCCACCAACCGCATCACCTCCGTACAGACTTTCACCAACTCGAAAAGACCAGTTGAAGTCGGAAGTACAGAAAATGCTTCTACAAGGAATAATTGAACCATGCGATTCTCCATGGGCATCACCAGTAGTTATGGTACCTAAGAAGACGGGAGAGATAAGAGTTTGCGTGGATTATCGACAACTTAATGCTATAACGACACCAGATCGATACCCCTTGCCTAGAATTGATGACCTACTGCATGACGCAAAAGCAACACCATTCATGAGTACGCTTGATTTGCAATCAGGATACTGGCAAATAGCTGTCGCTGATGTAGACAAAAATAAAACAGCATTTATAACGCCATTTGGAACATTTCGATTCAACCGAATGAGTTTCGGACTTCGTAATGCACCGGCTACGTTTCAACGTCTTTTGGATCGAATAAAGGCTGGTTTAGGGGAAATGCGCATATTCGCATATCTGGATGACATTATCGTTTGCTCGCCAACTTTTAATGACCACATAGATGATCTTGAAAAATTATTCCACAGACTAAATGAATACGGCCTCAAAGTTCACCGAGATAAAAGTCGATTCTGCTGTGAAGAAATCAAGTATTTGGGTCACTTACTTACTAAGAATGGCATTAAAACTGACCCCGAGAAAACCTCAGCAATAGGCAGTATGAATCCACCAAGAAATGCGAAAGAAATTTTAACATTTTTACAAACTTGCTCTTGGTACCGGAGATTTATTCCTAAATTCTCTGATGTTGGAAAACCATTGAGTCATTTACTAAAAAAAATGTGCCATACAAATGGACGAACGAACAACAACAAGCTTTCGACACTCTAAAGCAGTTGTTAGTCACTGCACCTATTTTGCAGCAAGCCGATGAGAAAAAGCCATTTTTATTAAAAACTGATGCTAGCAATTATGCCATCGGAGCAGTTTTGGTCCAGGGGGAGGGTGCCGAAGAACACCCCATTGAATACGCCAGCCGATTGTTAACATCAGCCGAAAGAAACTACGCCACAACAGAACGTGAAGCATTGGCAATTGTTTGGGCAGTAAACAAATTCAGAGGCTATTTTGAAGGATCAGAAATAACTCTATTGACCGATCATCAACCTCTCAAATGGCTAATGTCACTTAAGTCACCAACTGGTAGACTCGCCAGATGGGCTATGCAGTTGCAATCGTACGACCTCAAAATAAATTATATAAAAGGGAAAACCAACGTTGTAGCCGACACTTTGTCTCGCCTCCCTTCACAGTCATGCGAATTATGTTACATGCAAATTGATATTCCTACACATCGTCCTTCAGAAATAAGAAATGGTCAACTTGGCGACCCAAAGCTAAAAACCATCATCAATGCCTTCGAAGACAGCAGTGGTACGGAAGCAGAACAATATGCTATTCAAGGTTACATCATTAATAATGGAATCTTATACAAATATGTCAACAATAATGAAGAGGCAGCACTGGTTATTCCGGACTGCGAAAAAGAAACCATTTTACTTGCTCTCCACAAAGCGCCAACAGCTGGACATTATGGAATCGAGAAAACCAAAGCCAGAATCCTGCCGCATTTTTATTGGGATGGTATCAACACATATATTACCGATTTTGTCAAGAAATGTACCGAATGCCAAAAGTACAAACCTTCGAATCAGAAACCTGTTGGATTGTACCAGTCAACGCCACTAAACCAGCGTTTCGAAGTGATCTCAGTGGACTTATTTGGACCTCTACCTCCTAGTAATGAATACCGTTGGATTTTTGTAGTAGAAGATACCACAAGCAGATGGGTAGAATTATTTCCACTTAAGGAAGCCACTGCTGAGAGCTGCGCAACCATCCTTCTTAACGAAATTTTTCTTCGCTTTGGTATAGCACGACGAATAATAAGTGATAATGGACCTCAGTTTATCTCAACAATCATGCAACATCTCACTTCCTGTCTTGGCATTGAACAAAGATTGACTCCTGTATACCACCCACAGCCAAATGTAGTAGAACGCAAAAATCGTGATTTAAAAACACAGTTGGCCATACTAGTGGGTACAGAACATTCCTCATGGAGTACCAGACTACCTTCAATCCGTTTTTCAATGAACACCGCCGTATGCCAAACAACAGGACAAACTGCAGCCTATCTTACATTCGGAAGGGAATTAAGGACTCCAGTACATGTCACGCATGATCTTAGCACAATATTGGACAATGAAAACTTTATATCAGAAATCACTCCTCATTTAAAACAGCTGGCTAACGTTTTGGAAGACTCTCGTCAACTTGAGAAGGAAATTAAAGAGCGACAACTAGCATATGCAAATGCTAAACGAAAATTATCACCTGCCTATACTTTAGGAGATGCGGTATTAGTAACGACACACGTTCTTAGCAGCGCTAGTAAGGGTATCACATCTAAATTTGTACCAAAAAGAGACGGACCTTACATTATTGTTCAGAAGATTGGAGACACAACATTTCAAGTAGCACATCCAGATCAACTAGACGTACCTTTGGGAACATACCATGTTTCGTCGTTAACGCCTTACAACTCCAATGCCGATGTTATTAACTCGAAACCCCATTATCCAATCAGAAGAAGAGGTCGTCCAAAGCAAAATACAGACTCAACAATTCCTCAATCATCTGGCATCTCGCCGAGGCGTACTCGAAGCCAGAGGGGGAGACTGTAACCAACATTAATAATTTAGTACATTCAATTTCGATTTCATCCTAAAATCATACTTTATTCATTTTTATTGCATACCTTTTGATTTAACTTTTGTAACCAACATTATTAATTTAGTACATTAAATTTCAATTTCATCCTAAAATCATACTTTATTCATTTTTATTGCATACCTTTTGATTTAACTTTAATTTTCATTCAATACTAAATTCAGTACTACGTACTTTATGATAACTTGTTATTCATTGTTCATTTAATATTTTTACAACTCACATTCTGTTTATACAAAATTGGTTATGAGTACTAGTATGAAATTCATGTAAATTATCTAAAAAGTTACCAAGTTCAATAAAGATTTTTATTTTATAAAAAAATTAGAAACATATAAATTTTTTATTTGTGGAAGAATCGGAACTGCTGAAACTGATTTTTAGTTAGCTCAGGAGTTCCTCCAGGCAACTAAAAAGTATAGTTTATTTCTTCGATATTTTTGCTGGTACTTGGTACATGTTAGCTAGGAGTATCCTCCAGGCAGCATTACCCTTCCACGTCAAGTAAAAACATCTTCTTCTCACATATTTCCTATTGAGGTCAGGACTTCAAAGGAACCACCATATACCTACGACAACCAAGCAATGCGCCTGCATGACTCTGCTTGAAATAGAAACATTTTGGCTGGCTAGCTTTTCTTCTTAAATAAATTCCACTTAACCGTTTGAAAGAAGGAAACTTGCCTCGAGGACACCTTTAATGCGAACGTCACGCGGAAATTTTCTTCGGAATTTTCTGCACAGAAGGGAATTCTCTTCTCTATGATTTTGTTTTTATATATCTTATGGATGCAGAATGTAGATAGATATTTTTGCAAATTTATATCCCATGTCGAGAGTTAACCTGGGGTGAAATTTTTGTTGCGCCATAATCCCCCCCACAAGCTGGCTATTTTCTATTGTAGTCAGGGTGTGTGTTATTCGTTTTTTTTTTCTTCTTCTGCTTCTATCTAGCTTTAACATTTTCTTGAATTATTATTGTTCTCGAAGAATACTTTGTTCGTCTTGGGGTGCGCTTTGTTTTTGACCCATTTTTGTCTTATTATCTAACAAAAAAAAATCAAAAAAAACTAGGATTTTATCGCTTTATGGCAAAATAAATGTCATCATCCAATAAAGTTCTGCGGATATAAAATCCGCAGGAGATTCGTGTTGTTTGTTTTGTTGCACGTCAGTCGTGATGTTGTCTCGGATTAATACCTCCAGCTTGGGGCTGTGTTGTCGTATATACTTTTTTTTAATTTTCAACCAGTTATTTTTTTTTATTTTAAACGTCTTTAAGGCCATAGACGGTTTTTTTTTGATAAGAATATTGTTGACGGTGACACGTTTTATCCTTTGCACCAGCGTCGCTGTGTTTGTATCAATTCTTGGAGAACACTGTGTACATGTAGTACGACGACAGCTGAATGAAAATTATGCCTTCGTTTCCTCTTCTTGACTTAAGAGGATGTCTTAATGAGTTTATATTCACCTCATTTTTCGTTGTATTTTATCATTATTATTTTTATTTTTTTCTTTTGAAACAAGACATCCTGGCAAAATGGAAGTTTTCTTTCCTCAAGCATGCAGATGAACTGGTTAAAATGTTTAACTGGATCAAGCAGATTTCGTAGGAAATCGTTCATCATGAGAAGTTATATCAAGTGTATAAGCTTTATGATTCGCCCATACTCGACAGAACTTTCTTAAATACTTTCCATTGTCACTCTGGGGAAAGTGTAATAAACTCAACTTCTAATCCTACATCATGACAAACAAAAGATGTGACAGATAAAAGTCTGGAAAATGCTTTACAACGTCAAGAATTTTCACAACTCAGAACTTATTTAAACTGCTTAAGGAATCTTGATGGCGTCTTTAAAGTTAATTTTTACACGTAAAACAGAAAATTTACAGAACTTTCGGAATTTGGCACGCTTTTTATTTTTAAGGAAAAATTCTTCGACGGATATTTTGTTGTGTGTGCAAAGATGATGAATGGGAGAGAGGATACAGCCGCAAACTCTATGAGCTGTTTCAAGAAGTGGATGTATAGTCCAGAATACCAAAACAAGCCGACTTCATTGGTTTTGTGACATCGAGAAAATGGACTACCTAGAGTCGTTATCCCCAGAATCAGTTTTTTTTATAATTCACATGCGCTGAAGGATTTATTGATACCTTTATAATATTAAACATATATCTGGCTTCTTTCAGTAAAAAATTGTTTGAAAAAAAATTGATAAAACAAGGGAATACATACAAGATTCCGACGGTGTTCAAGAGACGGGAATGATTGCATGGTAGTTCTTTTTCCTATCAGTTTTAAGGCTCTTTTCTGAATTATATCGAGTTTTGGGCGCATAAACACTTTATAAATCAGAGGGAGTGACAAATGTCTCACGCCGGTATAGAAATCCCAAGCATTTCGAGTTTTTTGGCGGACTTGGGAATGTGATCGTTATAAATAAGATCGTCGTTGACACACATACCAAGTACTGAGAGATTTTCGGCTTCTTCGATGTGTCATTCAAGGACCACTAGGACGATTAGTATACCCCATTCAGCAATGTTATAAAGATCAGAGTTCAATGTGCTTATCATAAGCTAACGTTACGATTTCACTTCCGAAGGTGATGGTCATGAATTTGAGTATGAAAAGCTGAGGGTAGAGTCGTCGCATGTATATCAAGAACCCGTTTATACGTAGAAATGGTGGCCCTTCACAGTCAAGGTTTAATGGACAAAATTGAGACGACTGGTTCGGTAATTTTTTAGACAACATTCGTACATCAAAGGTACTCAAGATCAGACGGGAACATCGTCGCGATCACTGAAAGTATACATCGAAACCCGAAGTAGTCGATTCCTCGACGTGCACAAGATTTCGGCATTTTGCAGAATTAAGGCTCGGTCAAACAGAACGCGTTTTTACGCCGCGTTTCACCGCCGCGTTCAAACGCAGCGTTGTATTACATTGCAATACATGCCCCATGTCACACTGAACGCGTTTTCGACGCCGCGTTGAATTCACCATGGCGTTGCAACGCGGCGGTGAAACGCGACGTTGTATGAAATTACAGATTATTTCTAACGCTGCGGCAGTCAAAGGAATTTTAAACTTTTTCAAGATGGAAAAATTAATTGAATTGGTGAGAAATAACCCATGTCTATACGATATGGGTGATAAATCGTATAAGAACATTGTCTTACATACATATTTAATTATTATTATTGAAATATGAGACAAATTTGTCTCTTATAAATGCCGCATTGCTAGGTCTTCTGTTTGTTGGCCTTCCAGATGTGCGACTCTAGCTCTCGGCACAGCTGGTGATATTCGCCGATTTCTTTTCTTTTTTTGTTAATCTGAGCCGCTTGATATTATTTTTGTTAAGGAATGATTGTTTTGTTTGTTCATTGCTTGAAAGCTCTCTGTTTGACGTCCTCTGACGCGGCGGTTGCAACGTCGCGTCAAAATAATCTTACCGTCGCGTTAAAAAATCTTAACGCGGCGTTGAAAACGCGTTCTGTTTGACCGAGCCTTTAAACTTGCTGAATTTTGCGTCAGGTCTTGAGCCTACCTACACCCGTACAGGATCGAACTGACCCTTAAAGTTCATGACCAGAAACAACAGCGTTTGTTCGCTGACTGGGCTTCGGAGCGTTTGGAAGAGGACCCCAATTTTAGTTGAGAAGTCATTTTTAGGCGCATTTTTGGATGAATGACTGTGTTATCTAGCAAAATTCGTACATGGCATTACACCAACCTACACGAGATTAACTAGGTGACAATACACCCTCATAAAGTTACCGTTTGGTGTGGATTTTGGACGACACGATTAACATTCTGCATGAACAATCTGTGGGAAAGGTTATCCCACCAAGGTCATGCGATTTAAACAAACTGGACTTATTCTTGGGAAAATTCTCGAAGAAGGTCTTTTCAAATAAACCATCAACCGAGCGATGCCATTTAGGTGAACATAAAAAAAGACCATCGGTCAAATTCATTGTTAAGAGCTCCCATACAACTTGTTTTATTTCATTTCAACATCTCACCACCATTATTGAAAAATCCTTTATCATTTCTCGATAGGAAAAGCTAGATACTTGATACTAGATACGGCGATGCATATTTGTTCGGAGAGCCAATTTTGTTTTTCATATTCTTAATCGAACGCAAAATGCTTGTTAAACAAGAAAAAATTCCTTTATCACACTTATAGCATAGCTCAAAGTTTTACAAAATTAGCAAAAACGCCTCCTTTTTTCCACTTTATAAGTCTTATAATAACGTTTCTATTGAATACTCGTTATGGAGAGCAGTAAATCGCCTAAGAAGATCAGATAGCACAGTCAAGAGCTGCCAATAAAATCGCACAATGGAAACCAGACAGAAGGCGAATATCTTTTCTGATACTCTTGCGAATGTCTTTAAGCTACAGATCATGCAGAGTTTGTTGATATTATAAGCTCAAAGAAGTTAGAAGTATGTGCCAACACAAGTGATCTTACAAAAAAATCCGATGTTAAGAATCTAATAACTGCACAGATTTTGTAAGAAATCCCTTGAATAACTTTCAAAAGACTCTTACGACATAATAAATGCATACCTTTATCTTAGGTATGTGCCACATCATTGAAAAATTGCAGAAGTCAAACAAAAGTAACATCTTACTAATAAGGCAAAATAATGGAAGAAATTAGCAAGTAAATCGAATTACGAATTTTGCATAAAAGGTACATACTTGAAAAAAAAAAAAACAAGTATAGGGTATGTTCAGCTCCATTTTTAGATTTTGCTAAAGCCTTTGACAAGGATTGGCACTTGGGACTTGAGTCAAAAAATCAATGCACATAAACTTTACAAACAAAAAGATATACATAGATATATTTTTATTTAGTGTTGTAGTCTCCATGTTGTGTGTTTAGTATCTAATAAATATAAAACAAGTTAAATGAAAATTTTGTATATACACTAGCGGCCCGGTACGTGCTTCGCTACGTATAAAGTGAAATAATAAAACAATTTAATTGTAACATCAAATTATTCATTTATTCAAACAAAAAAATATTTTATTAATTGCTAGCTATTTTAAAACTTAATCCAAAACATTTGGATAAACAATATTTTTTGTTTTTCCATTTTGAGCATGAATAAACAAACGGCTAGTGGTACCGACTCTGGAACAGGCAACATAAAGTTGGCCATGTAAAAAACATGATTCCTCCAAATTCACACCACAAACGTGAAATGTTTGCCCTTGGGCCTTGTGATGGACATCGCAAATGATAAACGCATAGGATATTGTAATCGTTTGAACTCAAATGGCATATCAGTTAGAATCATAAGGATACGCGGTATCAAACTTCTCCTTTTGATTTAGCAGTTAGGATCGTAGCTTCAATCAAATTTGGCAATAACTGCCAATCTGGTGCCATTACACAGTTTTGGTGGATTAATATTTCGCAATAATATAATCAAAGAACCAACTTTCAGATTCAAGCAATGCGGTGGCATACCAGCCGGTTCCAATGAATTTAAAAATTCAATTGGATAATTCATCTTGATTCATAACACTGTCAATTGGCAACTGGCAGTTTCGCTTGAATTTGAAAATTAATGGCATTGATATGAATGTTCTTGGGTGCTAAAATGGCGCGTTTTTTCAACAAATCATAATTTCTGTAATTCTGAAGAATATTCGGGAAAACACATTCAATCAATCCATCTATCGATTGCGCAATTGTACAAAAATTGTTTGGTACAGCGATCAATCCGTTGGTACTGTCGATTTATATTTTGCCATCACCAATTTCTAACAATTGTTTTGAAAATTCATGGGCAGCTGGATCATTTTGTAGGTGAATACGCATATTAATGTTCAGTGTCAATTTTTGTACATACATATCTCTGATGACTTCAAACAGGCATTTATTTCATCAGCAGGAGTTGATCGAGGAATGACAGGCAATGTTTGACGAAAATCCCCTGACAGTATTATCAAAGCACCACCAAAAAGCTGTTGATTACCACGTAGAACTTGAATTGTTCGATTAAATGCTTCTAGTGATTTTTTATTCGCCATTGTACACTCATCCCATAAAATAATTGACGTTAATCGCAGAACTTTTGCCATAGCAGAATTTCTCGAAATACCTATTGCAAGTTGTAGTTTCAATCACCTGTACATTCAATGGCAGTTTTAATGTAGATTGTGCAAAAATTGATTATCAGCGTCGGGGTGAATCTTTAACATGTATGCAATTTTAGGTAGATGTTGGATCGGAATTTTTAAAAATATCGAATACTTTATGATTCAGATTGATATAAACATAGGACAGTCCTGTTGAAGTATTTACCTTAAACGTCGGCATAAAATTATCTCTAATAATTTTAGCAGCACCAAAAGAAGTCATTTGAAATGCCGAATTGTATAGTTCAATATAACCCACACTGCCGTAGTTGTGGAGATCCACAAGAAAAAGAAACTGTGGTTCATTTTCTTTGCGATTGCCCCGCCTTAGCAAATTACAGGATGACTTCCTTTGGGAAAGCCTTCCTCGATGACCCCAGCGAACTTTCGGAGAAGAAAATCAAAGATCTGATTATCTTTCTGAATGCGACAAAATGGCTTTAGCAATGCTCTGCTAAAGTACATAAAAAGCCACTCTCTTCCGTACTAAATCCTTGTTAGGTTGACACGAGTTAATGGTATCAAAACGGCGCACCCCAGCACTAATTGAGTCGCGGGCCCAGGGCTGGCGACTACCATCTCTACCTACCTACCCTATAGTTCAATATGACTCAAAAAGTGATTCAACGTTTGAGATGTCCCAAAAATAAGTGAATACAATGGTTCGGGTGGAGTTTCTAATGCTGGCAATCTCACTTTGCCATTAGTACAACACATACCGGGCAGGGTTCAAACCTAAATCTACTCCTACGCTCCGATTTTTCGAAATTTACTCCACTTTTTCCACACAGACAAATTGTCTAATTTATATACAAATATGACATTGTTGAAAAAAACCATTAAACCTTTGTTAAAAATTCTTTCTGAATTTGTAATTTGTTTATTTTTACAAAACAATTTTTGAAAATAATACTTAGTTTTCCAATGAAACCTGTGATTTATTTTTCTTTTTTGCTAATACTATTTTTTTATGTTCATACATATGTATGTTTTAATTTTCCTGAAAAGTAAGGATTTTCTTTTTGTTTCAAATCTACTCCGAAAATCTTGCATTTGCTCGACTTTTTTTTTGCTCCGACATTTCATGATTCAGGTTCGAAACCTGATGCCGGGCGTTTCACCTGGAAAGTAAGCCGCATAACAATGTGGACATATTGCGTCCATCATTCCAATGTATCCGTACATACTATAATTAATTTGACTGTTGTAATTAAAAGCAGCACCATCATTTCAGCCAAAAAAGCACGACGTATTCGTGATCGCCGTGCAAGATTCAGTACAGGTACAGGGTCAACAGATCTATTTCGTACATTACGTTCACGCTGCGATGCATTAGCATGTGCGCGTTCATCTGCAGTCTGTGATCGTCTTAGTAATGCCACATCATTTGCATTACGCGCTCGCCGACCTATATTTGCTCGCCCAGCTCGTGGCATTATTCCTTCATATAAAAAAGAATAAATCAAATTAAAAACAAATTGCTACATTAATAGTGGTGTATCAGTATCGCTTAAAAACTGAGAAAAGTACACGCACACATATACATAGTACATTTGAACGATTCAATTTGACAGCACAATCCATATATGAAAAAAGTTTCAATTTGACAGCAAAATCTCCACTAACAAAATGATCCAACATTTATTGAATTCATTTGTTACAAAAAATGTGAAAATGAAGAACCGCTCGACCGATTTTGTGCAAACTTCACATAAACCATCTACTACATAGTCCGAACAAAGCCTAAACATTTGGTTCGGATAGGTAAGCCCCTTCTTGAGTTATAAAAACACACCGAAAAGTGGCATTGATTTTTATATGTAGATAGATATGTATGTATATAATTTCGATTTATTTAGTTTTTTTTAAATACGTCTTCAACAAACCCACAATCAACAAAAAGCAATACCACAACCACTTACGAAGTTTGGCAAACAACACCTGAAGTCATGAAATTAAGCCCGATGATGGATAAATAAAATCCGAAACGCGTTGCTCATAAATAAAAATGAAAATAAATGTATAGAATGTTCTAAATTTTGTCAATTGAAAAAGCTGCCAAATATCTTTGGATGCGAAATTGAAATGAACGACCCCATCAAAAAAGAGAAGAACTAATCTTTAAGTACAAAAAATGTAGCAGTTATTAGGCCTTACTATCCAGATTTAAGATTTTTTTAATTATTTATTTTATCACAACCGAATTAATGTTATACAAGCAAGTGCTGAAACCTGTTTGGGTGTTTGGAATCCAGCTTCGTGGATCTACAAAAGAAATAAATCTGAACTCATCCAAAAATTCCAAAACACAGTCATTCGTGGAATAATAAATGCCCATTGGTAAATAAGAAATAACAATCTACATCGTTATCTTCAAATAAAAATGTTCACAGAAGTGGTTAAAAACCATGCTTTACAAAAAAAAATCAGCGACTGCGAAGTCATATCAACTCTGAAATGGAAACAATCTGTAAGAGAAAATGTGCAAAGACTAAGAATAACCAAGCCTTATGAGCTGATGGTCTAATAGCTATGGCATATTATATTTCAAGAGTGACAATTTTTTTCTAAGACTATCTCTTTTCATACATGTACTGCACATATTTAAAAACTGTTTTTTTTTTTTATTGAATTTCTAAGAAGTTTGAAAAACATTGGAATATTTCAAGGAAATATTCTTTACGGTTTAATATACTAAATTTAAACTTAAAATTGACGTACCAATATTTTGTATTCAAAACCGCAACACATTATTAGTTATCAGTCAATGCAAAATTTCACCGAAATGCAATAATTTTTTTTATGAACGTTATCTTTGAAACAGCCATTCAAAACAACGAAAAATCTGTGTAAATTGAGTTGTAAGTGTTATATGAAATAAAATGCACGACTGGATCGCACTAACTTACTCTTATGTAAAAGTACTTTGGAATTTAAGATACATTTTATAAATATAAAACATGGATTTAATGAGATAATAATGTTCAAATGCATAAAATTGCCGTCTGGTTTCCGGAAAAGTATGAATTTATGCAAATAAACTTTAAAAAATCGTTTTATTATTAAATACATTTTTTATATAAGAAATTTCTCTAAAATTTTTCAAGAAAGAAATGTGGGATGCGAATTTTAAGTATTAAATAATATTGATTTTAGGAAAAAATTTCAAAAAATAATCGTTTATAGGTTTTAAGATATTGATTTAAAAAAAAAAAAAAAATTTCAAAAAAACCCAACAAATATTTTTTCGAATATTTTTATATACAATATTATTTTAAACTTAAGGGGACTCCTGCTGAAAATTTTGGGTTAAAATCCTTAGAGCCGTTAATGAGAAATAAAATAAAACGGGTCTATGGCAGGTACCCCTAATAACATTTTGCCCCAAATTTTTTTTGACCAAAATGTAGTCCATGTCTATAATATCACACTTAATTTTTTTGTATCAAAATCGTTAGAGCCGTTTTCGAGATAAATAAGATTTTGCATTACGGGTGTATGGGGGTAGGTACCCTTAGTTTTGGAGCTAAAAAAAAATTTCAATTTCTCCTCTAGGGAATCACCGAAGACCCTTAACTACCAAGTTTGAAGAAAATACCTCTAGTAGTTTAGGCTGTAGTTCAAGGTACAGACATACAGACAGACAGACGGAATTGTCGGACCCACTTTTTTCGTTTTCGCTATCATCGTAATGTCAACTTTGATCAAAATCTCGAGTTCGATTTTTTTTCCAAATGCAGAACTTGCCCTATATTACCTATATCGCAAGTAAAAATCTAAATGTCTGGTAATAACAGCAAATGTCTCGATACTAACATGTTAAAATTTTGACTTTGGTTCACGAATGGGTCTTCTTGTGTCAGATGGCGCTTAGAATAGAATTTACTAACTCAACTATCATATGGCTAATGAAAAGAAAAACTGGATAGGAAAAAGGGATCAGGGCGAAATGAAATACTTAGAGAAAACAACGTGCTGACTCTATAAAAGCGGAGTGATATCTATAAGATTGTGGTTGGCTTTGGCCGGCTATGATCTGCACCTTCATTTTTGCTTAATTTATTAAGCGCATGTAATATTACTGGTGATATTTCTAAAATAACTCCATAATATTTAAAGTAACAAGTATGAACAACAAGATAAAGATATCTATAAGTAATATCTATAAGAGAACACCCTAATTGGGTACCTCGGGGATAGTGATTACTAATCCCCCGCTAATTATAGCCCCCATGGAGTAAGGACCATGGAATCACTGTCACTGGGAAGGCCCTCTGTAAAGAGAGCTCGAGGTGGCTGATGGTTATACCAATCAATTTACGCGATTGGCTATTGTGGTTTTTACTGCAATAGTTAGATAAAATACAATTAGATCCGTACCAAAGGGTAATGAACTGCCTACACAGTACAAAATTTGGAACAACCTGGAGATGCCTGATTCGCACTCCCTTGACAAGACCAACGGTGATGCATTTGGTGGAATGCGGAGAAAAGTTTGTCTTGGGGGGCTAGTCTTGCACGAGGTTGGAAAGGAGTGGCTACCTTTCATCCAGATAAAAAGCAACTGGGACCCAGTCCTGGGCCGTCAGTGCTTGAGGTTGAGCAGTGGGGTAAAGGTTTGATCGCCAGGTATCCACTTAAAGCTTAAATTTCAGTTCTATAAAAGCGGAGCTCCACAGTTTGTATCAAGTTGACCAAATCATCAAAACGGTGCGCGGAAGGCAACGGGACAAAGGGCAAAAAAGTATCGATTTTAGACGCAAAATGTTTGATTTGGTCTGACAAAACTAAATTTAACTTGTTGAGTGCGAGTATAAAATATAGGAATAGTCAAAAATAAATACAACTTTCTAAAAAACCGTCAAAATCCTAATTCCATATTGCGCACTTTTCAACATTAACCAAAGATGCAATTTTTATTACAAATAATTATTATTGTGTGAATAAAAATTAATTTCAAAAAAAATATTCACCCGTTTTTGAGATATCGAATTTTCAAAAAAAAAAATAGATTTTTTTTAATTTAAATAATATTTTTTTTTTAAGTTTTGAAATGTAATGTTTTCAAACTTTTTATTTTAAGAAATTTCTATACAATTTTTTTGTTAAAATTCATTATGCCGATAATCAGACAAAATTGCAAGATTTTTTTCCTCTATCATCGTAATGTCAAGTCTAATCCAAATCACGGGTTTGATTTTTTTTTACGAATGCATATCTTGCCATAAGGTATATCTATCAAGCAATACAAAAAACTGAATTAAAACAAAACTCGAATATCTCAATGTTATGTACCAAATTCAATTTAAATTCACCACACCTTTCTAAGTTCTTCCTCTATTTACAGTGGACATACAGATAAACAGACTCACGAACACTTGATTGCATAGATGGACAAAGAGGCCCCCGTGTACGCAACAGTCTCTGTGCTGTGCACGCCCCTCCTAACCTAACTTGAATGCACTGACTTGGCGGCCAGTGTGACGAAAACCCCTGTGTCAAACTTTTCCAACAGCCATCGTAAATTTGATTAAAGTCTTGATTTTCTTTCAACACAAAGCCAATAATTTCCCTAAAGAACATGTAAAAATATTTTATTAACAGCAAATTCATTGAAATAATTTACACACACTTTCATAAAATCGAAGTCAATCTTACGGATGTGTTCTCAATCCTTCTCTTCTTTCCCTGCCTTCTCCGCAGTTCGCGATGAGAATGTGAAAAAATCAATCTTCGCTTCTTAAGCTTAAGCATATAATCCTTGAACAAAAGTCAAATCGAATTTCTCTTCTTTCCCAACACAATTGACAGCACTTAATTGATTGAGATGATCAATGTCAATTTTTGTTCGTGCTTCCAGTTCGGCTAAGATTTTCCTTAAAGCAAAACTCTTTAATATAAAAGTTTATCCGTTGTGTACCAGAATGTCTTAAGATAAATCACCAGTTGTTGTTAAGAAGACCAAGGGTGGGTAGAAGAGAAAAATACCAAAAGAAAAAAAAAAAAAAAAAAAACTAAATATAAACATCATGGTCAAAAAGGTTCGCGTCACGAATTCCCATTCGTTCGGCAATTACCACTGTGGCAATGGCAAGGCAACACCTAACATCCTACACTCAAATCATTACTACAAATTCATACCAGCTTGTGTGGGTTAGAGACCCGAAGCTCAAAACGAACTCGTACCCAAAGTCCGAACCATCAAACCACCAAACCCCTATCCAGGCCAATATGATTGATTAATCTCCGAAGAGGTCTCCTTTGAATGCCTTTGAAAGTAAAAGCCTTAATGCCCCGATTTATCTTCGTTGCGGGGCGAGCTTTTGGCATTTTTATGCGTACAAAAATGTGCCCAAAAGGAAATGCCTGACTTTTGGGTTTTTCTTTTTTGTCAGCCTAGCCTGCAGAAAAATAAAGTGAATCACAAGATAATGCGATGATAAATTTCTAAGAATATTGAAAGGGATTTTAAGACAAATTAAACGAGAGGCTAAGACAGGCCTTTTTTATTCAAATGAAGACATGCTCTATTTTTAGAGCGTATGAAAAATCTTTAAAAGAAAAGCAATATTTTTGTGGGACGGGGAAATTTGTGTTTTAATTTTATTTCCCTTAGATACCATAAAAATGTTGACTTGATGTGTTTTATACCTCTTAACAAATTTGGCTACACAAAATGGATTTTTTTCAGCTTTTTTTTTGTACAAAATTTATTGATAAAAATGGTGTCTTCTTCAGAACCTAAACCAACCACTAATTTTTGCAGGAAAAAGCTCATGAAATTTACATTTTTATGACCAAATTTGTTAAGTGGTTAGAAGAAAGCCGCCATTTTGAAAAAGAGAGCAATTTTATTTGTTTTCGTTTGCATATTATTTTGACACAAAATGGATGCCCGCCCGAGTAAAGACTTTAAGTGAATTAAATTATCTAGAAAATGAACAATCAACGGCGGCGTCTGTTGAAATAAATTCATCTCCTACCTATGTAAGTGTTATGTGATAGGAAGGCAGTTTTGATTATCGCAGATAATAAAATGGCTAACATGGAATTTGTGGTATATTTTGTGAGGTCTATAAAACGCAGAGGCTCATGAATTGTATATCACTGGAAATGTTTTGTCCCACAGATGTGCAGAGCACACACATTTGAATTAGATTACACAACTCAAGTAAAAAATTGGCCTGACACTTTTCCTACGATTTTTTATAGACTGTGCACCAAAATAAACGGCCCCATTTGAAATCACGACAAGCCATGACAATAGTTATGTTTATTTGATTTTTTATTTATTTTAGGTTGTTACCGAATTGAGAAAAGGAGTATGAAGTTAGCAGTACTCCGATTGTAACGAAGCGTTCCATGCTTCTCCACTTCATATTGTTTGGGTATTACAAGTAAAATTGTAATTTACCAAATTTGATTCAAAAGCACCATGGACACATGACGTCACAGAAAAATCAACAACATTGATATTTTTCGTTCACCACTTATATAGTTCACATTTAGTGTTCACTGAAAAGTCATAATGAGGACCTACTTGGGTGAACGGAAAGTACAATTGATTGCATCAATCATTCGAAATCCAGTCGTAGACAAGAGAAGACGAATTGGTCACTTTAGCTTTTCTTGCTTTTGCGAGGCTTCCTCCCAGCAGTGGTAAGGGGTTTCGTGGAAAGACAAGGTAGGTGAGATTGTCCAGCTATTTCTTATTAAGGCTTCCCCCACCAGCGGTAGGGGGTCTTAGTTCGAAGTTTAATGTCCTTATTGCCACCAGGGGCTTGGCTTCGGTACCTGCTGATCTAACAGAGCGTTTAGCCTGCTGTTCTAGTTCCATCAGGGGCGTTTAGTGCCTGCTGATTAGGCCACCAGGGGCGATTTGTACCTGCCGATCTACCAGAGCGTTTAGCCTGCTGTTCTTGTGCCACCGGGGGCGTTTAGTGCCTACTGATTAGTGCCACCAGGGGCGATTTGTATCTGCTGATTAGTGCCACCAGGGGCGTTGTACCTTTAGATGCAGTCATAAGCCCGACATCCGAATAGTAGGGCTAGCTTGAAGCCGAATTATCAGAAACCATAATACCCGTTACCAAGTACCAGACCCGAATCATCAGCAACTAGTACAACTGACAGCAGCAATACCAGAACCCGGACGAGTTGATGCCGTGAATCATTCAATTACCAGAATTAAGTGCAGTATTAGTAGCAGAATATTGTGTGTTATAGATTTAAGAGCTATTTTCAATAAAGATTTTGTAAAAAGGTTTGAAGACCTTCTACTCAGAAGTTACGTGTTTTCTTCAGGACGACCCTGGCGAGACCGGCGAGCAGAACCTCGGCTGGAAAGCAAAAAGCACATCACACGATACACGCATGAGGTAAGTTGTGAAGTAGCGGAGGGGCTTAATATTACTATGAAACTTAGAGCTATACGATAGAGGAATTCGATGGTCACTCTATGGTCGACAGGTCGAAGTGGAGTAGAATGCCAGTATTAATACCGTCGCAACGAAACTGTACTCACCAAAGCGCTTTCGAAAAGAAGGTAGCGAAAGATTTCTTTAGATAGAATGAATTTTACTATACCATTTTCAGTTAGGATGAACTACTTCATGTCTTTCTTACGTGAGTTGCTCTCACACATTTAGAGGAGAGGTCAGTGAAGATTTTACAGTACTAGCCAAGTTACTGAAAAAGAGATAGTGGCGAATGAACCCGGTATGGGTCAAGGGCTGCTCTCGTATACCCTAATTCGGTTGTTGGTATTGGATCATTTGGCCCGCTTTCCTAGGGTAAAACAAGGGGCTTTTCCACCGGTCTGGGGGTCGTATCGTAAGTTTGAATTTCCTGCCACATAAAATTTAACGCTTGTGAGAGAAATACGAGGAGCCTCTCAAATGGCAACAGAACCAGGAACGTCAAAAGACAATGGTCTGGAAGTACATACACAGGTGCTGCCCAAAATCTTGAATCTGTCCTCACGCGGCATGTATAAAAGGCATAAAATATCGCAATCCAGGAGATACGATGCAAATAAAATGGACGACTGGCTCGGACGAACTTGCTCCATGCTCCTATGTTACTAGACTAGAAATTTTGAAAACGAATGTTATTAGAGAAAACTGCTCATAAGGATAAATTATATTTTTTAAACTGTTTTAGTAGTAAGAGATAAAAACGGAATGCTATGCAAATATGAATTTATGCAAGAACAAAAATTATTATAAGTCGCTGTAGTGGATTCTTAAAAAAAAAACTTTTATAAACAAAATTTAAAAAAAAATCAAGAAAATGTTTAGGTACACCAATTTTAAGTCTTTTTTATTGTACGAATGAAAATTAAATTTCAACTAAAAATATTAAGCCGTTTTTGAGATATCGAATTTTTCGAAAAAAAATGATTTTTTTTCTTTTTTTTCAAAAATTCAAAAAATATTATTTTTTTAAGTTTTGAAATGCAATGTTTCGCAAACTCTTTAGAAGCTTCTCTATACAAAATGTCATTAACATCTCTTCTGTAGATAATGAGAAATTCAAAATGGTTACCTATCATAGTCTGTAATATCTGAATTTTAATTTTTTTTTATTAAATTATAGATCGTAAAAAAAATTATAATTCTAGGCGCCCGTTTTCTAAAAAAAAAAGGATTTTTGAAAACCATTTTTTAACATTTGTATCGTGGGTACCGTTATTTTTTTAGTTAAAATATTTTTTTTCTCACGTCTTGTAGAATATATTGAGAAACTTAAATTATTAAGTTCAAAAAAAAATCTAGCATGAAGTTTTCGAAAAAAAAGTTTGAAAAAAAAAATTTGAAAATTTTAATATCGATCAAAATCGGTTGTACCATTTTTGAGAAAATCAAAAACAAAAAAAAATGGTGCCAAGAGGGTGACCATTAATAACCATTTTTCGGAAATTTTTTTCAACCATTACTTAGCTTTAACTAAATGAAATTTTTTGCATTTTTCTTTTTAAAATTTTTCAAACAGTTTTTGAGAAAAAAAAATATTTATAAGATTTCGAAAAAAAATCGTATGGCAGGTACTGTTATTTTTAGTCTTAAAAAAAAGAAAAAAAACGTGTGGGGAGAATAAAATAAAAATGATTTATTCCAAGTTTAGGATGTAGTCGAAAAGACAGAAAAAATTGCGAAAATCACTTTTTTTAGTCCTAAAGTCAACTTTGATCAAAATATCGAGTTCGATTTTTTTACGAATGCATAACTTGCCTCATAGTTAGTGCCTATAAGTCGCAAGCAAAAACTAAAACATTTATTACAGCTGTGATAAAAGAATGCACATGTTAGGATCCGGATTTCTCGTGGGAAATCAGCTAATAGACGAAGTTATCGAAAGTAAGCCGATAAGTGATCGCCTGACTATGAAGAAAAGGAGTATTATGCCCTTTTGAACAGAGCTTAAGGAGCCAGTAAACAGTACGATGTAAAAGTGGTGCTCGGAAACTTTAATGCTAACATCGGAAAGGAAGACATTTTGGGCGGATTTGTTAGTAAGCACAGTCTTCACGGAACGACAATAGATAACAGCTTTCGACTAATATATTTTGCAGCAGCTCGATACGATGATAAGCAGTACTAGACCTCGAAAGCTTAAGATCCACAAAGCAACCTGGCGCTCTCCAGACGGTCGAAGCACCAATTACTTACTTTTCTAGGGGCAAAAGTCACCTCTGAACATTTCTTCGTTGCGACTGATTTCAGAGCTTGACTGTCAAGCGAAAAGCAACTCCCAGACAACGAAATTTGACTTTTAACATACGAGGAGTTGCCAGATCTTGCAGAGAACACCTCAGCGAGAAGCTCTCCGCTGTGTATTCAGCTACCCCAGACTCCAACAACGAGTGGCCCCTGTATAGTGATATCATCAAAGCGTTAGAATGAATCCATGGTATGATGATGAATGCTTTCAACTGAGACGAGTGACAGAAGATGCACATTTTAAGAAGATGCTGCGAAGAAAGTAGAGAGTTTACGCAGCGTCTCAGCGCATGGAGATCGAAGAGTCTCGCGATAGAAACAACACCCCGAATTTAAATAAAAAATCCAGGCAACTGGCTGCTGGTTTCAAAACCGGAACGCAGGCTTTTCGAAACGACGCACGCACGACTATAACATATTAATCGAACCACAGGGAATTGTAGATGTTTTCAAGCTGCATTTTCAGCAGCTGTTAAATTTGCATTAAGTAGAAAATTTAATAGAGCAAAAAGACAAAAGCTTCCAATCAATGAAGAACCAGTTTCACCACCCAGTATAGAAGAGGTAGGCTCAGCTATAAATAAACTTAGCAACAACAAGGCCACAGCATCTGATAGCTTACCTTCTTCGAGTACGATGGTGATATTTTGGTAGGTTGCATAAATCAAACCATCACCAAATTAATATGGGTGGAAGAGAGCATGCCCGTAGACTGTACTATCAGTTCCTTATGCTCCATCTACAAAAAAGTTGATCCTATGTCTTGAAAGAACTATCGAGACATATCCCTATTAAATGTGGCATATAAGATACTCGTACTATCCAACGTGCTATGTACCAGTGTGGCTTCTGGCCTGACAGATTGACCATAGACCAAATATTTACATTGAGGCAAATCTTGAAAAAGACCAACGAACTTCAAGTCGAGACATAGTATCTATTTGTCGCATTAATCGTTAGGAGTTCTATATGGCAATGGCCGAACTCTGGATCCCGGGAAAACTGATCCAACTGTGTCGCTTTGTATTGCAAAATACGTTGTGCAATGTGCACCTAGGGAGCAACTCTTCTGAGCTATTCCAAACATGCACAGGGTTTCGGCAAGGATATGCGCTATCATGTGATTTCTTCAAACTTGTTCTAGAGCAGATAGTGGACAGGGCAGGCGTTAACATGGAGGGCACTATGTTCAAAAAATCTGTACAACTGTTAGGGTATGCGGATGATATGGACATCAATGGCCGTTCCCACCCAACGTTCTGTAATAGAGTCTTTCACGGCTATTGAAGATCAGGCGAGACTAGTTGGTCTTGAAGTAAATGAGCCGAATACGAAGTAGATATAAGCTATAAACAAACGAAGAACATCGAAGAACATCCACCCATTAAGTCAAAACTTTACTATTGATAGCAAAAATTTCGAGGTAGTTAAGGAGTTCATCTACCTCGGACGTAATATTACCTACACGAACGACATCTTTGTGGAGACTCGACGAAGAATAACCCTAGGAAACCACTGCTACTTCGGTTTAGCAAAACAAACGGGTTCAAAACTCTTCACTCGTAAGACCAAATACACGCTCTTAAAAACCCTTATGTTAACAGTCCCGTGTGGTCTTCTACCTTTGCCTGATGTTTTGTACCAATCAAGTGTACATAAAGGAAGAAAACCAAGCTGATTACATTTAATTCGGGAACCGAATAAATTAATTAGCAAGTAGGAACACACTGCTGGGTACGAAGTGTACTAGATAGTATAGTCCCGAAAAACCGTTTTGGGTTCTGAACTCCTACCTGCCGCTTAACTTGACCTGTCCCCCACGCTTATTTCTATGCTCCACGTCTTCTAAGTGTAGCCTGGACAAGGCTTAGCCTAAACCGATTTTTCTTTTAGTTTTTTGCTGGAACCAGGGCCGTATCCCCACAGATTCTTTCTGTGGCTACGCTTCTTTAAAGTGTTCCACAGACAAGCTTGTTACAGCGAACCAAGCCCAAATTATTCTTCTAGTTTGTTGCTAGGAGCAAGAAGGTAATTGAACCGTTTATTTCGGTGCTCCGCTTCTTCTAAGCGTAGCGTGGACAAAGCTTAGCCTAAAACGATTTTTCTTCTAATCTTTTGCTAGGAGCAAGGCCGTGTCCCAACGATTCTTTCTGTGGCTACTCCTCTTCAAAGAGTACCACGGACACGCTTGTTTCCGCGAACAAAGCACAGATTATTCTTCTAGTCTTTTGCTAGGAGCAGGGCTGTCATCCCAAATGATTATTTCTGTGGCTACCCTTCCTCAAAGAGTACCACAGGCAAGAATGTTGCCGCGAACGATACCCCGATTTTTCCTCCGGTCTCTTGCTGGAGGCATGATTAAACCGTAAAGCCGCACATGAAATATCATGTTATTTATTGCAAGAATATTCATTGAATATAAGAAGTAACTATAGAAATTGTAAAAGCTGTAAACAAATTTGTAAATGAATAAAGATTGAATTGATTTGAAGTTTGGAAACTTCTACCCAAGTTTTTTGCTTTCTTTGGGACAAATCCTCCACACCGACGAGCTAACCTTAGCCTCGAATAAAAAAGCATCACAAATTGCGAGTTTTAACAGAACTCCCGCAGCCGCCGACCGACCAGGAAGCTTCGAAAGGTACCACCTACCGCAGTATACCGTCCGCCAGTATCCAAACTACACCGTCATACGTAACAAATGAATTTTTAATACGAAACATATTCCGAATACCGTACCATGTCCGAGTCCGAAGATCAAGACGATCAACACCTGAATTCGTATAAGAACCTGGGTTTCATCTACTTCCTTAAGAAGGTCGAACTTATCGACATGTTTAACGCTCGGAATTTAGATGCCACGGGAAATATGCAAGTTCTCCGACAACGTCTTAGCCTATGCCTGAAGAAAGTTCTTGATCACGGGTCAACTCAAAACCTGTGTGAACATTGGGAACGCGTCGTGGAAGTACGAAATAATGAAGACCCGTCAACCGAAAACCCGCCCGAAAAAAAAAAAACATATCCAAATGCCTGCACCAATAAATTTTGTAACCGAGGTTGAATTCCCTCTCTACGTGCAAACCACTATTCCTGTACCCCAGCTTCCGAAATCAGCAACCTTTCAAGGTATTCCAAGACCTATCGTAGAACAAGATACCAGTAGAATAGATCCGAGACCCCAACCCACCCGCCTTACCTTATGTAAGCTATGAAGCAGAGGTTATGAATACCGTCTGTAAGTGGGGTTTAGGATTTGATGGTTCTGGAAACCCGTTGGAGTTCATTGAAAGAATAATGGAGTTGTCACACTGTTACAACATACCACAGACCGACTTTGGAGTGGCTAAGAATCAAGGGTAATAGTTTTACTACCTGGTATGATATCAACCAAGCTTTTGTACAGCAGTTTCTACCGGCCCGGTATGTTCATAAGTTAGAAGATGAAATTTTTCGAAGACATCAGGGGTGCAATCGCGTAAGGTGATAGTTGACTATCAATTCGTTGATTGTCGTTTTTGACTATAGCTGTCTCTATCATATCAATTAAGAATTATAGAGAAAGCAATGGTGAAAACGTCAATCAACAATCACCTTACGCGATTCCACCCTAGGGCCCGCGTGAAAAAGCCAAAGAATATATTATGGCAAGCCAGTATTTAATTCATCAACACCCGCGAATGACGATCACTGAAAACTTAGACCGAATCTTCGACAGCCTCCGAACTGAATATAGGTACTACATTCGACGTCCAGATTTTGAAACTATAGACGAACTAATCTTATTGGCTCAAGAATATGAAGCAATTAGAAATGACGATAGAAACGTTCGTCCCGCACCTGCAAGTGGACCTCCTGCAGCTCCTATATACCACACCGCTCAGTTAGCTAACACTCCCTACGATCGCTATACTCATTGCTGGAACTACAAACAAAGACGGCATCGTAAGAGGGCCGAAGACTTTTTAGACTTTTTTGTTCCTTCTGTGGAGAAGACGAAAGATTATCCAAAGATTGCCCATGCGACGAAACACACGGCGCCAAGTGCTTAACTATAAGCAGTCAAGAGAATCTTTGCGTCCAGGCCAGGTTTGATGCAACAAGAAAAGATCGAATCTCTGGTGTAAGGACGAAGCCATCGTGGATGCCAAGATCTTAATCTGCATGACTGATATCAGCGTTCTCCGGAGAATAGAAAGCGTCGTTGTTTTGGATATAGATAAGGCATGAATTAGATATAAGCTTTGCATTAAAGAGTTATTAAACAAAAATGGCGGGTTTCTCTAATTCTTATCTTAAACAAAGACTTAGTTTGATAATGAGGATATTCACTTGAAAAACTTATGATTAATTCTACAATATCTTTTACTAACTTGATTTCAATGTCGTTAAAGATACAATGAAATATGAATCTTATAAGAGTGTGATCCATTTAACACATTACTGCCCAGAAATGTGTGGCGTAGTATACATTGAACCAATGACCAAATGGATGTCTGTAACATGCAAAGAAACAAGCGCGAATTGGAGTCGAAAGACTCCACTTCGGAGACCCGTCTGCGGATTGATTTTTAACTTTGAAAAGTGGTCCCTATCAAAAGTGGCAATTAACACAAGAAACTCAATACAGGCAGCGGGATTCCTTCATCGTCTAATACCCTAATAATTTGAAAGAGAGGTTTATGAAAGATAGCCCATATCAGATTTGAAAGGAAACTTTTGTAAAAAAGTCATGGAAACCAATATGTCTACCCTTTAGTTGCAACAAAATAAATATGGTGCACTGTAATGCAAGCTGTTTCCCAAACAAAAGTTGGTGTTTATGAAGAGAGGCTCCGACTTTTTCTTCTATAGAATTTGGGTTCGTAATGGAAGTTGTCATCCTAAAGTTATAGATGCAAACGTAAACGTTATGGAAACAGAAATATTGGCCAAATCGTTTTCGCTATAAAAATTCTATTTTTTACTAACTTCCAGACTTACTTTTTAAACTGTCACAGAAACACTCTTGGAGGGCAAGATGAAGAAGTAGCCTTCATAGAAGTAAAATTAGCACAGTCTTTAAAACAATAACATCGGGTTTCAACCACAATACCAACTGAAGTTTATTTGCGGGTCCATCTGAAGCTGCCTGAGCTAGTTCGCCCTAAGGTGCTTCGCCCAAATTTGCTCCTTTTATAAATTTAAACCTGACCTTAACACAAAAAATGGACATATCGGTTTCAGTATTGTTTCTCGTATACTCGTATGTCTGGACTATCATCAAAGTTTTGTGAATTTTTTGTCATATTTCTTATATTTGACCAATTCCCAAAACTTCAAACTCCTACATTCATTGTATTCGCAAAGAATTTAAGAAAAAATGTCCCCATTCCATCTTTCCTGATGAATTTGATTTGAATAAACAAAACTTTCGAACAATATTTTCGGCTATCAATTTGAAATACCTAATGAAATCCTGACAAAAAAAAAAAAACCGAAACACATACAAATTCCAATAAACGCGCCCCATCCATGTTAACCACATCCAAAAAATGTGGCAATTGTTCGCAACATATTTTCCATTTCAATTGGAAAATTCACCACTGACTTCATGCCTGGGTTGCTTTATTGCATTTGCGGACAGACACACACGGTATGGCAACAAAAACCCCGACAAGAAAAATTTTACATTTTCCAGTATTTCTTTATAAGTTTCGTTTTCCTACACCAAGGGTCACTGGATTCGGGTTAGTTTTCTTGTAATCGCAAAGTTGAAAACACAATTTTGGAAGATTTTAAATTTTACATCGAAAATGTAATTTATCGTAAAAATAGTTCGTTGTTAAGTAAATAACAAAATTATAGAAAAAATCGTAAATACAGGGTGCGTTTTATGTTCCAGGTCAATAACTTTTAAATGAAAAACAATTTTATAAAATTTATATTTTAATGATTGATTATATTGTGGTCTTTAACATTATGTATGCAATATAATGTAAGTCAAGTGGGCGTGGCCCAAAGGCGAGCTCTTTTCAGCGCATTTTGCATTATTATTTCGCAGATTTTAGTTATAATTTGAAGAATTTCGTTTAGCATCGAGGCTGTATTTGGCTTGTTAATGAACACCTTTTCCTTCAAATACCTCCATAAGAAGAAATCGACAAGCGTCGAATCAGAGGATCATTGGGATCAGTCATATAACCATTTTTTTGACATAATTTGGCCATGAAAAAACTCTCGTAAAATTCGCATCGAAGCACGGACATTCAGCAGAATTCTGCCCCATTGCACCAATCTTTTATGGCGTGCTTTGACCTACTTGTTTTTCCATCTTGTTTTATAGGAGATGGTAGCAATGTTTGTAGTGTACATGTACTATTTTCAAAAAAAATAAAAACAGAGTCTTAATAATAGCTTATTCGTTTTCTTGGGAACGCAGACGACCATTGGCATCAAGTATTGGCCCTTGAAACGACGACGGACTCTATTGTCGATACCTTTTGGTTTACGCCATTTTGCAGAAAGTTTGGCATATGACGCCCAGTCTTGACTCCAAGGCTATGCAAATTTTCAAAATTCAAAAGTAAACTGTGCACGTTAACACATGATGAACTAAAAAAAAAAGTAATTTCCTCGGCGTATTTACAATTGGAACAATTATTTAAATAAAATATTTTAATAATTTCACACCATGTTCTTGCCGCATTCGATGATCCACAATTACTGTTATCGACCTCTCTCTACGACTGACAAATTTCATTCACACAAAAATGGTAACCAAATAAAATTGAACAGAAACATAAAACGCACCCTGTTTTAATGGAATTCGAATTCAAATCTTTTCTGCCTTCGGTTCGCTCTCGATTCTGATCAAAGAATGAATAAGCGAAAGGAATCAAAGATGAAAATTGAGTGTTGACAAATTTCTCCAATAGCGATAGTTGAAGATTGTAATGAGACCATTTTAAAGTTAAACTGAGAATTTATCTAAGCTCGAAATAATCATGCACGGTCTTTCTTAATAGTGGCATTTTATGTGACACTCAAGTAGCAATGCAATGCGTAAGTAATTCTGCGTTTACAATAATAGTCTTAACAAGAATAAATTAAAAACAAATTGAAAGAAAAATGAAAAGAAAGTTCTATCACCAGCACAACTGCAATTTTTTTTACTGGCTTCTTTTTCGCCAACAATTGTTGTTGATTGTCGAGGGAAATTTTGCTGCGCTAGCTATGCAGCAGTGAATAAAACACACCTATTGTAACGTTTGATTCTTCAAAATCTTCTAAGACTTGGCCAACAAAAATATATTGTAGCCTTTTTACTACTCTAGAATGTCTTGTGATGGTTTCGTAATCGTAAGAAATATATTTTTAGTCCAGTCAAATTAGTATCTTATATCTACAAAAAATACTGCGTCGATTTTTTTTTGTTTCTTAAAGAGTACCTATTGGAGAGGGTAAATCCAAAAAGTTCGAACAAAAAGCGCCCATGCGTTGTCCGCCATTTTGAAAATGCTTTGGAAAGCGTGAACTCGATTTTCTCGGCTCCTATTATATATAGAGCTGTATTTTTTTTTATGTTTGTACGTTAAAATATCTTCTTTAACTTTTGTTGGAAAAAATTTTGAAACCTCTTTCCAAAAAAAAGGTTATCGACGAAAAACTGTCGAGATTTTGAAGTAAAAAATATTTTTTAACGTTTATCTCGCCTCATGTTCATCTGATCGAAAAAATACTTAAGTTGTTTTTTATAGAGCACTTCATTTAGCACATTTTGGAATATTTAAATTTTATGTGCAACAAAAACTGTAGGAAATATAACCTGTCAAAATGGACAATATCCTACGAAAATTAAAAAAAAAAAAAAGAAATTTACTCACGTTTGAAAATTTTAAAATTTGAGTACGAGTATGTTCATTCTGAAATTTAAAGAAAAAGTTCAAATTCTTTTCCACACCACCACCGAGGTAGAGCTACGGTGCATTTTTTTTAATGTGGTGTCCCCAGGAGGTATAATCCACGATTCAATCGTTTTCGTTTCTATATCAGCCTATCGATAGCTCAATGTGGCATAGTTTTTTCATGTGGTTGTTATCCCCTTTTTTTCGGCTAGGTGTGCGAACATCAATGATCATATTAACGTTGTTAGTACTGCTGGGATCGTCATTGGTAGTTTCTTCAATGTTTTCAGGTGAGGAAAAGTCTTAACATGCGTCTTCATCTTCCAGTAAATTTTGCAAGGAAGGAACATTCTCGCATGTTTTTCCACTGCAGTAGAAACATATTAAGGAACAATTCAGACCAGATTTCCGACAACCACAAGCTCGACCACACTAGCCCTAGCATTTGCAGGATATAGTTTGCAAAATGCTTTGTGGAGCTGGATCCTGAGTGTTTGTAACTGGCTCTAATCCTCTCGTTCTTTTCCAACCCCATTTTAGTGGGTCATGGTGAACATCGATCCAAGTCACAAGATGGAAGGTTCGGAATGTGTGTTGCCGAGCAGCTGCTGCACTGAAGATACTCGTAGATTAAAGTTAGTTTTTTTTTGACGTTTTAACAAAGTTGCTATATCGGAAAGAATCCAGTGCTCATTTTTCTTCCCATTGAACAACGCAATAAAAACTTTTTCTCCGGCTAACTAACAACGTTAATATGATCATTGATGTTCGCACGCCTAGCAAAAAAAAAAAAGGAGATAAGAACGACATGAAAAAACTATGCCACATTGAGCTATCGATAGGCTGATATAGAAACGAAAACGATTGAATCGTGGATTATACCTCCTGGGGACACCACATTAAAAAAAAAATGCACCGTAGCTCTACCTCGGTGGTGGTGTGGAAAAGAATTTGAACTTTTTCTTTAAATTTCATAATGAACATAGTCAAATTTTAAAATTTTCAAACGTGAGTAAATTTCCTTTTTTTTAATTTTCGCAGGATATTGTCCATTTTGACAGGTTATATTTCCTACAGTTTTTGTTGCACATAAAATTTAAATATTCCAAAATGTAGGAAATGAAGTGCTCTATAAAAAACAACTTAAGTATTTTTTCGATCAGATGAACATGAGGCGAGATAAACGTTAAAAAACATTTTTTACTTCAAAATCTCGACAGTTTTTCGTCGATAACTTTTTTTTGGAAAGAGGTTTCAAAATTTTTTCCAACAAAAGTTAAAGAAGATATTTTAACGTACAAACCTAAAAAAAAATACAGCTCTATATATAATAGGAGCCGAGAAAATCGAGTTCACGCTTTCCAAAGCATTTTCAAAATGGCGGACAACGCATGGGCGCTTTTTGTTCGAACTTTTTGGATTTACCCTCTCCAATAGGTACTCTTTAAGAAACAAAAAAAAAAATTCGACGCAGTATTTTTTGTAGATATTTCGAATTAATTAATTTAATTTTACTGGACTGTTTAGTGAATTTCGATTTCTTGAAAACAGGGAAACTGATTTTAAACAACTATGCTAAACAAGCTTCTTAAACGTTTGTGCTCTAAACATATTAAAATAAATTTTTTTAGTTTACATAAAAATATAAATTAAAATTATGATTTTTTTTTTCAAAAACTCAGTATTTCGGAAGCCATAAATTCTAAATTTTTAAATATAAAATTTAGCAATTTTTCAACAAAAAATTTAAGATTTAAAAAAACATTAAGGAAAATTAAATTGTTCGCTAAGTTTTTTTTTTTTTTTGTAGTCAAATGAAAAGTTCACAAGGTCACTTCATTACGAGACTCTGTTTCAGCAAATCAACACAAGTTCATAAACCTCAATCAATTGACTCGCAGTGTGCATTATAAAAAAATTCAAGGTGTGAGTATGCAAAGTGTTAGATATTATGCGGATGCCCTTTTCCCTCCAGGTTTGGCGGAACACTTTGACATTTTTATTTTTTTTTTATTTCATACATTTTATTTTTGTGGTGCAGAAAAGTATAGAAAGACTTCTTTCACTTGACGGAGGAGCCGCATTGGAACAGCTTGGGAATGCACAGAACATAATTCCCATTTGGATGCAAATATAGGGTATACTCGTACCTTTCTCATCTTGTCAGTTGTGGGTAACAAGATAAAAGCATCCAATCGTGAATAACGTAAGCTTTCTTTTTTTTATTATTATTTTATAGATAAAATGCATGGCAATATGGGATGGTTATAATAATGTGTTGTATGAGTATGAGTGGGGTCAGGTTGTTCAGGTTAAAGCTTGGGTTGCCATAGGGTATTCAACCTTAATATGAAATTCCAGTGGCTACAGCAAAAATTTTGCATATTATGTTGTGGGGGCGTTGGTGAGGGTTAAACGATATTTGACTTGATGACTTTGATGTGTGCAGAAAATAAAGTAGACAAACGTTGAATGTGCAAATATCTGCAAGATTTTCCCTCAGATCTGCTGAGCACAACTTATTGTGAAAGGAGCGCAGTATTTGTGGGGAGATACTTTCTGGAATTAATATAATATGCTGAAAGCTACAAGGCGCTATTTGGCGGCATTATATTTGTTCTATATTCGTTAGTTACAAAGGAATTGCAGATATTAAATTGAATCCTATTAAACTACCAAGTCTATATCAAATCACTGTAAAATAAAATAAAGAGAACAACATTATCTAAAATGAAGCAAACTTTCAAATACAAAAACGTAACAATATTTTGAATTAAGGAATTTAGAAAAGTTTCCCAAGCTTACCGTAAGTTTTTATGGAAATAAATCAATTGGCTTACCTGAAAAGAAAAACAAAATTGAATAAATCAGTTTGGTTGTAAAATAAAAAAAAACAAAATTTGGTACTTATTCTAAATTTTGGTACAAAGTTGTGATTTTGTGAAAATATTGAAATTATTATTATATAGAGGCATTAAAATATTTGATCAGAGTAGGAGCGTTTAGGAAAGTTAAGGGTGATTTAAAAGGAGATACCGATGCATATTGGGTTTGAATGTCTGAATATCGTAATGAGAGGGAAATTATGATCCGGGAAAAGCATTTCATATTCGTGTAGTACCGCTTAAGAAATAATCTCCGAATTCGTTCGTAATTGGGCTCAAGGGTAACTAATTGGCATTTTCTGAAGCGCAGGTGCTATGGTTGAATTTTTTAGGGGGAGGAATGGAAATAGTAATTTCATCAGAATATAGCTCATATAAATAACGGAAAAATAGTAAAAGGTGATAAACATTGCGGCGGGGCTCGAGATTCAAATGTTTCTGTCATAGTTCTTTTATCTATCATTTGTAAAGCTCTTCGATCCAAGAGACTCAATTGGTACACCTGCCCAAATATGGAAATTGTACCTTAGCTTTTGATGAATATATCCTTTACAGGTTATAACGAGATCAGAAGGGGTGAAATATTTCTTGCAAATTCGAAGAAGAGTTTTTGGCAACGTTGATATTCTGTAATTTCATAAAGAGGTCTGTGATGCACATACTGAAAACTGAGAGCTTTTCGGTTTCCTCAATGCAAGTCCTGCTCAAGGGTTGCGCTTTAACGCCAGAAGACAGCATTGAGTATTTGAAGAATTAAATTTTGTGCGATTTATGGTTGCCCATTTGGCAATGCTATCGAGATCGGAATTTAATGAGCTCTAGATCTTTTCTAGATCCACATCTGAAAGACAAGGACATGAATCTGGAATTGAATATGAAAAGGTGAGAGTAATTTCGTGACCAAAACAAATTAATGGATAACAAGTTTTAGACAAAAAATCATTGATGAATATGAAAGAGTCGGAGACAAAACAGAGCCCTGTGGTACACCTGCATTAATTTTAGGAATTTCAGACTCAAAACCAACTCGTATTGAGCGGTTCGAAAGGTAGATTCTAATCTAACGAAGAAGATATTGACCAATAGTAAATACACGCATTTTTGATATGAGGGCTTGATGCCAAACTCTATCAATGCTTTTGAAATATCAAGTGCAATAATCTTACTTTCTCCAAGACAATGTAAAAATGTGTGCCTCTGTTTGTTGAGGTATACCATCAGAGCGCCAGTGCTGCGAAAGCCATATTTTCGAAATATCGAGATATTTATCGAACATGTATTTTATCAGTGTTGCAATTGGAGGATTATTAAACCGCGAACAAGATTCACCATTTTTAAAGATTGGCTGCACATTTGCTGTTTTCCATTTATTCGATAAGAAACCAGTAGAGTAGGGCAGATGAATAACCTTTCGCAATGGTTTTACCACAGTTAAAGAGCACCTCTTCAGAACGACGGGACGGATATTATCCGCGCAAACAGATTTGTATACACGGAGATCTTTAAAAATTAAAGATGATTTCCCTTCGGGATCTAATGGTTTGCCACCAATTGTTTTATTTTCCGTCAAAGGTATTCAAGGTAAATCTACGATCACAAATTTAACAGTTTTTTCTTATAACTCCTTTAAAGTCAATTGTACAAAAATTCGAGGTTGATGTTGAACAAAATAAAATGCACGACTGGGTCGCACGAACTTTCTCCTATGTAATAGACTAGGAATTTTAAAAACCGATGTTATTAAAGAAAACTGTTCATAAGGATAAAATGAATTTTTTAAATTGTTTTAGTAGTAAGAGATAAAAACAGAATGCTATGCAAATATGAATTTATGCAGGAACAAAAATTATAAGTCGTTGTAGTGCTTCCTTAAAAAAATAAGCTTTTATGTACAAAATTTTTAAAACATTTTTAAGAAAAAATTTTGTACGCCAACCTTAAGTTTTTATTATTGTAAGAATAAAAGTCTTATTTCCAAAAAAAATACTAAGCCGTTCTTGAGATATCGAATTTTTCAAAAAAAAAAAATCCTTTTTTTCCTAAAAATTGAAAAAATATTTGTTCTTAAGTTTTTAAACGCAATGTTTTTTAAACTTTTTAGGAGCTTCTTTATAAAAAAATTCGTTAAAATCCGTTATGCCGATAATGAGTAATTCAAAATTCGAAAAAATCGTTCTATGGTAGGTACAGTCAGTAATATCTAGATTTCAATTTTTTTTTATTAAATTATAGATCGTAAAGATTGATCGAAAGAAAAAAATTTTAGTAAAATTCTCGGAACCGTTTTCGAGAAAAATACGATTTTCGAAAACCATTTTTTAAAATTTGTATGGAACGTACCGCTAGTTTTGAATAAAACAAATTTTTTTTTCTCAAATCTTGTAGATTATGTTAAGAAACTTTTATTTGTCCAGTTTGAAAAAAAATCGAGCATGGGGTTTTCGAAATATTGAGTTTCCAAAAAAAAAAATTTTGAAGTTTTTTTAAAAAGTCCAAAAAATAAAAAATTGAAAATTTGAATATGTAATAATATTCAAACTTTGGAGGAGCTTTGGCATAAAAAAAATTATTTAAATTTGCTGTACCGTTTTCGAGAAAATCAAAAACAAAAAAATGGACCCAGGGGGGGCTACCAAAAATAATAATTTTTTGTAAAAATTTTTTCAACCATTAGCTTGTTTTAACCAAATGAAATTTTTCAATTTTTTTTTAAATTCTAAACAATTGATCAATTTGAAATACTTGTCAACAAGTCAACAATGCTTTGCACAGGCAGAGACATGTACGCAAACTTACCCCAGCACAGCATATACAAGTTCTTTAAATATGCTCCCCGACAAAGGCTACGCAAAGCCTCCAAAGGACCTTCCACATTGAAATTGACGAATACCGGCAACTGCATTCAGAGCTTTAGTGCACACAATGTTGAACTAGTAAATGTAGAACATCATCAGGAAAAGGATTTTAGGAACAGACTTGTAGAATGTAGATATCAAACTTGGCCCTGGCATGTTTAAAAAGATGAAAGACCGAATTCAATTCCAGACACCAGCTTTCACGGAAAAGAAGTTTCAACTACTTCTTCTGAGAAATCTTAACGCGTTTGATAATCACTATAGTTTCAAAGACTTCCCTCCCATACACCTTCCTGACTTTATTGAAGAAGTAGAAAATCGATTTCAGGAGATATCAGCAACCAACGAAACCGTCAACTTGTTCAACGAAGAAAACCCATTATCGGAGCCGATATTGACAGATGTTTTCATTCATCCTGAAGAAGTAGCTGACATTATTATCACTGGGTCTAATTACGGACTTAAAAAGGTTTCAAAATCTTGCTATTCTCCTGGCAACTATAATCTTCAACAACTGGCTGAACAACAGATATCTCCCTGCAGCCTGGAAAACGGCCAAAGTCGTTCCCTTCTCGAAGAAGAACAACCGCGCAAATGCGGAAGCCTGTTTCGTTGATCTGCTGTATGAGCCAGATATTGGAGGGATTAATATTAAAGAAACGTTTCTCCAGAGAAAGAGATGTCATACCGGAGTTCCAGTACGGCTTTCAAAATAAACACTCTACCCTACATCCACTATTTGGACTTAAGACTGACTTCCCAACACAAAGATTTTTCTATGTACAAATAGCAAACCAGGTATGTATCATCAACCAAGGCAATCAACGCTGGAGTCCCTAAAGGATACAAACTGGGACCGCTACTGTTCAACATTTACACTGATGATCAACCAGCCAATATACCAGGTACAAATACGAAACTTAACGCAGACAGCTTTTGCACCAGAAATTGTTGGCAGGAAAGTGCAAGGGCACATTAAGAACCAATGGAAATACTTGTACTATGTCAAATTGGGCCTGAAGATAAACAGCGAAAAGTCCGAACTCATCTGCTTCCGAACACCATTACTGCTATTTGAAGACGAGCATTTGCAACACGCTGTGATGCGATCGAACTAAAGTTTCCAGACAACACTGATGTATCAGTCAAATCATCAACGAAGAACTTGGCAACAACTTTTCCAACAAACTGAAATTCAAGAAGCATGCAGGTTATTAGGTTATTTTAATTCAAGTATTTCAGAAAAATATACCAGAAGGGTTTGAATAAAAGCAAAGTAATAGGTCTAGTTCAAGAATTGCCAGTGGCGATAACACCCACTATTCTCTCCACTTAGTCCATCAGCTACTTAGGAGGCGAAATCGACTAAGTAAGAAGACCAAACAGCTTATGTAACAACTTATCCGACCCGCTATCTGGCCTACGTCTTTCCCATCCGGTTTACTTCATCATCTACAGCAATTCACAAGATGAAGCGTTTTGAAAGAAACTTCCTTCGAATTTCCACTAGACTACACCGTAACCCACTGACAAAGAAATCTGTACCAATTAAGCAGCCGTACGATGAAACAAAATTAATACCACCGGACAAGTATTTACTGCAACTCTCCGGAAAAATTAAAATTCTTAATCTAAAAGAAAAAACATCCCGCAACTCCCAATCGTCCTTGAGATGTCCGTTTATGGTATTTACAGCGAAGTATCTCATCGAAAAGTATTACACAACATGTTTAAAACCATGGTCCACAAAAAGGATATCGGTCATCCGAGGACATCTACCTTCAGTCTGTATTGTATCAACTTTTTAAAAGCACAAAAACTTCCCCTTTATCAGAACACACTTATGGAATGAATTTCAATGGGCTATTGAACTCAACTTTGTTAATCAATTTTCAGAGGATACGAGTAGAGTCTGTGTAGGTAGAAGAGACTTTCTAGTCCAAAGGACGAACAAAAATCGATAAAATAATTATCATAAGCTCCCTGCCACTGCTTAGTAGATAACAAATCGTCTTTTGTTTTCGGGTTTCCGAAATATTGCTCAAAATTTTATCCGCTGTAGTAGTCTCACAACTCAACTTTCCGCCACACACAATGCACCAGCAAAATGATTTAAGTACTTTGGCTTCGAAAAAAGAAGCCCTGCATACAACACTGACAGGACATTCACTCCAACAGCACCGTCCTCACAGCAGTCACCTGAGATATAATTTGCCGAAGCCATATTGCTTTGCATAAAGGTATGTGAACAAATTAAGTCCTCAATCTGGTCTAGGACACTGGTGGATTCACCTAGGCAGCTGTATATGGGTGCGGTATGTTGAACCTTATTTCGCCCGTCACCCTCAAAAGGACCGCAAGCCACTCATGTGAATACCATCATGATAAGCAAAACCCCCTTTCCATTTAACAAACATGCCCTTACGAGGACGAGCAATCTGGAGCTTGGGCTGCTGGGATTGTCGCAAACTCCACACAAGTCTGGCAACCGAGAACAGGGAATTTTAATCACGCCTCACCAAACAAAGAAATTTACTAATAGACGATCCATTCGGTCTTCGGTGTCTCTCTGGTCTCTGGAGGTCGCCTTGTGTACGAGTATAGGAGCTACTGGCAGCGGGGCTTTTTGCTTCGGCACAATAAAAGTAATGGTCGCTCCTCGGTCCTGGCTGGCCTCGACGTGCGACGTGCGAGAGTAGTCTTTTTTTTTTTTAATTTAAAAATAACACAAAAAAAAACAATGTTACGCCAGGAATGCCCCTCATGCTCGAAATCCATTTCGCTGATTGTGTGAGCAAGGACCAAATTGCTATAAAACAGAAAAACTGAAGTAGGCGTACTCTGTGGGTGGACGCAAATGTGTATGTAGGTGTGCTCCTCGAAGTACTATAAAGATAACTTTTTTGCATTATCCGCGCGATTGGGATGGACTTCAATTCTGTTTTTAGATGTTTAATTGTCCCACAGCTTCTTCGGTTTTTTATGTATTTTATTTTTTTTTTATTCCACAGAATCTAATCTGGGAAAAGATTAAACCACAATTTAGCTAAAAGCCTGATGACAATTTTATTCTTGTTCCAGTTTTCCTTCCCTTCGCTGAGGGGATTCTTGTTTTTCTTAAATGCAACACTGAGCATTGTGAGATATTCGTCCTCCTTCGGATGTTTTGATACTTTGGGTGTGAAGTTATCATAAGGAGTAGCAGCAATGTTCTGTGTGGAGTATCTGTGAGATGCGCTGTTGAGGGAGCTTCTTGGAATATCATCAAAAGCAATTCCTGAGATGAGATGAGAAATTCTTGCGAACAAGTGTGCTTATATAAGGAAAGTGGATTTGTGAGCTGAGCTGAAAATGTTTTTGATACATAATTTTTTTTTTGCTTTTTTATGAGAACGTGGACGTGGAGTGTTTTTGATGTTTTCTTGCGGAATAAGTGGCGCGTAAACGAGTACAATTTAAAGAAAGAAAATTTGGAACATCAGCAGCACATAATTCAATTTAATTGGAAACGTTGAAATGAAGCAAGCTAGAAGTTTAAAGTTTGTTAGTTTAATATTTGAGCGAATTTGCTAGAGAGTTAAATCGTTCCTATAAAGGTGGGAAATACAATTTTGTGCCGAATTCGAACTGCTGAACTGAGGGCAGGGAAAGCGTTCAGGAAGTAGGATATAATTTAAATGAAGACTTCGATGTAAGCTGATTTTAAATATCTGATTATCATAATGGGAGGGTTACACTGTTAGATATTCCACATTCGTTAAGTGCCGCTTAGTTGGGAATTGATGTAAATCGGGGGCCATCTAGTGGATTTTTAAATCTAGGTTATTTTGACACTGACATCTGGCTGTTTCCCGATTAAAATCTTGACAGAAAGTCAATACCATACCTCCGCGGAACGAAATGAGTCACTTGAGCAACGTTGGGAAATATTGAAAACTTATTTTCAAAGTGAGTGCTGTGTAGACTAAACAGTGCGCTTTTGAAAAGATGTTTTGGCCGAAATGAAGCTCCTATAGTGCCTGCTGTACGCAAGATTGTGCAAAAAGTTCGTGAGACTGGTATGCTTGCGGACAACACTCATCGTCCCAGTGCGATTCGCACAGACGAGAATGTGACTGCTGTGATCGAGAGTGTAATACTCAATTCACGAAAATCAACTCGCGACATCGATCAAAACATCCCAACATTTCAGGCACTAGCCTGAGGAGGATTCTGCACAAAGATCTAGGATTATTCGCTAACAAGGTCCAAATGACTCAGCAATTGTAGGCGCATGACCATCCGCTTCAGTTTTTTAGACCTTACAGCAGCTTGAATTGGACAACGATTTTGGGCGAAAAATCATCTTTTCTGACGAGGCGAATTTTCATATCGGTGGGTAACAAAATTGCCGCATCTGGGGCTCGGAAAACCAGCACGTTATTGTCCAGCGGCCAATGCATCCACAGAGGGTGACAATTTGGTGCGGATTGTGGAGTGACGGCATCATTGGAGCATTTTTCTGCGAAAATGAGGCTGGGAACAATTTTTTGGTCAACTAAAATTGAAGACATGGATTTGGACGACCTCTGGTTCATGCAAGATGGCGCGCTATGCCACTCAGTCCATGCCACAATTACGCCCCCAAAACGTGTTACCAGCCATTTTGGCGATGTCAATTGACCGCCTCGGAGCTCCGATTTGACCCCTTTGGACTTTTGTTATGCGAAGTACCGATGTTATGCCAACAATCCGGAAATGATTCAAATACTTAATGCCATTAGCATCCAAGCAATCCGTGAGATACATCCCGAAACCATTAACAAGGTCTTGGAAAATTGGAGTGACAGAATGTGCTACTGCGAAGCCAGCCGAGGCAGCCATTTCAACGACGTTGCGTTCCATAATTAATGGGATTGTTTGTTCTTACTAATAACGGAAAACATTTAATTTTGTTTATTTCATTGCATTTTTAAAAAGAAACTTGTATTTGGTCTTAACTTAAGAAGACTTAAGAAAACTTCAGGAGTTAGCCTCAATGGTAAGCCTATAGAATATGGTGGTGCTAATATTAGGATCGACCGAATTCTTAGGGGAGGAAAGCAACACTGGAGTATTTTTTTTTTTTTTTGTAAGAGTGTCACTAAAATAAGGAATAAAATTATACATTTCACCCTCGACACACATAAACGGTTGTGGTATTGACGTTATTGAAATGTACTCAAAGCGATAAATGAGCATATCGGTATTTCACCGTAGTTAAACTCCGAACATTGGACTTTCATTTTAATTTATAAAAATGGTTTGGTTCTTACCTTACAAGTATTACTCAGGATGTTCAAATTATTAAACTTCGGAATTTGTAGTAGCTTTTTTCGGTGTTCCTCAAGGCAGTCATTAGGGACCTCAACTATTTATGATTTTTTTTTATAAATGAAAACAAAAGTAATTTACCCACTGCAGCGAACGTTGGATTGCTTGGACACTTGGTGTGCCTCGAACCTCATTCTGTGAAGCCATCAGACGAATTCCGGAGACATAATTTTATACTAGGAAGCCAGCTCAAAGCAGATATCGATGCACATCCGGTCGAGACGATCGCTTTATTACAAACAGTGGGCTTAAAGTTTGCTCTAGGACAGCAGCTGAAGGTCGCAATCGTCTCTTCGAAGTGTGTTATGTTAGTGAACGAACAAGACGTAAGAAAAAATCGGACATCATGTCGCAGAGCCCGAGCCCACATACTGTTCCCAGACGATAGCAGAACAGCCTTATGAGGACCAGATGGTCATCATAGTATGTACAGATAACGAAAAGAGGTTTGCTTCATGAACACTGAACCAAATCGCGTAGGTGATATTGAAGAAAATATTTTGTTAATTTTTGAAGAATCAATTATTCAAATCAACAATTTTTCATAGTATTTTTCTTCATATTGAAGGCTGAATATTCAAATGATGAATGATTCAGTATTTTATTCAAACAAATGCAATTTTGTCATATCTACGAAAAAAAAATTGTTAATTTTTGATGAAGCAATTGTTCGAAAAGACAAATTTGTATTAAAAGTTTTGTTTTACTATGTTCATATGTACATATGTATATCAACTTAAAGCAAGAAAAAAAAAAAAAACCAGTTTAAAAAAAATCATTTTTTGAGGAAATTTTCATAAAGGATACCTACTAATTAAAGGGTTTTCCAATAAGAGGTGTTATTTTGATATTCAAAGAAAAATGGCATTTTTGGAAATAAATGATCGGATGTTTATTTCATTATAAAGAGGAAGGTATGCCGTTAATAATGGAACACAACATCAGCCAAATGGCCGCCAAGACCACGCTTACAGGACCATATCCTTTTCATGAAATTTTCCATAACCAAATCGCAAAGTGGCTGCCCTATGTCCTCGATAGCCTCACGAATTTCATCTTTGAGGTCTTGAATCGACGCTGGGCTGTTGGCGTAGATCTTATCTTTCACGTGGCCCCAAAGGAAGAAGTCGCAAGGTGTTAAATCACAAGATCTCGGTGGCCAATTGTGATCACCTCTTCGAGAGATAACACGGTCCGGAAACTTTTCCCGTAAAAGATCGATGGTTTCATTGCTTGTGTGGCACGTAGCGCCGTCTTGTTGAAAGTAAACGTTGTTCAGATCAATACCATCCAGTTCAGGCCATACAAAATCATTAATCATCTCTCGATAGCGCAATCCATTGACCGTAACTGTTGCTCCAGCCTCATTTTCGAAAAAGTAAGGTCCAATGACCCCGCGGGACCATAAACCGCACCAAACAGTCACGCGTTGAGGATGGAGAGGCTTTTCAACAATAACTCTTGGGTTTTCCGAGCCCCAGATGCGACAGTTTTGCTTGTTGACGTAGCCTCCGAGGTGGAAATGGGCCTCATCAGTCAAGATGATTTTTCGATGAAATTCCGGTTCATTTTCATGCATTTCAAGGACCCAATCAGCAAAGACACGACGTTGTTGATGATCAGCCGGCTTGAGTTCTTGTGTTAACTGAACTTTATAAGCCTTAAGACCCAAGTCTTTATGCAAAATACGGTGTAATGACGTTTGTGGAATGCCTAATTCCAAAGAACGACGAGGAATGGACAAACCTGGGTTTTCTTCAACACTTTGGGCTACAACAGCAATATTCTCAGTTGTTCTTGAGCGACGTGCACGGGTTTTATTCTTCACATCACTAACTTGTCCCAACAGCTCGAATTTGTCCACCAATTTCTGTATTGCGGTCCGACAAGGTGCTTCACGACGACCCAAAAATGTTTTAGTTTTACGAACCGTCTCTGCCAAATTTTCACCATTTTTATAGTGAATTTTAATAATTTCAATGCGTTGTTGAAGCGTGTATCGTTCCATTTTTATTAATAGCGTAGTTTCTACTTGTCAAATGTCAAAAAAGGACAGCTTCAAAAGTGACAGTTACCGAAATAGCGGGCTATTCAAAATAACACCTCTTATTGGAAAACCCTTTATTAACTAAATTTCAAGAAAGAAGGATGAAATTTAATCAATTTCACAAAATTTTATGAATTTAACACCATAACGAAAAATTTGTATGCATTTCTTCAAAATGACAATATTTCTTGACTATAACAAAATTTTCTTCAAAACAACGAATAGGTTTCGTTGACCGTATATTGATCACCCTTTCTTCTATTCGACCTAATTTTTCTTCAATAAGACTACCAAATATGGTTCAGTGAACAGGGGGATATAATGGAGGATCGATAATGGTACATAGAGGCATAAGTTACGAGGCTCAAACCGAGCTCGTGGTATTCGATAAGCGAAGTGTGAATGATCAAAATAATGTATTCGTATGCAAGATAACGCAGGTTGTCCATGTCGCCAGATCGGTTAGAATATCTTGAAAAAGTCGGTATTTAAACTTTAAATTGGTCAGAACGCAAGCCGGATCTGAATCGAATAGAGCACATATGGGACAGTCTTTGACGATGGGATCGAGCAAGGAAACCAGTGCCAGCCAACATAAGACAGCTGTAGCTGAGAAATGGCACAATATTCTTCAGTCAGTGAAATGGATGGAATTCCAAATAGGCTCCAAAAAGTCATTAAATCTCGTGAAGGAAATACCCATTATTAAACAAATAAAAATATTATTAAATAAACACTAAAATAGAATTGTTTATTTTATCAAAAACTTAAGACAAGAAAACGTTTTAAATATGATTAAATCCAGGTTTCAAAAACTTTTAAGAGTTGTTTTTATTACCTTAACTTTGCTTGGGTACAATAAACCCTATACGAAATGTTGACCTTATGAAACAATTTCTGCTGAAATCTGAAATCTGGAGGGTAACATTTCCAAGTGTCAAGGAATATCGTTTAGCCGACGAAAACCTTCCCGAAAAGGTAACTGGAGTGATTGAAATATAATTTTTCAACACAGCGCGGGCGTGAAGTTAATGAAGAGAAAGAAGGATAGGAAAGATGTGTGGCACGATGTTCTGAGACTGTTGGTGGTTGTCTCAGATATTTATATCACCAGGGATGGCGGCTGAGCTAAAGCGGAGAAATGCCGTGTCTTATTTCTATGTCGCTTATAATTCACATTATTTTATTCGTGTTCATCCTTGTTGGGCATACTAGTTTAACTCAATTACATGTTGTTAGTGTTATGCCTGAACAACATGTAATGAGTAAACCAGCAACCCATTGATGACAATTTTTGTAGAAGGTTTTTAATGGAATTAAACCGACATAGACGACGGCAGGGATCGAACCTGTGATCATGAGGTTGACAGGCGAGCACACAACCAACGTGCCACGGCCACCCCCTGAGGTTGTCTGAGCATTTGTTAATAAATATTCAAAAAAGAATCTTGTCAAAGTTCTGTTTTTCTAAAATTAATTTTTTGGAAATGATGCTTAGAAAAGTCAGCAAATATATATAAAATTTAATATAGCCTCTAAGGCTACATTTCGAGTGAGCAGAGATTTGCTCAAAAAAAAAAACAATCCAATTTTAAAAAACTAAATTTTTGAGTTAACATTGAAATTTTGTGTGGAAAAAGAACTATCCGCTTGAAAACAACCAAGCTCTGAGTTTTAGGAACTTTTGTGCAGTTTTTATTTTAACAAATTTATGAAAATTTTCATATATTTTTCTTTCGCTTTAATTTTTATTTCGAACCCACGATATGCAGCAACTTCTCGAATGTTAATGTTTTAAACCCCAAAACCTACCAGAAATTATGAAACAAAAAACAAGTGTTTAAAAACAAAACTAGAAAGTTTTCTCAGCTGTTCTCGATTTTGCCTTAATAGTAAATTGCATTGACCTAATCCACCCCTGAACTTTGAAAACTCATAACCAAAATTTGTCTAACATTACTTTGACTTAGTCAATTGCAAACATTGTATTGGAATTAACCACACAACACAGTCCATATGCAATGACCAAATCAAAGCATACAAGCGCAGTACCGCCCATTGTGCTTTTGAATGGATTGTTTTGGTGCAGCATTAGCATATCTGTAAGTTGTGTGGGTGAATTTTTAGTTGCGATATACATAGGTATAATAGGACCAGTTTGCATTTGAAAAAAAAAATTAAATCGAGATTTTGAACAAAGTTGACATTACGATGATAGAGGACATGAAAAAAGTAGGTCCGGCAATTCCGTCTGTCTGTCTGCACCTCAACCTACAGTTTAAACCGCTTAATCGATTTTCTTAAAACTCGGTATTAAAGGTTCATCATTTATTTTCTTGATGGTAAGTTTAAGCTTCAAAACTAACGTTTTTTTTTAGAAAAATTCTATAGAAATTATTATTTAATTATAACCCGATTTTTAAATTTAGTTTACATAAATTCATACTTTTATAGAAATCAGACAGCATTTTTAAGCATTTAAACATTTTTCTCTAATTAAATCCATGTTTTAAGATTTTTATAAGATTTTCTTAAAGTTTAAAGTATTTTTACATAAGAGCAAGTTCGTGCGATCCAGTCGTGCATTTTATTTTTTCATCAAATTATGGAAAGTAAAAATTAAGCAAAAGAAATTTTCAGAAATATAGGTGCCGTTTCCAGAGAAAATCATGATTTTCGAAACCCCTTATTGTAACATTTGTATGGTGGGTACCGTAATTTTTGGGCCTTAAAAGAAAAAGAAAAAAACATGTGGGGGTAAAATTTATAAATGCTATCTACCGTGGATTTAGATTAATTTTTCTATGCTTAAGTTCCCAAAAAAAAAAATTGAACAGTAGTGTTTTCAAATTTTCAAAACAAAATTTTTCCATTTTTATTTAAAAAATTAAAATGAAAAAAAATGAACTCAGTTCAATTAATTTTTTTTTAAACTTCTCTAATTAACATTTTTTTAATACTATCTAAAAAATGTAGGAAGAAATTCACCAGGTCTGTTCTATAAAATTCTAAGTCTGTTCAATAAGAGCAAGTTCGTGCGACTTCGTCGTGGATTTTATTTTTCTCGACGCGCGATACGCTTTTGTTGAATTTATTATTATTTTTGAATTATGATACGAGTACTACCGAAGTTTTGAAGAATGATTTATTTCGACATAGAGACAGCCAAATTTTTGCTGTTTTATTTGTTTGTGGGGTCAGTGGGATTTATAAGTCGGAATTCAACTTTGGTTTCCATTGCATTCTAAATATGCAATTGAACTGATGTGAATCACTTTTTGTTTACACCCACAAACTGCCCTTACATACCTAGATGCATCCTGTTTTACACGTTTGGGCAGAAATATTTTATTAGTAAAATTTCTGGTGTTGATGTCTTTGCCATAGATTATGTTGGCAATCAGAGCAGTGGTTTTTGTGGTTTATTGGCAGAGGCCATTGAATTAAGAAAACCTCACAAGAAGAAGTCTAACGGGATCAGATCTTACGATCTTGGTGGTCAACTCATATCGCCATCGAGTGAGATAATCATGTTCGGAAATTGCTTGTGTAAAATGTACATTGTGTCACGGGGTGTATGCGCACAGCGCCCACCATCCTGTCGAAACCACATGTCGTTGGTGTCCGTATCATCCAGTTCGGCCCAAAAGAAATTGGTTATCATCGACCGATAATGGCTGCCGTTGACGGTGGTGGACAGGTCAAAATTCACATCAAACAGTGAAAACTTTCACTTGATGCATTTCGATTTGATGGATCTCGTGTGAATTTTGATCGTTTAAATTCTATGGTTTTGGTTGTTGAGAAACCCATTCATTCAGATAAGGGCCTTGTCGCTGAATATGATTTTTCAACCAAAATTGGAATCAGCTGGCAATTGCTCGAGAGCCTAGTTAGCCAACAGATGTCGTCATTGTCCATGGTTGTCAACTCTGAGCTTCTGTGTGAGTTGAAGTTTGAACAGATGTGGGCCCATTTCATGTAGCAAAATTCACCAAGTTGCGATCTGCGAAAGATCGTGGTTTTGTGCGCGGCGCGGAATTGACTGCGGCGATATTTTCATCAGGTCTTACGTATATAAACTGGTTGGCCCAAATTTATCATCCTCCAAGAATAGTTCTCTCGGAAGGACGATTATGGTGTGGCGACCGAAAAATGGGCGAAACGTGGGAAATTCTTCTCTAACAAAAGACCCATAAAAAGACTATGGTGAAACTAGACATGTTGGAAAGACAGGGTTATTAAATGACAGCCAATTTGACAGATGAAGCTTCAACAATATGGCCACAATCATCTGTGAAATTTCGGAAATCCCAATAGGGAAAACCCTCATATAGGTAAAAATGGCGACCACAGGTAGTCTAGCCCTATGGCCCAATTAGTTCTGAAGTTGATACCATTTTGATACCATAACTCGTATGAACCAGTGGATGGAATTTATATGGCAAATTTTTGACATTCTCACGGAGTCATCCAGTTTGGATTAAGTTCAAAAATAAAGAAGGATCTAGTAGGTTTCGATGTCTTTTGTTGTGTGTTTGCACAATAATCCGGAAATTGGATCACTCACTCAACCGGACCACAACACTCATCCGACAGCATCTACACGGTGCCGAGCTATTCAGCTTGTTGACTAGTGCTGAGACAGTAGCCAATCCGATTGAGCAATCATCCGTTCCCGCAACTTAAACTTCCAGCAAAGCCCGTAGTCTGCAAGTTCGGGATCTAAAGAATCAAACGGAGGGCACTGCACAGAAGTAACCGAAGTTCGTCCTAAAGCTATTTCGTCGCGTTGAGAAAAGAGATCAAATATTTGTGCTTCATTTCCAAAAGTTTGTCAATGTTGTCAAAAAATGCCCTTCCTAATGATTTTGCTCTAAATTTGGCGAGAGAAGTGCATTTTGATGTCTCCTTTGACAGTGAGTGTTGTGAGGAATGCCTAGCTTCGCTGCATGCTCTCCTATTGACCAGTGTCCGCTACAAGTAGCTATGATCCTCGATATGTCTTGTCTGTTTCTACATATCAGACCAAGCGCTCGGGATTTGTTATAGGTGGACCACATCGTTCTAGATACAATGCAGTTAGTTAAACTGCTCCACTTACGGTTTGATTCGATAAGAAAAATTGAGAGAATATCGCCATTCATAACTCCAAGCGGAACTCTTTCACAAGTGAGATAAGAAGGGCCAACTCGTCCGCCCGTTCATTCCAATCAATGCGAAAATGACCCGGAACCCATTTAATGACATGAATGACATGGTGAGTAATATTGATGGTAACAAGTTTATTCCGGCATTGCTAGACAAATTTAGAGGATGATGTACTAGAACTAATGTATTTAACAGCCGCCTGGGAAGTTCGCCAACCACCAACCAACAGCAAATTCACCAAATGACAATGCATCCTCAAAAAGTTAGTCAGCGATCCGTACTTTTTCGAAAACGAATTTGGTGAGGCGGTCACCATCAATGGCGAGTGCTACAGAACTGCGATAACTAACTTTTTATGGCCCACATTGAATCCTAGGGACCTAGACGACAAGTGGTTTTAGGAGGAGGGCGCTAAGTGACACACAACGTACGCCACAATTGACATTCTGCATGAACGATTTGAGTGTGGGGTTATCCCTCGCTGAGTTGACGTGAATTGGCCACCCAGGTAATGCGCTTAGACCCCGCTTGTGGGGTTTCCTGAAGTCACAGCACCTTGCGAAGAAATCACAATGGATCGATGAGGTCAAGGTCAACATAACACAGGTCGTCGCTAAAATTCAGCCGAATTAATGCCGAAAAAGAGTAATTGAAAATTGGATCACTTGGATCCATGCCACCGTAAGAAGCCGAGACGGGCATTTGAACGAAGTCATGTTCTATACATAATGGCATACATGGGCCTTTCAAATAAAAAAGAATTTCGTTAATGCCGCACGCACAGCTTGATGTATACCATTTCAACAACAAAAGGCTCTTGTTGAAAAAAACCCTTCATTAAATTCACAATCTTAAATGATGTCTAAAGGACAAACGTGTCGAAATTTAATTGCGAAATAATCCAAACTCAATTAATTAGGAAGTAAATTTTCCATCAATCACAAAATCGCTTGGTTTTAAAATACTTTAAACTTGCTTTCCCTTTCCAAATCATTATACTTCTTTATATTTTTCCATTAAAATACTGTACGCTCACACCAATAAAGTCTTTTAAAAAAAAAAACTTTAAGTAGGCAATTTAATTTGACATTATTTTTTGTGGGGTCGTCTTGTGAGCTATTGCCTTTGTATAAATAATTTCATTAGCCCCAAATTGTATTATCATCCACAAACTCTTTCGACTAATTTCCAGAGAAACGGAGATAAGATAGTTTTAAATAATGTTATACGACGAGTACATTTGCGAAATTAATTCAAAGTACGCAACGCTCTGACAGCATAACGACTAGAAGAAGAAGGATCCTGGTGATTATACATATAGTATAAATACAGAATATAATATTTCCGAAGACCCCTTAACCACATTTATGTATCTGAGGTTCGTCCTTTTACGCAAAGACTCCCTCCTTCTCATTTGAATTCAAAACAGTTGGGTTTTCTGTATCATTTGGATCTAAATATTTGCTGCGGAAATATTTGAATAGAGTAATTCAACTATTTGGACAAAGTTTACTTAGAAATAAGACAACTTACTTGACTACTATCACAGTTGTGACCAACTGTATGGAGTGTTAATTAAAACTTAAGCCAACTTTAGGGTTTGTTTGTTTTTTTTTTACATTTTTTTTTAATAAAAACTTTTCCCATTACAACCAATGCCTAATTAGGACTCAGGCAGTTGATAGAGGGCGTTGTTGTCGATTGACAGTTTGAGATAAAATAACAATGTAAATGGTTGGGCAATTTACAGCGAGGTTCTCAAGATATGATACACTTAAATGGACTAATTTTCTAACTCCTTTAAATTTTAATAAATGAACAAAATGGGTCGCACGAACTTGCTCCTATGTAATAGACTAGGAATTTTAAAAACGAATGTTATCAGAGAAAACTGTCCATAAGGATAAAATTAATTTTTTAAATTCTTTTAGTAGTAAGAGACAAAAAGAGAATGCGGTGCAAATATGAGTTTATACAAGAACCAAAATTATGTCTTTGTAGTGGTTTCTTAAACAAGCTTTTATATACAAACTTTTTAAAAGATTTTTAAGACAAAATTTTGGTACGCCAATTTAAAGTTTTTGTTATTGTTCGAATAAAAATTAAATTTACAAAAAAAAATATTGAGCCGTTTCTGCCCAAGTAACAATTTTAGCTTATTCTAAGTATTTTAAGCGCTTCAAGAGCTTTTCGAATTAGCTTCATAATATGCTACAAGCTTTATTAGTTATCCTAGAGCTACTGTTCAACTCATTTGAAGCAAATTTTTTGAGTTTGAGAGCTCTTTTTAGCTCCTTTTCTGCACTTTTAAAGTTGCTGCATTAGGCACAAGCTTTAATATCAGGCTAAAGGCCAGTATCTTGCTTATTAGGAGCTAATTTTTTGATATAATGGAGCACTTTATCTGCTCTCTAATAGTTCCGTGATATATTTAGGGCTGTATAAAAGCAAAAGTGAGTTGATTTTGTTATTTTCAAGAGCACTTCCGGCTCTACATTGTATTTTACGTTATTTAAACTGGAGCTGTATGTTCTTCAGCAGTGGGATATTAATCAAAACAAGCAATGATGTATAATTTTTGTATTAGTATACGTGTTAATAAATACATTAATGCATCTGTATTTTATGTCCAACATAATGTTTTCCAAAAATAAACAAAGTATTTAAGATTGAGATATTTAATAATATAGCTGTTTTAACAAAACAAATGGTGATTTTTGAGTGCAATTCTTTTTTTACCACAAATGTTTGAATTGTACTTAGAAATATTACAACGCGCTTCTAAAATAAGCGGTTTTAACAAAAAAACTTTAAAAAATAAATATCTTGGAAAATTTTTGCACGAACAAACGAACATAATTTTCTGTTATATTATGTTCTGCAGGCAGGAACTAAGAGTAAATGTACAAACTTTATTTGTTTTGTACATTTATTCTTGATTCCTTTGGCAATCAAGTTTTAAAATCAATTTGTTTTTATATTTTTTTTCCATTTATCTAAAGTTCGCCATATTAGAAAAAAAAAATACTTTAATGGTAGTCGAGCTTTTATATCGCCGTAGGAGATGTGCAATGTTTAATTAGAGTTCCTACAGAGCGACTTTAATAAGCGAACTACAGGGTGCCTACTCGAAATCTTTAATGTTTGTTAATTGCCCAAGCATGAAGTGTTAAAAATCTTCGCGTATTAAAAGAAAGTTTTTTTTTTTTTAATTAAAAAATTTAATTTATTAAAAAATAAAACAACCACACTTCATTGAACAAAAGTAACATTTTCAATTTCATATGTCAATAAACGATAATAAATAGATTGTTGGATTTTTAGTCTAGAACAAAATTTTATTTCATTATTAATTTTTGATGTGACTTACGTTGCACAAAGTCGCTTTGACATACCCCTTGTCTAAATCCCTGGTTTTCGGCCACAAAACAGCAAAAATTTATTGAAAAGTATTTTTGACGTTCTTCTACCATACAAAAACATACTTAAAAATACTTTATGTGTGAATCAGAGTTTTATTGGCATGACACAACTCACAATTCTTGAACATTATTGTTGACATGCTTTTTGTCGCACAAAGTTGCTTTGAAATAATCCTCGTGTAAATCCCTGGTTTTCGGTCAATAAACAACGCAAATGTATTGAAAACTATTTTTGACACTCTTCTACAACATAAAAACATACTTAACGTGTGAATCAGAGGTTTATTGCCATGAAACGACGCAAAATCTTTGAACATGTTTATAGTCGCAAAAAGTTGCTTTGAAATAATACCCGTGTGAATCAATGGTTTTCGGCCAAAAAACAACGCAAATGTATTAAAAATTATTTTTGACACTCTTCTACCACACAAAAAACATACTTTACGTCTAAATCAGAGGTTTATTGAAATGAAACAACTCAAAAACCTTGAACAATATTGTTGACATGCTTTTTGTCGAACAAAGTTGCTTTGAAATAATACTTGTGTGAATCTCTGGTTTTCGGCCAAAACATAACACAAAAAATGTATTGAAAATAATCTTGTTTGCGAAAGTTTAGTTGCATTGAATTATATCGGTATTTGTTGCTTTTATTATTTATTTATTCATTAAAATTATTCAAATACATACAATGAAATTAAATTCTTAGCACTCCCCGCTTGAAAACGATAATTCTTGACACAAATAAAACATACATGTTTATATTCGTATATATTTTTAATACACCCTGTGTTAACATTGGGCATAGCATTAACCAAAAATTTTAACTTTGAGATGATGTATCTATTCTTAACCCATATAAAACTCTGTTAGGGCTGTGTGTTCTAAAGCGGTAAAATATAAGCAAATATACAGCAATTCTACTGTCTGCATTGTGTATTCTACAACTCCAGGAAATATTTTGTGATTACATACTTTCGGTTTGCTAAATTGTGTCGTTTCAAGATGTCTTTTAAAATAATCCAAGAGCTGAATAAAAGAAATCGCACGGTACTTTCAATAATTCCAGCTGCCTTTGAAGTTAATGGAGTTTACTGGTTCCCTCCATTAAATTGGAGTACCAAAAAATTAAATAGTGTTTTAAGAAATCCATTATCAAAGCCAGAAATATCTAAATGGGGAGCTTGCTGTGTGAAAAGGAGAAATATCCCAACGTTTGCTCTCGCTGAGGAGCAGGAAGAAGAACTACTGAATGAAGCTATTACCGAGGTGGAAGACGATGCGGATGTTGAATCAGAATCTTCTTATATGTGTGTGCAAGATAAACGAAACAGATCCCAGTCAGCCAGATCACCGCAAGCGAACTTCAATTCAGATTTAGAGCAATGCTGGGACTCCTTGCCGGATCCTCAAGGAACAACATACGAAGCTGAAGACGCTGAAATTCATTTCCAAAATTTCGGAATATCTGTTGTTAATGAAAAATTTAATGTTTCTGAGATTGTGTTGAATGATGATGACTATTATGCGCAAGGCAGGCCACAGTCGGGCTATACGGTAGTGTGTGACAGCTCACCATCTCTAGCGGCAGATGGTGTTGTTTCCTTGATTTTAGAAAATCAAGACAAAATTTTCAAAAAGATCACAAAGTTAACATTTATTAAATTAAAAGAAGAACTACTGTTTATGACAGATATTTAGTATTTCTGAAATAAAAAATATGTTAATATATTAAAATAAATATCCGTTCGTTTCAATTCGGTTTAGGCCTTGGTTTATTTCGTTTTTAATTAATAATACTCGAACGTCGGAGATTTAGATGTATGTATCGCTTTGACGTTTACAAAATACTAAAGCAAATAGCTTTAGTAAATATTTTTGGCTTTAAGCAGAAACAGGAATATGTTTTCATAGAGCTTGGTTATTAAGATATCTAACAGCTCTTAAGTAACCTTTAACATCATTTTGTTGCTACTTAAAAGCCTTTTTGAAGCGCAGAGAAATATAACAAGTACTGCTCGTTGATAGCGGCTATATACAGTGTTAAGGAGTATATTTATGGAGCAAAAAGCTTTTTAAGATAATAGAGCCTAAACATGTTTTTTAACATTAATATAGAGGCGCAATTATTCATATATCTATTAGAAGCTGCAACCTAATTGGAAATAGTGCTCTAGTTTTGAATTATACTTTTTCAGAGCTACTTTAAAACATTTCAATAACTTGTAGCTGCGGTGATGTTACTTGGGTGAGATATCGAATTTTCAAAAAAAGAAAAAAATAGATTTTTTTTTTTTCAAAAATTGAAAAAATATTTATTTTAAAGTTTTGAAATGCAATGTGTTTGAGACTTTCTAGAAGCTTCTCTATAAAAAAATTTCATTAAGATCCGTTATGTGGATAATGAGAAATTCAAAAAATGGCTCTATGGTAACTACAAGCTGTAATATCTCAATTTCAATTTTTTTTTTTATTAAATTAAAGATCGTAAAAATTAATTAAAAGAAAAAAAATTTATCAAAATTCTAGGCGCCGTTTTTGAGAAAAATACGATTTGTGAAAACCATTTTTTTTTTAATTTTTTAGCATTTGTATGGTAGGTACCTTAATTTTTTTGTAAAATAAAATTTGAGTTTTGAAAAAAAAATTGAAGTTTTTTTTAAAAATCAAAAACATTTTTATTTTGAAAATTTGAGGGGAGCTTTAGCCAAAAAAAATGATCAAAATCGGTTGGACCGTTTTTGAGAAAATCAAAAACAAAAAAATGGTTCCATGGGGGTACCCTCAATAACCATTTTTCGGAAATTTTTTTTTCAACCATTACCTAGCTTAAGTAAATGAAATTTTTTTTATATTTTTATTTTTAAAATCTGTCGAACAGTTTTTGAGAAAAAAAAATATTTATAAAATTTCGAAAAAAATTCGTATGGCAGGTACCGATATTTTTGGTCTTAAAAAAAGAAAAAAACCTGTGGGGGGGAAAAATTAAAAGTGATATCTACCAAGTTTAAGGAAAATCGACCGAACCGTTTAGGCTGCAGTCGAACAGAAAGACAGACAGAATTGCGAGACCCATTTTGTTAGTCTTCGCTATCATCGTAATGTCAACTTTGATCAAAATCTCTAGTTCGATTTTTTTTTTCGAATACTTAATTAAGTCGAAAGGGTTTATTTTGATGATTAGCACCATTAAAGTGCAGTACATAAATCGTTCATCCATCACTAAGACTCTAAAGTGACTGCCGAACAAGTGCATTTGATATACATAATTCCAGCTCAAAGTTGGTATCACACTGAGATTGTTGTTGATTTCGTACTGCCATCAATGAGGTAACATAATGGGCAGTTTAAGACCTTCCCAATTGGCTTTCTCGTATTGTCAAACGGTTCTAGTGGGATGTTTCCTACTGGATGGCTGGGACAAGAGAAATTGGCTGATTTTACACAATAAAGTATCCCGCAAACACGACTTCAGCGTGAGGTTACAAAGAACCAATTCGGTTCAGACAATGAAACAATATTGGATGATATGCTTGCGGATACTAAATTTGAACCACAAGAAGTTGAAATTCGTATTAGAACAATGTCGATATTGAGGAAGGCTCTGGCAAGCAACATCATTTCTAACACAAATTATAAGACTGTGATGGCGAAAGAGTAATGGCATCAAGTTATAGTAAGGCAGGTGATATTGTGAAAGATCAGAATTCCCACTGACTTGTCTTTCATTTAGCGTCAAAAAAGCTGGCTTGTATTTAATAGAATGGCCTATACATCAAAGAAAATGTTCTTAGTTAAGAACATTAGAAAACACATCACAAAAATAAGTGAACATTTCAAGAAACATAAAGCTGACGTTGTTACATTAAGGAAGCTTATGAAGGCCTGCAATGAAAGCAACATCAACATTCTCTCCCGAAGCTTTAACATGATATCACAATAAGCATTGATAGCCATTAAGTGAACGCCTTCTCGTGAATGCTTTCTCTATTTCAAGAAATAATTTAATAGTGTATGAATAGATGCTGCAATCCATTAACTTAATTTACTAGACTTTCTTCCAACACTAGAAAGTCGTTGCAAACATGCGAAATCAACATCTCATGGAAATGGGTTTTCAGAACGAAAAAAAATTCCACACCTCAGTCTTTGCCCTTAAAAGTCATGGATTTACCGACGGATGCTTTCTGAAAACATTCAGACAAATATTAATTGTTCCTTTTTTTCTTCCTTACTTCTTACTTAAACTTGAGAAAACCAAATGAAATTTAGTTCATCATTTATAAAAATGTTCAGAGACATAAAATTTGTTTTTAAAACCCTAAAACAATATTTTTAGTACATAGTTGGAGCTAAAACCGAATTCCATAAGCAAATACGAAAATCAAAATTTTTATATCGTTAAAATAATTTTTTTTATATAAATTTTGAAGAAAAAGTTTTGGTACATCCATTAAAGTTTATTTATTATTTCGCAAAAACCTAATAAATTAAAACAAAAATTAATTTCCGTTTTGGAGATGTCCGATTTTCAAAACAATTTTTTTTTTTAATCCAAAAAATATTTCAATGTTTTTTTAAAGTTTTTTTTAGAAGCTTCTGTATCAATGATTTCATGCAAATCCGTTATGCCAATAATGAGAAAGTCAAAAATTGAAAATGGTTCTATGTTAAAATATATAAAATATTTTTGAAAAAAAAAAACAATATTTTCGAAAACATTTCTTAAATTTTTTGTGGTGGCACTGTTTTTAAAAAAATTGTTTTACTACATGAAATTTTTTAAAATCCGTGCAATAGCTTTTGAGAAAAAAATATTTTCTGAGTTTTCGAAAAAAAAAAAATGCACGACTGGATCGCACGATCTTGCTCTTATGTAAAAGTACTTAGGAATTTAAAATAAATTTTATATATGTGTGATTCTACAAACGAAGGAATTTTCAGTGGCCCAAGAAATATTTTAAAATCCGTTCAATTATAATCTGTTTTTTTTTTATAAAATTAAATCTTGTTGATATCTACCTGGCCTAACAATATTATTAGGTTGACCTTATTTTATCTTGCTCAAAAAATTTTTCAAAGTGTCTGATTCTCAGTCCCCTGACGTGTCCCCATCAGGGCGTTTTTGCAAAGAAAAAATATTACCGTTCTCTTATTTCAGGTCTCATACTTAGATGAATTGCACCAAAGTTACGGAAAATAACACATCTTTGCTACGAAATAGATAAATATTTTTTAGTAATTTATTTTATTACAAAAAAACTTAATTAAACTTTGTCCCCCGCTTTTTGTATCAGTCCCCTGGCATATTGAAACAGTCGAAAAAATCAATAACTAGCATATCGATCGAATTTCCAGCACTGGAAATTTTAAGTACCAAATCTCCTTACAATAAAATTGTGGTGCAAATCGATTCTGTTTCTTATGTTAGTATTGTGAAAAAGACATTTGTGCAAGAAGTCGTGGATTGTCCCTTTAGATTATCAGTCCTCTGGTGAGGTTTTACAAAACAAATTTGTATGCAAGAAGGCATATTTGTTAGAAGTATAGTATAGGTTTAATAAAACTGTAATATTATATATATATTTTTATTTTTTAAAGTAAAACCTTAATACCTTTTTTGCGCAAAAACCATGAAAAACCTCAGTCCCCTGGCCTCAGTCCCCTGGTTAATAAATGAGCAAATGATATTTTATTCAGAAACCTGAGAAATTTTTAGTTATATTGAACTTCGAACTTCATTGCGAATTTTTTTTTAAATTTTTAAAAAGAATATATGTAATTAATTTTAAATTGGTTCTTAGAAAAAAAAAATATTTAATTATAATATATTATATTTTCTTAATAAAATGCTAAATAATATTTATTTGTCATGAATTTTTATGTTTATGAAGAATAATTAAATTTAATTTCTATATTTCAATGTGTAACCAAGAGATTTATTCAGTTCCCTTAAAAAAAACTCAGAACCCTAAACATGCTTTTTCAAAAAATGTCCTTAAAATCGTCATTTTTTAATTTTTTAACTGGCCGCTTTCAACAACGCAAAGGGCGACGTTCTAATGATCATCTAGAACAACTCTTACGACTTTTGGAATCCAAAAATGTCGTGCCGAAATTTGTATCATTTTATTCCATTGTTTGTAGAATCACCCATATATAAAATATCGATTTAATGAGATAAAAATTTTCAAATGCATGGAATTGCAGTCTGATTACCGAAAAAGTAAATTTATGCAAACAAAGTTTAAAAATCCTTTTAGTATTAAAGTAATTTTTTATATAACAAATTTCTTTAAAAATTTTTCGAGAACAAAATTTGGGATGTAAATTTGAAGTATTTAGTAGTATGGATTTTAGCTTAGGCTGTTAATCGAGGTACAAACATATAGACAAACGAAATTGTCGGACCCACTTTATTCGTCTTCGCTATCATCGTAACGTCAACTTAAGATACAAATCTCGAGTTCGATTTTTTTCCAAAAGCAGAACTCGCCCTATAATATATGTACGTTACATTCGGTCTTAAAAAAGAACAAAAAAAACCTTTTGGGGGAAATACTTAAAAATTATATCTTCCAAGTTTAAAGAAGTTTAATGTTCTTTATACTAGTCATGTCAAATCTGATGCAAATTTCAAGTTAAATTTTTGCAATATAACGAGTGATTTTTTAAGAGCTATCGGAAATTAAGAAAAAAGAACATAAAATTCAGAAAAATTATTGAAATCTTAATTTGAATCGATAGCACAGTCGATATAATTTAATATTTGAAGATTATTTCATGCAAATGTTGGGCGCGGCTGAGCCTCAAATGGTCCATCCACTTAGTCCAATTTTTGGCATACTCTTTCTAACATTTCGGCCGGTATCTCACGAATAAATGCTTCAATGTTGGCTTTCAGTGCATCAATCGAAGCGGGCTTGTCGTTATTACCATAAAAAATAGTCTAGAGGCACGATCGCACGATCTGGGCGGCCAATTGACCGGCCCCAAACGTGAAATAAACTGTTCACCGAACTCGCCTCTCAATTGGTCCATTGTTACGTGTGATGTGTGGCATGTGGCACCGTCTTGTTGAAACCACTTGTCATGAAAGACAAGCTTTTCCATTTTGCCCCAAAAAAAAGTTTGTTATCATCGCACGGTAGAGCTCACCATTCACAGTAACGTTTCGATTCGCATCATCTTTGAAGAAATACTGCCCAATGATTCAGCCAGCCCATAATCCGCACCAAACAGTGACTTTTTTTGGATGAATTGGTAGCTCCTGCAATTCTTTCGGCCTGCTCTTCACGTTCATGTATCCATTCAAACAGAAATGAGCTTCGTCGCTGAACAAATTTTTTCGATCAAAAAGTGGATCTTCGGCCAACTTTTCAAGAGCCCATTCACCAAAAATTTGGCTTTGTGGTAGGTCGTGCAACTTCTTCCGCAAAATTCTCCACGTAGAGTAACGGAGGCCCAATTGCTGCGAACGGCGCCGAATCGATAATTCACGGTCATCACTAACACTGGCCGATAGAGCTGCGATATATTCCTCAATTCGCACTCTACGTAAGCGTGTTGGTGGTTTAATGTCCAACAATGCAAATTTGGTGCGGAATCTAGTCACAATAGCCCGAATAGCCGCCACAGTAGGTCGATTACACTGACCATAAAATGGAAGAAGCGCGCGGTGAACTTTCTTAAAAGAGCACGCATTTCAATAATTTGCAAGCGTTGTTCGTTTGTAAGACGATTTATGAGTAAATTATAGACCCAACTCAAGATGTTTGACAGTGATACAAAACACGAAACCTGCGTGAGCTGTCAAAACCAGTGTTGCCAAAAAGAAAATGGCAAAAAAATCACCCATTATAATTAGTAAAAATGAGATATTAGAGATTTTATGTAGTCTGCTTCGTAAAATAATGGTGGATGGGCAGAGTCCTACTATGCAAGATTTTTCCGCAAACAATGAAGAGAAGTCCTCGTCACTTTATTTACGACTTATAGTTACTATTAAATCGAACTGGATCAAAGTTGACATTACGATAATAGCGAAGAAGAAAAAAGGGAGTCTCACAAGTTTGTCTGTGTGTCTGCATGACTACAACCTAGACGGTGTGGCTGATTTTCTTTAACCTTGGTAGAAAGGTTAAATTAACACGTTTTTTTCTTTATTTTTTTAAGACCAAAAATAATTGTACCTGCCATACGATTTTTTTTCGAAATTTTATAAATATTTTTTTTTTTTCTCAAAAACTGTTCCACAAATTTAAAAAAAAATCCAAAAAATTTCGCTAAGTTAAACTTAGGTTATGCTTGAAAAAAAAAATCGGAAAAATGGTTATTAAAGGTACACCCTAGACATTTTTTTGTTTCCGATTTTCTTATGCTTAAGCTCCCCAAAATTAATACTGACAAATATCTAAAATGTCAATTTTTTTCTGTCTCATAAGAAAAAAGTCAGAATCTTCTCGGAATATTCTCGACAATATATGGGCAAGTTTTTTTATGAGCCAAGAACTTGACTGTAACGTATCATTAAATTTGAATATAGCTTGACAGAAATATGAGAGATGCCAAAACACATAACGTCAAATGTCAAAGTGGTATTCCTTCCTTCTTAATTTGATTTCCGACCCATTCAGACAACTTTTTCAAAGTGTAAAAAAAATTGGGCATCGCAGTCCCCGCAGCCTTCATAACTCCTAAAGCTGAAAAACTTCTTAAAATCAGCTTCAGTTTGTAGGCGATCAGTCATATGATCACGATCGCTTTTATATTAATCATCTGCGTGAGGATTTTGTCCAAAAAAAAAACGAACAAAATTATTATGTTGAAGGTCAAAATAGTTGAAAAGTCTAGAGCTAGGCACTTTAGCCGCTTCATCAATTTCGCAATCGAATTTCGTAAGATCGTGGAATCATCTATTTCTTTTCCAATGTACTCGTACATATGATGAAGTGATAAATCCACTGCGATACACTACCATGCAGCTACATTAAGGGGCAGAAGTATCTAATGCGAACATTTACATAATGCGTGGAAAGATTGAGTCAAACTTTTCTAGGTTAAAATTGACAGAAATACACCAGATGAAACAAAAAATTATACACTTGTGATAAAGAAAGAAACGATGCGTGGTTTTAAGTCGATCTTCACTGACGTTTTTCAACCTGGCGTTGGAAAAGTTACCGACTACGAAAACAAGTTATACCTTCAAGAAAACACTCAACCTGTGTATATTGCCGCTCCTTAGATTCCGTATGCTATGCAAGGTAAAATGAAGAAAGAAATTGATCGTCTGTAGAAGGCAGGAATAATTACGAAGATGCCGTTCAGTGAATGAGAAACACCAGTGACAATTCTGGAAAAGGATATATCAAACAGGCTGTGTGCAGACTAAAAAAAACAAACTTAAAAAACTACTTATAAGTGACAACTTTCCAATCCCGAAACTAGAAGACATTTCTACCATCAATGAGGCTTATCTGCATATGCCGATGGATCAGGAAAGTGCAAGCGATTTCTATTATCAAGGGAGTATATTTCCCGACAGTTTTCAATTTACTTATGGGACAGAAATTTACCAATTGCCAGCTTGTGAGTACGATTCCAAATCAACCACGACATTCGAAATCATAGTACTTCAAAATTTTAAGAAAACCGCGCAGAACCCTTCGACACGGAGCAACCCACTAAAATGGCTAAAAGCCAACCTTCCCCTAGTGCAAGCTTTTAATTTGGCAAAACCGTCATACTAAATCAAAATATCAAATTTGAAAATCCGTAAAAGTGCTCTTAGCCCGAATTTTTTCTATTTCTTGACAGCAAACAATTTTAAATAATTGTCAGTAAAAAATTCACATCAAATGGAAATTACTCAAAATCCAAAAAAAAAGGAATTAAGGGGATTTCCCTGGGGACAACGTTGATATTGAAGCAATGTGTCTAAATCACCCGTCTAATCAAATGAACCGCATTGTTTTCAGGAAACTCCCGCATGGCACATCTGAAACTACAACTACTGTCATTCCGCTAACCGCACTCGTTTTCCCAAATATGTATTCATAAACATACCTAGTCATGTGAGGAACGGTACAGGATAAATGTAAACACAGTGGCACGCCCTCTTAAACAAAACAATCATCAGGAGCATAAAAAGCATAAGCATTTTGAACAACCGTTAAAATTAATGCTGCACCCAGAGCAAGTGAGATATTGTCACACTCATTCAAATCGGCCAAGGATATCCCTCGTGCTCGTATAGCAAAAAAGGATTCAGCGACAGCGAGAGATAGACGTTTGATGCTCCTCCACACGGTTCCTCGCCATCAACTGCCGGCAAACTTCTCGTCTGATATACTGGGACTGGGACATAAATCTGGAAAGTTTTTTAGCTTATTTGCTATGCATGAGCGCATTTTCGTGTTGAAATTTGACTTTTAAATTGATATTGCTCCAAGAAATCAGCGAGAGGGGCGGAGGGGAGCCGGTGCAGTGGTAGCAATGGGCGTTTGAGGATGATTCATGCTGCTGCTGTTGGAAGGAGCAAGTTGCGATAGCAATACAGGGTGTTTCGGTTGAGTGCACACGAACTGTTAATATCGTTGAAATATCACTGCCACAGTGCCACCGCCATCATTGTTGAAAGTGTTACCACTATAGTTCCGTAACGTTCCATTCTGTTCAATTCCATTCAACAGCAACGCAAAAAAGAAAGGAACTTCGTCTCACTCGAATTCTTTCTTTCGATTCAGACCAGCGAATTTAAGTGATTGAATTACCAAATGCATTTGGCCAAAGGCGCGATTTGCAAAAAGGCTTTCGCAGAATAATCTCGCACATTGGATTGATGTTAAAAAAGTTCGCTTTTTGGACGATAAAATTATATGAGAACGCGTTCAAGTGTGGCAGCTTCCTCCGCAAGTTCGAAAGCGAAATAGGGTTTCTTTTGCAATTTCTGCAGGATAACTTTATACTGAAAGTAAATAAAAGTTTTGGATGTTTAGTTCCTCCGGAGGATATTTTTCTTCTACTTCTACACTTCTTGTGGTTGATTCATGTGAAATGAGTGAAATGCCTTTCAATATTATGCGATAATCTTTAAGCGTTAGACTGCATAATATTTAACAATTTTGGAAATTTATGGCATTAATGAAATGAGTGGCTGAACTTTTGGCATTTAAGTTTGAAATTGAAACGTGACGATGAGCGATGAACAGCTTATTAATTTTGTAAGTGAAGAGAAGACTGTTGATTATGTATGAATGGGTTAGAAGGAGTCTCCTAGAACAAGGGCCAAGGGAAGTTATTTGGCTTGTGTGGTATTTGCGTGGGATCTGGATGCAACAAATCAAATTGAGTTCTTGATAGTTCAAACAACTCACAAACAGAGGCTCATTGTAGGAGGCTGCCAACATTTACTGATTGAACATAATGATGTAGCTCGGAGTTCGAGGCACTTGCAAAGATGAATGGTATGAAGATACTATATAGAGATAGAACTTGTAGAAAACATTGTGCTTCAACTACAGTGTTGCAGCAAATTTTTCTGTCACATAAGCTGTCAAAACTTATTGAACAAAATTTTCAATTGAATTGAATCAAGTTCAATAATCTCACTCCGACAACAACACGTGACTATCGTTGAATTGAAGTGATATTCTGTAACTGAAGTTGAGAAACATTCAACTTGTTCAAGAACGTGTTTCAATTGAATTGAATCTAGTTGAATCGTCACACTTCGACAACAACATGAGTTTAAGTGATTATAATCTTTTCCGAACAAAGTAAAGTGAATTTACTAATATATGTAGCTTGGGCGGAATTATAACTGATATCATTGAAAACCGTCATTGAAACACAATTTATTGGAATATTGCAATTTCTAATTACAAGTCGGTTTAAAATTGCTTTCAGTGACAGAGTATAAAAATTAACTTGAAGAAAGAAGAAATCAGTAGTTAATTTTTATCAATCATCATTCAATTTTAAAAATCAATTTCTAAAATTTTAAGAGACTGAGTTTTTAACATAAATGCTTAATAGTTTGGCCTTTCTAATAGCGCATTCTATTTTTATACGAAATATATGTATGTACATATGTTAGCAAAGTTCTATGTAGCTTAAAATAAAAATTTCACAACTAGAGGTGCTAGTGGTCGTGGTGATGCCGAGTTTTACAAAACTAAACGTAAATCGTCCAGATTCTTTTCGGCGGGAAATAAAAGGCCCTCTGGGTTGTTGGTAACGAACCGGTCTAGTCGTGGAAAAGTGGTCGAGGTAGGTACGTTGAAAGTTAAGAACGAAAGGTGATTTTCTTTCGTTTTCTTTTAAACTTGCGACATACAGATAGTGATAGTACCTGTGGCAAATACTTTCGTAAAATCGATCTCAAGATTTTGATCAGACTCTACGATCATAGGGAAGACGAAAAAAGTGGGTCTCGCAATTCTGTCTATATGTCTGTTTGTTCGAGTACAACTTAAATGGCTCAGACAATTTTCTTTAAACTTGGTAGATAGTATTTTTAAATTTTTTCCATCCACACGTTTTTTTCTTAATTTTTTTTTAACACGAAGAATAACAATTTTTTTAAATATCTTTTTTTCTCAAAAAATGTTCTCAAAAACAGTACAACCGATCTCGGTCATTGTTTGTATGCTAATGCCGGAGACACATATCTAGTATAGGCACCATGGTATGAATACTGTAGTATTTTCTATACAATGCTAGGTGACACAATGCAGAACGTAGTATAGTTTGAGAGCTTGTCATATTCATATTCTTATCGTCTGCCAGCTCAGAATATTATAAGGGAATTTTTAATATTTAACCTTTAGCCATCAATAATTTCCCTCCTTGAAAATATTTAAACATCATAAAAAACACCAATATGAGAATTGAATAAGTAAAACTTCTATCCACTTTAGGATTAGGTTTTTTTAAAACTTGACAAACGTTTTTTCATACAATCTACAAGATGTGAGAAAAAAATTCATTTTTTATATAATTTTTTGTCTTTCAATCAATTTCTACAATGTACAATTCAATAAAAATAAAATGCGCGACTGGATCCAACGAACTTGGTCCTATGTAATAGACTAGGATTTTTAAAAACCAATGTTATTAGAGAAAACTGCTCATAAGGATAAAATAATCATCATTTTTATATTCTTTTAGTAGTGAGAGACAAAAACAGAATGCTATGAAAATATGAATTTATGCAAGAACAAAATTTATAAGTCGTTGTAGTGGTTTCTTAATAAAATAAGGTTTTATATATAAAATTTTCAAAATATTAAAAAAAAAACTTGGTACGTCAACTTTAGGTTTTTATTATTGTACGAATGAAAATTAAATTTCAAAAAAAAATATTGACCCATTTTTGAGATATCGAATTTTCCAAAAAAAAAAATAATTTTTTTTTTTTTAAATTCAAAAAATGTTTTTTTTTTTAAGGTTTGAAATGCAATGTTTCTAATAGTTTTTAGAAGCATATCTATAAAAAATTTCATTAAAATCCGTTATGTCCATAATGATAAATTCTAAATTTTAAAAAATCGTTCTATGTCTTGTTTTCAATTCTTTTTGTATTAAATTATAGATCTTAAAAATTAAACGAAAGACTAAAAATTTAAGCAAAATTCTCGGAACCGTTTTCGAGAAAAATACGATTTTCGAAAACCATTTTTTAACATTTGTATGGAGGGTACCGTTATTTTTAGATAAAATAATTTTTTTTCTTATATCTTGTAGATTGTTTTAAGAAACTTTTATTTATCAAGTTTTAAAAAAATCGAGCATGGGGTTTTCGAAATATTGAGTTTAAAAAAAAAATGTTTTTTTAAATCCAAAAAAAACTATTTTGAAAATTTGACACGGGGCAATTTAAAACAACACATATTTCAAAAATCGCGAAAAATCAAAATTTTTTGGATTTCATCCCATTTTTGAGCGAGCCAAAGATATTAATTAAAATGAAAATTGTAAACGCAGGATTTAATTTTGATAAGCAATGCAACTTTTAAAAGCTATTACATTTGAAAATACCATAGTTGAGCACTTTGACACACCCTACTGTGTATTCAAATTTTCAAAAACTTTTTTTTTTTTTTTTTTTTTTTTTTTTTTTTGAATTTTTAACAAAATTTTCAATTTTTTTTTTTTTTGAAAACTCAATACATATTTCGAAAACACCATGCTCAATTTTTTTTTAAACTTGATACATAAAAGTTTCTTAAAATAATCTACAAGATATGAGAAAAAAATTTATTTTACCTAAAAATAACGGTACCCTCCATACAAATGTTAAAAAATGGTTTTCGAAAATCATATTTTTCTCGAAAACGGTTCAGAGAATTTTGCTTAAATTTTTTCTTTCCATTTTTAAGGTCTATAATTTAATAAGCGGGTTTTATTATATTATCAGTAAATGGCAAGCAGAATCACTACCAAGTGCAAGTTGGCAACCAGCGCGAGTAATAATTTTGTGGATTCCGAAATGAAAAACGACCGTCTGTTTCTGCGTTTCAAACATAACTCAATTCTTTATGATTATCAAAGTATGTACCATATCTACATATTTGCAATTACTTCTTATTAATTAATTAATGCTTAGTACTGATTATTGACTTATTGCTATTTCAGCAGAACTGAGGTGTTTATTTACATTACCATGAAAGTGGATTGAATTTATTTATTATGTCTTGATTAGTAGACTAATTTGCTTTGGTAGGGTTAACGTTTGTAACTCGCGCGAATTTTGTTAATGAGCTTAGGTAGCTTATATGTAGGTAGATTTTGCATTGTCTTGCAATATTGATTTGCCATTGGTCTAAATTTTACAGCAAGAAAAATGTTGACAGTGCATATAAACTTCATTCAAGAATTCAATGCTCCTATCAACGCCTGTCACTGCTATTCAAATAATTTGAAAGCTTACAGTGTTCTTTCTTTAAGATGCGTTTCAGGCACTCCATTACACGAAGAGACCGGAATTCAAAAAATATTCTCTAAAAAAAACAGCTAGAACTGTCTAGCATTAGCTTCTAGTGAAAGCTTTGACTGGCTGGCTTTAATTTCATCCAAAAATATTCATATTATAAATATTACTCACAAGGCCCGTTGTTTGGATCTGTAAGATTTAAATTTTAAAATCGTAGAAGAGAGAAAAGAGTTAGGGATCGTGTTGTTTGAACACCAAGCCACTGCTATAGGTACAAATTACTGGAATTATATTTTTAGTCTTCTCCGTATTCGTAATGTCATTTTTTTATAAAAAATATCGAGCTTTTAGACAATTCAAATCTGAACACAGGAAGCCTAAGCTAGAATTTCTTATCTGGAGCTATTGAATGTAACGAGTTTTTATTCACATAAATAAAATGTTAAGTTAGATATTTCTTGCCTTATCCAGTAGTAAAATCTGTGACTAACTAGCATTAACTTCTTCCCAAAAAGGATCTCCCTTTTTTGGTTCACAAGACCCAATGCCAGATCTAGGCGAAGTCTATTTTTCATAACCATAAGTTACTATACAAATATTAAAAATAAAAAATTCTGAGACAATCATAAGATATTAAAAACAATTTGCAATTTAAATTCTTCTACTAAATTGTACCAGAACAAGAACATTAGTTTTACGAAAAGCCTATAGTTTATTTGCCAAATTGTACATAAACATGACGTTCCTATAAGTCTGCTGGTGAGTCTTCTTGGCGCATAGCTGCATCATTTAGGATTGAATAAAATTTCCAAGTTCCTTTCCAACAAGAATGCACCTTCTGTGCAAAACTATTACAAAAAAAAATAACAGAAAAACTGTGCAGACAATACTGGGTTTAATTTGCCAACCAATTAAGGTCGGGAACTTTGCCAAACAATATACTCCAACTCTTCCATACTTTGGCCGACATCTGTCCAGTGTACACCCTGTTCCACCAGAGATGCCTGTATGTGGTATATCCTTTAGAGCTCTGAAGCACCGCATGACCACATTTAGCTCAAGCAGTGGCAGTATTAAAATCAAGAGTGGACCGAGTGCGACAGTTGGGGGCGTTAAGAGTGTGATTCCAGAAGAAGACACACATTCTATACAAAAATTCCCCGGAGAGTATCTAGCTACCTACATGCGAAGCACTAATGGCACGACAGAAAATACACATCATGACTTTTGTCTCACTTGTTTTGATTACATTTTCATTTCGGGTTGTTTTTTTTGTAACACCATCCCTGCACATTCAACGTCCCACGCCCACAACTCAACTTCAGCCCATTATATCGGCTTATATGAGGGCACATTGAAAACAGCGGGGGAATGTCGAGTGGTCAATTCATTAATATTCAAACTTCCAAACGAACCGATCTGTAGATCCGAATTTATTTTAATGCAACGCATTTCTAAGCGGATGAACTGGCAAACTACGAGTATTGCCAACCAGGGATGTTAATGATCGATTTTTTTTTTCTTTTTTTTTAATTTATTTTAAATTTTAAACGAAAGAGCTTTGGATGAGTTGAAGCAAAATGTAATTTATGTAGTCAAAGCTGTCAATTCTTTTGGAAATTTCAAATTGCTAGATTTACCGATGTCCATAGAATAGAATACAGTTACTTGGATGTGTTTTCAAAAAGTTTTCCAATTTCCATTTGCAGGATATTGGGTTTTGTTTTGATATTGGTATGTTATGTCTATATATGTTTTTCATTGAATTAGGGTTAACGTTTTAATGCTAAGTTAATTGGATAACTTTTGGTTAGATTTTATTGATGATGTGCAGAGAGGTGAAAATTAAATTAAATTTTATTCAAAATCATGGAATACTGTTGTTCTCTTTTTTCAGATTTTTGCTCAAAAGTTTTTTGACAGATTGAAAAATTCAATTTTGTGTAGATAAAAATTGATAATTTTTTTGGACATGGGGTTTTGGCATATGACAACAGTTAAATCCGGATTTCCAATAGGGATTGATTTGATTGGTTTGTGGAGCAGATGACGCTTGGAAAATTCAGGTGAACTGCAACATTGGTATGCAAAGTTTCGTTCTGGTCCCAAAAATTACTACTTGTTTTCGATCCATCAGTGTACTACTTGATGGGATTTTGTTACGAGGGTGTAGTTTGTTTCTTTCTCTAACCAATCTTTTTTGTTGCTTCAGTTATATTTTTTGATCATACCAATTTTTAGTAGTACTCCTTGGCATAATGGTTAGTGCGTTGGACTGTCATGCAGAAGGTCTCGAGTTCGATTCTCAGCCGCTGCAAGAAAGTTTTTTTCAGGGGTATACTGCCTCTTGCGAGGAATTCTCCAAGAGTATCTCTTGTGATTGAAAGTGCTACTCATTAGCCGTTCGGAATCGGCAGAAAATTGTAGGTCCCCTCCGTTTCTGGTAACACGCACACAAGAATGGTTGAGAGTTGTAAGTCACTAGGTCCTGATTCACTTCGAGCTGTTGCACCACCAAATTTATTTAATTTATTTTATACCAATTTTTGGAATGCCAAGGTTTGTTGCTGTTGACCAGCTTATTACGTCTCTTTCCACGAAACAGATAATTTTGCCTGTTTCGGTTATTTATCCTTTGAGAATTTCATGATAGCTCCTATTGTCACACTTCCGATGACCTCGAGGAACGGATGGATGGAGAACAACCTCCATAGCTGCGGTAGGGCAGGTTCTCATTGCTCCCGTAATATTAATACACGCGAGTCTTTGGACTATTTATAGGATTTTCTTAGCTGTTGATATTTTGTGTGACCGCACCATAGGTAATGATGGATCTTATCATCATAGTGTACAACCACTTGAGGACGTTCGGTTTGTAGCCCTAAGTCTTGCCAGCAAGTCTCTTGTAAATCATTTTGTTTCTATGTATGTTCCAGAGGAGTATCTTTCCTAAATTCCCAAATATTTTACCACCCTCTCCGTTTCAATCACATTACCATCTAACTGGCTAGGTTTCATGTGTGGAAGAAGTCTGTACCTGGTAAATGGGGTGATTGTCGTATGGGAGGTGTTAATTAATCCTACAGCTATCTGTAGGTGATCTGGGTGATTTTTTTGCTATTTTCTTTTTGGCAACACTCGTTTTGACAGCTCACGCACGTTTCGTGTTTTGTGTCACTGTCAAACATCTTCTGTTTGGTCTATAATTTAACCATGAATCGTCTAATAAACGAACAACGCTTGCAAACTATTGAATTTTATTATCAAAATGCGTGCTCTCTTAAGAAAGTTCATCGCGCGCTTCTTCCATTTTATGGTCTGTTTAATCGAACCACTGAGGGGGATATTAGGGCTAATGTGACTAAATTTCGCACCAAATTTAAATTGTTGGACATTAAACAACCAACACGCCTACGTAGAGTGCGAACTGAGGAAAATATCGCAGTTGTATCTGCCAATGTTAGTGATGACCGTGAATTATCGATTCGGCGCCGTTTGCAGGAATTGGGCCTCTTTTACTCCACTATGTGGAAAATTTTGCGGAAGGATTTAGGTGTGAAGCCTTACAAAATGCAGCTGGTGCAAAAATTGAAGCTGAAGGACCTACCACAACGCCGAATTTTCGGTGAATGGGCGCTTGAAAAGTTGGCCGAAGATCCACTTTTTTATCGAAAAATTTTGTTCAGCGACGAAGCTCATTTCTGTTTGAATGGATACATGAACGTGAAGAGCAGGCAGAAGCATTGCAAGAGCTACCAATGCATCCAAAAAACTTCACTGTTTGGTTCGGATTATGGGCTGGCGGAATCATTGGGCAGTATTTCTTCAAAGATGATGCGAATCACAACGTTACTGTGAATGAGCGCTACCGTCCGATGATAATAAACTTTTTTTTTGCGCAAAATGGAAGAGCTTGATTTCATGACATGTGGTTTCAACAAGACGATGCCACATGCCACACAGCACGCGTAACAATGGACACAATTGAGAGGCGAGTTCGGTGAACAGTTAACTTCACGTTTTGGGGGCCATCAATTGGCCGCCTAAATCGTGCGATTTAACGCCACTAGACTACTTTTTTGGGGCTATGTTAAAGCTCATGTCTATAGCTACAAGCCCGTTTCCATTGACGCACTTAAAGGCAACATTAAAGCATTTATTCGTGATATACCGGTTGAAATGTTAGAATAAGTAAGCCAAAATTGGAGTAAGTGGATGAACCATTTGAGGCGCAGCCGCGGCCAATATTTGCATGAAATAATCTTAAAACATTAAATTATATCGACCGTACTATCGATTCAAATAAAGATTCCATGAATTTTTCGGAATTTTATGTTTTTTGTTTTTTAATTTCCGACAGCTCTTAAAAAATCTTTCGTTACATACACCATTTCCATGTAATTTTAAGTCCCCTTTGAATAAGATCGCTTAGAATTTCTTCAAACTTACCAACGGCTATTACAGCGATATCATCAGCAAATCCAATGCATGGAGGTAAGATTTTCTAAAAATTCTTCCACTGCAAGACCACAAACAGGGTGATAGTACCCCAGGCTGAGGGCAGCCTCTTTATTTTATTTTTTTATTTTATTTTTATTTTCTGACTTAATCCAAGCGAACAAAATATATGAATAGCAAAACTAATAAATAACAATAATAATAATATAGAATAATTATATAAATTCAAATAAACAATAAGATTATAATCTTAACATTAGAAAATAAAATAAAATAATTTATAAAAATCTATGCTACGGGTTGGAGGGTTAAGGTAAGGTAGTGTATAATTATTTACGAAGGGATGATAGGCTTTTATTAAAGTCAGGGACATTATGTGCACTGTTGGCTAGGCGTAGCATTCTAGTTAGAGGGTTGAAATGACCATAGTTGGTGCGATGAGTAGGGAGGCGAAAGAAGGGGACCGATATTAGGTTACGTGGGTTGACATTAATGGGAATCAATTCGAGGAGATTCGGTGAATCGATGGTACCAGTGATAAGTTGGTGGATAAAAAGTATATCCGCTATCTCGCGGCGCCTGACAAGGGTAGGCAGGCTAATCAAAAGAAGACGATTTTCGTAGGGGGGCAAGATAAGAGGGTCTGACCATGGTAATCTGCGTAAGGCAAAGCGGAGGAATCTTCGCTGCACTGATTCATTTCTCAGGGAATGAGTAATTTGATAGGGGGACCAAACCTGACTGCCATACTCTAGAATAATCGTACGAAAATTATGTACAAGGTCTTAGTGACATAGGGATTAGAAAATTCTTTAGACCAGCGCTTGATAAAGCCAAGGGATGAATTTGCTTTTGCAATAATTTGATTGATATGAGTGCGGAAATTGAGCTCTTTATCACACACAATCCCAAGGTCACGAATTGAAGTAACGACAGGTATTAGAGCATTATGAAAGTGATAAGTTCTTTGGGAAGAGGGCAGACGTTTGCGAGAAAAAGTCATTGATTGACATTTATTTACATTTAGATCTAGGAAATTTTTTTCACACCAAGTAAGAAAAGAATTTAAGTCTTCCTGAAGAGAAGAGAAATCAAATGGAGAAGAGATTACCTTCATAATTTTTATATCATCTGCATAAATAGTTAACTGAGAGTTGGTAATAATATAACTTACATCATTTATTGCAATTAAAAATAAAAGAGGACCAAGGTGACTGCCCTGAGGAACACCTGAAGTGGTAATGATGGGATTAGACACAGCACATCTGAAAACAACGTTATATAACCTGCATGACTTAACCCATTTGATGAATGATGGTGGGAAACCTAGGGTTTTTAATTTGAAGTAGATTATTTGGTGGCTGATCTTATCAAATGCTTTACTAAAGTCGGTTGTAATAACGTCAGCCTCGTACCCATTTTCCAAAGCGCGGAGTGTTGTCGACACAAACTGAGTAAGGTTCGTCGTGGTAGACCTTCCTTTGAGGAAACCGTGCTGAAATGGGGAGACGATTGACTTACAATGAAAATAAAGGGCGTCGTAAACGATGCTTTCAAACAGTTTAGGGATAGAGGAGAGCTTAGCTATCGGACGATAGTTAGAAATTTCATTTTTACAGCTTTTTTTATGGATTGGAAAAATATATGAGCTTTTCCAAAGGGAGGGGAAGACTGCTTGTGAAAGCGAAAGACGAAAAAGCATGGTAAGGGGTAGGTAAAGTGTATTAACACATTTTTTAAGAAAAATTGCTGGGATGCCATCAGGACCAGGGGAAAAGTCATCTTTCAAAGAAGTCATCTTCTCAGCGACATTCTGAGGACTTATGTCAATGGACTGGAGAGTGGTTTGCGAACTAAGATCGAGAAATCTGTGGTACTCAAAATCAGGAAGATTTTGACCGATGCTGTAAGATTCACAGAAGAAAGTAGCAAATAAGTTAGCAATCACTTGAGGGTCAGAAGATGTTGGGTTGCGGAAATTAAGTGTGGTGGGGAGGCCGTCGAATTTTTTCTTAACGTTAATAAATTGGTAGAATCGCTTAGGTTGGGATATAAGGCTAGATTGCATTTTGTCGAGATATTTATAGTTGAGTGCATCGCAAAGAATAGAGAAGTTGACTGATGCTTGTTGGTAACTAGCGTAATTTTCAGTGATTTCTTGTTGTGATTATTTTGTAAACATTTTGTCCTGCCTATGCCTCTGTATTTTAAGTTCCATCATTTCTTTAATTCATCTGGGTATGGTGATGGGTACGTATTTCCTACAGTATCGTGGGATATGTTGTCAAACGCTCACTCTATTTCTGAAAAAGCAGCTAATGTTGTGTTCTTTACATCTAACACTCTGCCCGCCCTATATGCATGTTGTCGCTGATTAAGACGCCTACTTATTAAAACTTCTAATCTTGTGAAGTTGTCGATTGCTTTTTCCAAGGTTTTCAGTACAAAATATGTTAGGCTTATTGGTCTGAAGCCATTACCTATTTTTGGAATGAATATTGCCTTAGCTGTTCTAAATAGACTTGGTATATAACAAAGGGCAATGCTTATCCTTTATCCTGGTGATTTATAAGGTTGAAAAGTCTAAATTGCCCAATATATCCTTTCACCCGAGCAAATGGTCGTAGTTTCCAATGTAATCGTAAACTGTCTGGAAAGTGTGCGTTAAGCAGCAGGTTCCACCTATATGTTCTTCAATTATTCTGAAACTCCCATTACTTTACCGAAGTGCTAATGATGTAATTGTCCTCTATTTTGGGAAGTATTGCCGCAGCAGGGGTTGTTGAAATACTCTCAAGAGAAATTTGTGAGAGAATCGTGTGACTGGAAGGATTCCGTGTCCTCATGTCATGACAAAATGTGTTCAAAGCTTTAAAGATTTAATCGATTATATCAAGTATCAAGAACACTTGCCGAAATTGGAACTATGTCGGTTCGGTTACAGAATTTAAAGTATTTTGTTAGAAATATAAGGAAAAAACATATATATAATCGCCTCCATTCCAATGCAGTAAGACTGAGGTTTGATTTTTTTTTGTTTCGAGACAATAATATTGCAGGTGTGGTAGTTGCTGACATTTTGTCAAATGACTTTTAGTCAAGAAATTTTAAACAATCAGAAAAATTCCGACAATTTTGAATGGCGGTTTTCCTAAAGATTCCGAATTTTCCAAATTTCTTCACTCTTTCATCACCTAAATTGTTCTAAATTAAGGGTAACTTTCAGCAACACCTTAAGGCAAAAATTAAGCTCTTCACCAAAATTTCGGGTTTGTTTTCGTGAATTGGGGAAAAAATTCGTACTAAGAATGGCCACCTGAGGGACCTCGAACTCTTCTGTGGATTAAGTAGGAATAACATAACTTAGTAGCAGCTGCTGTAAAACTTTGAAATTTGTCTAAATTCATCAACTTTTGCATTTTCAGAAAGATGAAGAAGTAAGAGGAAAGGTCGTCATCATCATCATGTTCTGTAATCCCGCTTGGGGCATAGGGCAACAAACAAAAAATCTCGATCCTGCAGCGAGACATTTTAACTTTATCATAGTCTTTCCCGCTTCTTATAAGACTGTTGATTTCCATGTTGTTCTTTCAACCCGCCATTCAATGGACTACAATATTATCATCCTTTGGTTTACTCAGTGCGTGACCATTTTTGATTTCTTACGTTGACGTCGAGCCGATCTTGATTTGTCCTGCGCCACAATTCCTGGTCAGAACTAGTTTTTGGCGAGCGAATCTTTAAGATGTGACGTGGACAGCGATTCACATAAGCCTACATTTTCTTCTAGATGATAGCCGAGACTTCCCAGGTTGTGCAAGCATGTACGAGTTCGGATCGGATTCACCATTAGAATCGAAGAATTTCATCTTATGGAGTAAGGAGATTTGACTGGAATTCTAAGTTTGAGACAGAGTAGCAAAGGCAGCGTGAGGCTATATTGATTCTACTTTTAACATCGATATCTGTACCATTGTTTGCTGATATAATGCTTCCAAGGTAATTAAACTGTTCGACCTCTCCAATTGTTGTCTCTTGTAGATCAAAGACCGTGTGGAGCGGCCTGTGAGCATTATTTTTCTTTTTGCTATTTATTATGAGACCGATTGAGTCGCCTTTCACCTGCAGTATTTGACACATCCCCGTTTAGCACACTGATGTTATTGGCTAGGAGACAAATATCATCAACTTAGACTAAATGACTAAGCTCAAACGGTCTCCATGGAGTGCTCTGCCTCTGCCTCTTGGCTGTACCAACGCTGGCCGTCAATCGGTCGTCTATCGCGAGCAGAAAAAGATAGAACATTCCCTTGTCTCACAACCTGACGCACTTCGAAAGAATCGAATAGCTGACCATTGTGCAAGAAATAACACCTTGCGTTGTTGTAAGACTCTCTTATAATGGCAAAATTTTTTGGGAGAATTCCTATACCAAGAAGTGATGTCGAAATAAATTCAAGGGCTAACTCGGTCAAAGGCATTTTTAAAAATCCACGAACGTATGGTTAAGCGGTGATCGAAATTCAGCAGGGTGTTGATATGGTCCACACAATATCGACCGCTACGTAGGCTAGTCTGATGCCTCTTGAGTTAACCCGATTCTAGACTTTATCCGTTCGAGGATATTGACTGCCATTTGGGATGTATTGGGAAAACGGACAAAACGGTAATACCACGCCAACAAACAATCCATCCTTCCTTCCTGTGTATGGGATAGGTTTCGTTTTCTCAAACAGTTTGTATCAACTGATGTAGCATACCAGCCGTTTTGATGGGATCAGCTTTCAGCAATTCAGCTGGTACTTCATCAAGTCCAGATGCTTTGTTGTTTTTGAGATGATTTTTTCGAAAATTGGATTTCCGAGAATTCAATGTCAATGCCCCTACAGGACCTGCGCAACTCGATTAGCTGGGGCACTTTAGCACACTGCTCAGCGGAATCTTCATTCAACAGGGCACAAAGGTGATCCTTCCATCTGCGTAGTTGATCTTCAATTGATAACAAAGTGTGCCATCCACATCCATTACAGAATGAATGAATGAATATTGAGAGGGGCGCTTGCACTGCTACCTAAAGATCTACTGTGTCCCCAATCCAGAGATAAAAGAGTTGCTAACCATACAACTCTTCCTCCAAGGTTAGGGCGAAAATTTTATTTTACTTTTTGTTCGTTAGGTATTCAACAAAAATAAAATGCACAACTGGGTCGCACGAACTTGCTCCTAATATAAAATAAATGTTATAAGAAAAAACTAATCATAAGCATAAAATTATTTTTTTTAGTAGACTAAAACAGTAGTAGTTGGAGCTAAAAACAGGGTTCCATTTGATTCAAGCAAATATTACCTTATGCAAGAACAAAAAATATAAGTCTGTACTGGTTTCTTAAAAAAAATAAGCTTTTATATACAAAATTTTTTAATTATTTTTAAGAAAAAATTTTAGTACGCCAATTTAAAGTTTTTATTATTGTTCGAATAAAAATTAAATTTACAAAAAAACATATTGAGCCGTTTCTGAGATATCGAATTTTCCAAACAAAAATAATTTTTTTTTTTTTTCAAAATTAAAAAAATATTTTTTCTTAAAGTTTTGAAATGAAATGTTTTTCAAACTTTTTCGAAGCTTCTCTATAAAAAATTTCATTTACATAAATCCGTTTTGTCGATAATGAGAAATTCTAAATTTGAAAAAATGGTTCTATGGTAGGTAAAGTCAGTAATACATATCTTGATTTCAAGTATTTTTTAGATTATAGATCGTTAAAATTGAGCAAAAGAAAAAAAAATTAAGCAAAATACTCGGAACTGTTTTCGAGAAAAATAAGATTTTCGAGAAACCATTTTTTAACATTATTTTTAGGTGAAATAATTTTTTTTCTTACATCTTATAATTTATATTAAGAAACTTATATTTATCAAGTTTTAAGAAAATCGAGCGTGGTGTTTTTGAAATATTGAGTTTTCAAAAAAAAAATTTTTGAAAATTGAAACCTCTGCTGGGGAGCCTTAGCATAAAAAAAATATCAAAATCGGCTCTACCGTTTTGAGAAAATCAAAAACCAAAAAAATGGTTCCAAGGGGGAATAACCGTTTTTTGTAATTTTTTTTTCAACCATTTCCTAGTTTAACTAAATGAAATTTTTTGATTTTTTTTTTAAATCTGTGGGACAGTTTTTGAGAAAAAAAAAATATAAAATTTTCAACAAAAATCGTATGGCAGGTATACCGTTATTTTCGGTCTTAAGAAAAAAAGAAAAAAAAGTATGGGGGGAAAAATTAAAAATAAATACTATACCAAGTTTAAAGAAAATCGGCCGAGCCGTTTAGGCTGTAGTTGAACAGACAGAATTGCGAGACCCACTTTTTCAGTCTTCGCTATCGTCGTTATGTCAACTTTGATCAAAATCTCGAGTTCGATTTTTTTTTTTCGAATGCAAAGCTTGCCTTATAGCACCTATAAGTCGCCGATTCTAGCCCAGGTGTCTTATTAGTTTACAGTGACCCGTGACTATTCGCAGATTGTTCCTACTTAAGCTGATATAGTTCTTGAAACGATCTTACGGGATGATTGGTATTTCTCCGATTCTCGACAACTTCTTTGGATATTTTGTACAATTCTCTGATAACGCATCTTTTTGCAGCATTTTCTGTGAGACCCTCTATCCTCACCGTATTGTCAGGTCTTACACATCTTATGTGCTATCCGATACTTGCTCTGCCATTCGGCTGCTCGTTGAAAGTCTGTTTCGCCAATTATTTGCATCTTCAACGGTTTATGAAGCTCGATTTTATAGCAGGGGTCTCTATCTCTCGTCCGCCTGGGCACAATTTCGGATCCAACCTCCATGAAAACACTTTTCATTTCAACCCACAACTCTGCAATAGCTGAATGTTATATTCCGTTCGAAGGCGAAGCTTGGAAAAATAGATAGATTTCATATTAACATATGTACCCCAACACGCGCAAGGAAGTATAACTTCAAGATCGAAATACCCATATCTAAGAGTCTAAAGTGATCTAGATTGAAGAACCTCTTAAAACATTTGTGTGCTATAAAACTGTCTCGAATCTAGATCCCCCCAAACTTTCTACGATATCATTGGCGTCATAGGTTAGTGTATTTAAATATTGCAAAACAATATGTAGACGCAAATAAAACAGCACGATGAAAAATCTCTCCCAACACTTATTACAAATGCTTTATAGATAAGCCCTCAATAAAAATAATGCCACATTAAAATTCTTGTTATTATTATCACCTCCTGTTTTATTCATTTTCTATGCCAGTCAAATTTACAATTCAATCGAAATCATTATAAATCCTTGCAGCACTTTCTCTAAGACAATATTCAAAATATGGTCCTTCTTGAACAATCCTTTAGATAACAAAAAAGCTGAAACACTTAAAAACTTTCTTGTGTGCAGGGAGACAGAGGGAGGTATTTTATTTTTTGTTTTGTTTTTTTCCTTAAGGAGAGAGGATATCATTTTCATATACTCGTAGTCTTAAGACATTTGTGTTCCTTGTCATTTATGTAAATTACCATAACTCTGCACAATAACACCACTCACTCCGTTTAGGGTTCACTTCTCTATATGCTGTATCTTTAGTTTAGATACACAGATGACATTATGCCTTCACCACATAACACCACCAAAGAAAAGGGTATTATCTCGTTGTGCCGAGACCATCAGCAGAGATACATTCAGAGTTTCGTTTAGTTGAAGGCCTGAACCGTTCGTAAGAACTTAATTTGGGATTAGACCAACAAACAATCCCTACTGACTACACCAACGTATCTTGAATAATTAATCTCAAATACAAAACGGTCCTACCAAATGAACCTCTATTCCCCCCGCGTTCCTTGCACCACACCATGCCATTTGCGCTCTATTCGCAGGATGCCTTTTTGACATGGCATCCCAAACTCATCCTCCAAACGAACCTCTACGCGACTGACATCTCAGTCGTGGTCTGCCGTGTGCATCTTATCTTTGAGTTCCAAACAAACACACCTACATAATATGCATATGTATGAATCCTCGTTCTCTTCGACCTACCCATGCAACTAGAACGATTTCAGGGCTGGATTCACGAATTCACCCGTAATGGGTGAAATTTATATGCATGTAAAATAAAATGCACGACTGCATCGCATAAAATTGCTGTCATGAACAAGTTTCTTGCGATTCAAAAATTGGAAAAAAAACAAACACGAATTTAATTAGAGAAAAATGGTCAAAATTATAAAATTCATTGTTTAAATTACTGAAACTACTTCTGACATAGTTTGAGCTTAAAAAAAAAATACTCTAACAAAATATTCAAATAAATTTAGCAGTTTTATGAATAAATTAATTAATTGATTTTTATGTACGAAATTTCTTAAAAATTAAAAAATTATATGTGTTAAGCATTTAACTCTGTCTGATTAGTTATTTTATTCTGAGCTCATAGAGCGCACTCTGAACACGCTCAGAAAATGATCAGAACGAAAAAAAAATTCAATTTATTTTTTGACAACTTATGCTCTGCTCTGAACTAAATAAAATGCACGACTGGGTCGCACGAACTTGCTCCTATGTAATCGACTGGGAATTTTAAAAACGAATGTTATTAGAGAAAACTGTTCATAAGGATAAAATTAATTTTTAAATTCTTTTAGTAGTAAGAGAAAAAAACAGAATGCTATGCAAATATGAATGTATGCAAGAACAAAAATTATAAGTCCTTGTAGTGATTTCTTTAAAAGAAGCTTTTATATACAAACTTTTTAAAAGCTTTTTAAGAAAAAATTTTGGTACGCTAATTTAAAGTTTTTATTATTGTTCGAATAAAAATTAAATTTACGAAAATAAATATTCACCCGTTTCGGAGATATCGAATTTTCCAAAAAAAAGAAAAAAAAATAGATTTTTTTTCAAAAATTCAAAAAATATTTATTTTTAAGTTTTGAAATGCAATGTGTTTTAGACTTTTTAGAAGCTTCTCTATACAAATTTTCATTAAGATCCGTTATGTGGATAATGAGAAATTCAAAATTCGAAAAAATGGTTCTATGGTAGGTACAAGCTGTAATATCTTAATTTCAAATTTTTTTTTATTAAATTAAAGATCGTAAAAATTAATTGAAAGAAAAAAAATTTTATCAAAATTCTAGGTGCCGTTTTCGAGAAAAATACGATTTTTGAAAACCATTTTTTTTAATTTTTTTAGCATTTGTATGGTAGGTACCTTTATTTTTAGGTAAAATAAAATTTTTTTTTCACATTTTGTAGATTATATTGAGAAACTTTTATTTATCAAGTTTTAAAAAAATTTAGCATGGGGTTTTCGAAATATTGAGTTTTGAAAAGAAAATTTTGAAGTTTTTTTTAAAAATCCAAAAAAAATTTTTTTGAAAATTTTATCGAAGTTTTAGGTGACGATTTCGAGAAGAATACTACTTTCGAAAACCATTTTTTAACATTTGTAAAGTGGATATATTTTTTTAAATAGTAATAAAAGACTCTTGATTGTCAAGTTTCGAAAAACTCTAGCATGTCAAAATATTAAGTTTTCAAAAAAAAAATATAGTTCTTTTTTTAAATCCAAAAAAAACATAAATAAATAAAAGGATTTTAATTGGCGCGGGTAGATTTTGACGGCCAGTGGCGGCCATATTGTTTGGATGACATCTGTCAAATCAGTTGTTTAATATTCAGTTACTGATGCCAAATTACAATGTCAAGTAAAACTATGGAAATGGTAAAACTCTATTATCAAATTGCAGCAGAACCCGAAGCAGTCTATTTCTCGCAGTGCCCAAGAACTCGGCCTTTGGCAGACTTCAACTTGGCGACTTGAGCCTATACCCGTTCAAGATTCAACATAACCACGAGCCTAAAGCTAATGATCATTAACAACACTGCTTGTTCGCTGACTGGACTTTGGAGCATTTAGAAAAGGACCCCAATTTTTGTGACGTGAATTGGATTCTAAGGTCGCAGATCTATGCGAATAAACCACAATCGACCGATGCCCTTAAGGAGAATATAACGCAAGCTATCGCTCAAATTCAACCGGATCCATGCGAGAGTTTTCGAAATATATTTTGAAATTTTTTTTTAAATCCTAACTAAATCCTAAATTTGGAAATTTTTGTCCAGCCAGCTAATGGCTTTCATTAAAAGATTTTTTTTTTAATTTGTTCTTTTTTTCTGTGGAACAATTTTTGGTAAATAAAAAATTTTTTTAAATACCAAAAAAAACTTGTATAGCAAGTACCGTTAATTTAGGTCTTTAAAAAAATCTTATTCTTGGAAAAAAATTTGAAATGCTACCTATGTATTTGCTTTTAAGAAAATCGGATGAGGCCGAAGGCTCGAACAGACAGACAGAACTCAGAAACCCAATTTTTTCGTCTTTTTGACACTTTTGGAGAAATTTTCAAAAAAACTGAATTCTACCCCAAACAAAATTTTAATCCTGGTCTAAATTTAGAGTCCTTTTTAAAAAAATGCTCAAGAAGACACGCAAATAAAGCTGTCCTCTAATATTCATCTTTTCGGAATTTTTTGGGTTGTTATTATATTTAAATAAAATGCACGACTGGGTCGTAAGAACTTGCTCCTATGTAATAGACTAGGAATTTTAAAAACGAATGTGATTAAAGAAAACTGTTAATAGGCAAAAAATCCATTTTTTAAATTCTTTTTGTAGTAAGAGATAAAAACATAATGCTATGCCAATATGAATTTATGCGAGAACAAAAATTATAAGTCGTTGTAGTGGTTTCTTTAAAAAAGATAAGCTTTTATGTACAAAATTTTTAAAAAAATTTTAAGAAAAAAAAAATTTGATATGCCAACTTTAAGTTTTTATTACTGTACGAATGAAAATTAAATTTCCAATGAAAATATTGAGCCCTTTTTGAGATATCGATTTTTCAAAAAAAAAAAAAAATACGTTTTTTCCAAAAATTAAAAAAATATTTTTCTTTAAGTTTTGAAATGCAATGTTTTTTTTTTAAATTTTTTAGGAGCTTCTTTATAAAAAAATTCATTAAAATCCGTTGTTCCGATAATGAGAAATTCAAAATTCGAAAAAATCGTTGTATGATAGCTACAGACAGTAATATCTTGTTTTCAAAATTTTTTATTAAATTAATAATCGTAAGAATTAATCGAAAGAAAAAGATTTTTAGCGAAATTCTCAAAACCGGTTTCGAGAAAAATCCGATTTTCGAAAACCATTTTTTAACATTTGTATGGAGGGTACCGTTAGTTTTAGGTAAAATAATTCCTTTTTTCTCATATGTTGTAGATTGTATTAAGAAACTTTTATTTATCATGCCTTAAAAAAATCGAGCAAGGGGTTTTCGAAATATTGAGTTTTCAAACAAAAAAAAAATGTTGAAAATTTTTTAAAAAATCCAAAACAAAAAAATGTTTGAAAATTTTAATTTGAATACACAATAATATTGAAACTGCTGAAGAGCCTTAACATAAAAAAATGATCAAAATTGATTGTACCGTTTTTAAGAAAATCCAAGAGGGGTACGAAAAAGAATAATTTTTTCGAATTTTTTTCACCATTACCTATGTAGCTTTAATAACTAAATGAGATTTTTTGAATTTTTTTTTCTTAATCTGTGGGACAGTTATTGAGAAAAAAAAACATTTATAAAATTTCGAAAAAAATCGTATGGCAGATACCGTTATTTTGGGACTTAAAAAAAAGAAAAAAAAAAAACATGCAGGGGGAAAAAATTAAAACCCACATCTACCAAGTTTGAAGAAAATCGGGCGAGCCGTTTAGCTGTAGTCGAAGAGACATACAGACAGGCAGACAGAATTGAGAGACCCACCTTTTTGGTCTTCGCTATCATCGTAATGTCAACTTTGATCAAAATCTCGAGTTCGATTTTTTTTACGAATGCATAACTTGCCTTATAGTACCTATAAGTCGCAAGTAAAAATAAATTAATAAGAGGCCGCAGGAATGGAGTGGATCTACAATTTTCTTCCGAGTTCTATTGGCTTAGAAAAGATTCTCTTTGAGTAATCGATCGGAGAGCGATCGGAGAGCGAACCTAAACTTCTAGCATGACAGTGCAACGCACTATATATTATTTCAAGAGGGAGTATTTTAATTGTTTGTGGTGAAATGTGAACTTCCCTTTTTCATGCCAATTTAGGTTAGTTTAGCCTTTGTAAACAACGCCGTTTTCGAAAACGTCATTTTGGTCAAAAATGCAATGTTCTGAAACGCAAACCGAAAAAGTCAACCCAAAATGATATTTAAATGCAAAAGCATTAGAGTGTGTTTGCAGAAGCCAAATGCGTTTGCAATAAAATTGACTGACTTTGATAGAACAGATTTTTTGCAAGCAGAACAATTACATACGAGTATTTGACGATAACAATATCTGCGTCAAAAAATGACGATTATTTGAAGATCGATAGACGTTGATTTGACGTTTTTGAAAACAGCCAAAATAGAGAACATATGATTTGAGAGTTTGACATCCTACTAAAATGTAGTTTATTTAATCCAAGAAGGCTAGATCATCTAATCCAACGGAAGTGAATTCTAAAGTCTTGCTTCAGTATCATACACCGTTAAAAATAAACACTCCAATCTCTTCGAAAATTGCATAAGCGATTTACGATTACGATCACAAAAACTTTCCTATTCCTTCCATTTATAAGCAGAATATCCACACCTATTTCAACATTGAGATCTCCTAACTAAATGCTCAATGACATTAAAAAAAAATGTCAACAGCTTTTTAAAGTCACTTCTACAAAGGCTGTAGTTGATATTTGCAGGAATGAGATTCAGAAAAAATGCTCCAATATTTCCTATAAGGAGCGTTTTAGTTGATAAAGTTGTTCCATTCGTTTCTTCTACGCATGTATGCAACCGCTTCTTATTCTACCCCGTGCAATCCATTAGAACTTGTAGTCGGTCAAACATTTTGTGTATTTTCAGTTTTCACCGCTGCTGACACCCCGGCCCCTATGAACATCTGCCTATTTATTTCTTAGAGCAAATCCACTTATGCATAGTTTGGCAAAGTGCACTAACGCATAACCGAGGCTAACGTATACAAGTGGCTTTAAGGTGTTTTGTGGGGGACGGGTGACCATGGGTGGGGTTGAAAACCACTCACGTATAAGATGCAGTTACATATGCATACATATCTACATTTTAGTTAGGTAGATAGTAGATGCATTTTTTGAATAACACTTGAGAATAATCAGTTTGTATCCTCGACGTTCTCATCCGATCCGTCGTGTGTTGATGATGAGGAAAAAGTTAATTAGAGGGCAGATGGTTAGAATGGGAGGCTTTGGAAGGTTTGGGGGCATCATCTATAAGCCAAGACCTGCCACTTAATGGGGGACTTTAATATGTTAAGTGGTGACTTTGGATTAATGCTTGACATTTAAAATGTTGTCAGTTATAAGTGGAATGCTCACCTTGTTTACATAATTGAATTGCACATCTTCTATACAATTTAATCTACATAAACCCTCATAAATGGTTAAAAGCTTTTACATCACAAGAAAGTGTAGGTCAATTGGAAAATTCTACAAAATAAAAATATAAATTTAATGCTTGTGCAATTATGCAATATTTATAAACGGTTGACTAAACTGCATCCGATAAATTCAAATTAAAAATTAATAGTGTATCTCTGTCTCTCTCTCACTTTGACAGTCATAGTTACAGTACAGACGAAATCGACCTATTTCAATTTCGAGTTTGGTCGTAGGAGCAAGGGGGACATTCCCCCATTCATTCAGAGAATCTATATCGATGAATAATTAAGATGGATTGCATGATGGTGCCTGAGCTTGTATTTTTGTATATCTATTTATCTATGTATATGTGTAGATGTATACGTATTTAGTTTGAAAACGAACAAGTTGATATAACTAACGTGTCAAACGAAGATCCTGGCCTGCTTTTAGTACACAAGCAAGCATGCAAGGATGCCTGGGAATTTATTGCTTCACAAAGTATCTTTAATTTGAGGAGAAAGTTGTGTCTTTTCTTTTAAGTTCGTCGCCGTATGCTGGCAGAGGAGAATGGAAGTTTATTTTTTTTTTGCAATATTAGGACACCGTCAGCTGTGTCTGCCTTATGTGTGGCAGAAATTTTAAGAGGCAAATAAATTTATTGAAAACTACTATCACTGATGTAAGTAGTAGTAGCTGGGGTAAGGTATGTATGTTTTACACGTTCCTTTGAACTATTTAGAGGCTGCAAACTTTAAGGAAATTCAGACATGAGTTGGTAAGTATCTATCTTTATTATTTTGAACAAAAAAAAAACATTTTGTTTGAAAAGAAAGTTTGTAAGAAGAAAAAGATATTAAAAAAATTAAATTGAATTGAGAGGCATTTCGCAATAAAATCAATTTGATTTTTTCTTCTGGGAGGTATGTGAGCATTTTTAAATCAGGTTTTGTCAGGGTTGTAAAAGAATTCAATATATTTTATGAATACAATCTTTACTGACTCCAATTGAAAGATTGCATTCATTCAAATTTGCAATAACCAATAATTTTAAATCAAAAAGACTGCAATCAATTTTTTCTTCATTCATTCAACCAATTGCATTCAAATGAAAAGATTCGTTTGAATGCAAAGAATACAAAAGAATGAATGAATTCTCAGAAGATTGCAATCAATTGGCTGCTAAGTAACGAATGAAGAAAAAAGTGATTTCAATCTTGTTGGTTTGAAACTATTGGTGATTGAAAATTTGAAGTCACTGTCTCAAAGTGAAGTCAATTGTTGAAATATTTTAGTTGGATTCATTCAACGATTTTAAAGGATTGCATTCATTAACAACTCTAAGGCCAGGCGCGCACATTCAATTTTTAGCTTCGCAACTGTTTAGTTACTAAAATGAAACATATGGGCTTATATGGGACACGGTGCACTTAGAGCAATTCGATTCGAGCAAGTAAAAAGTTTGTGTTTTGACACAAACTAAACGATTGCCTAAAATTAATTCGCAACAGTTGAGCTGTTTTCTATAAGCGCAAGAGAGAAAAAGAGTGTGAGCGTGAGTAAGAAGTTGCCACTGCGCCGGACTCTATCAACTGGTGATTAAACTATGTATGTATTTGATTTCGATCACAGTCGCCAGTGCGCGGCTAGCCTAAGGTTTATGACTAAATATATCCAAATTTTTGTAGTCTAAGAGACTTCATGGTACATGAAAGATTCCGACGGTGTTCAAGAGATGGGAATGAATTTGAATTATATTCAATAAGTGCAAAGAAGTTTGTGCTGCACCTGCTCAAGGATTTGAGTTATTCTCGAGTTTTGGACGTATAAACGCCTTACAAATTGTAGCCAGATCAGGATGGGTGAAAAATTTCTTACATCCATATAAAAATCGTAAGCATTTAGCAGCATTTTTGACAGTCTCTAGAACGTAGTCATTCCAACGTTGACACATACCAAATACTGAGAGCTTTTCGGTTTCTTCGATGCAAGTGCCATATAAGGACAATGACATAGCAGGTACATTTTGCTTTACATTTTGTATGCCCCATTTAACAATGCTGTAAAGTTCGAAATTTAATGAGCTTATCATACGATACCGTTTCAATTCCACTTCCGAAGGAGATGGACCTGAATTTGAGAACGAGTTTTAGAAGCTGAGAGTAGAGAAAAACCGAGGGTGTTCATGTTTTTGAGATTGTTCATGTTTTGGAATGTAACATTTTATGATTAAAATAATATTCCTACCGTATTGTCTTACTACTGCTCTTAAAATAAAATATATTTTCTTTCATTTTATCTTCTTTTTGCTTGCAGTAGTATAGATAATTGAATATTTTTACATATTTACACAATACACATACTGGTAAGGGTTATTAAAAATTAAATTAAAATTAATTAGATTTCATTTTTAAAGTAGAACGTTTTACAAATAAAAGTTTTATTTAACAAGCAAAATTTGTAATTTTTGTCTGTTCTATTTTTGCCAACATTTTAACAACTACAATTTCTCTTAGGCGTTTATGTCGCTTTGGTCAGAGCCTTCATCTGAACACAATTCCAAAGCCTTTTTAAATATTTCATACTACGCATTTCCAATATTATGGACCCTCGAAGTTTTAAAAAATTAATTCAGTGAATTTTTATGTAGAAATGTTAAAAAAATTTCTGTTCACGTTTTAGAGCTTTTCGATTTGTTCACGTTTTAGAGCAGTCAATGTAAAAATTAGTGTTCACGTTTTGGGGGGTTCACGTTTTCCAATGTTCACTGTACGAATGTTATTGGAGAAAACTGTTGATAAGGATAAAATTAATTTTTAAATTCTTTTAGTAGTAAGAGACAAAAACAGAATGCTATCCAAATATGAATTTATGCAAGAACAAAAATTATAAGTCGTTGTAGTGGTTTCTTAATAAAAGCTTTTATACACAAACTTTTTAAAAGCTTTTTAAGAAAAAATTTTGGTACGCCAATTTAAAGTTTTTATTATTGTTCGAATAAAAATTAAATTTACAAAAAAAATATTGAGCCGTTTCTGAGATATCGAATTTTCAAAAAAAGAAAAAATAGATTTTATTTTTTCAAAAATTCAAAAAATATTTATTTTAAAGTTTTGAAATGCAGTGTGTTTTAGACTTTTTAGAAGCTTCTCTATAAAAATTTTCATTAAGATCCGTTATGTGGATAATGAGAAATTCAAAATTCGAAAAAATGGTTCTATGGTAGGTACAAGCTGTAATATCTTAATTTCAATTTTTTTTTTATTAAATTAAAGATCGTAAAAATTAATTGAAAGAAAAAAAAATTATCAAAATTCTAGGCACCGTTTTCGAGAAAAATACGATTTTTGAAAATCATTTTTTTTTTTAATTTTTTAGCATTTGTATGGTAGGTATACCTTTATTTTTAGGTAAAATAAAATTTTTTTCTCACATCTTGTAGATCATATTGAGAAACTTTTATTCATCAAGTTCAAAAAAAATCTAGCATGGGGTTTTTTTTAAATATTGCGTTTTGAAAAAAAAATTTTGAAGCTTTTTTTAAAAATCAAAAAAATTTTTTTTTTGAAAATTTGAGTACACAATTCTATTTATGTTTTTGGGGAGCTTTAGCAAAAAAAAATGATCAAAATCGGTTGTACCGTTTTTGAGAAAATCAAAAACAATTAAAATGGTTCCATGGGGGGTATCCTCAATAACCATTTTTCGGGAAAATTTTTTCAACCAATACCTAGCTTTAATTAAATGAACTTTTTTTGTATTTCTATTTTTAAAATCTGTCTAACAGTTTTTGAGAAAAAAAAATGTTTATAAAATTTCGAAAAAAATTCGTATAGCAGGTACCGTTATTTTTGGTCCTAAAAAATCAAATCAAAAAACATCCGGGGGGAAAAAATTAAAACCCATATCTACTAAGTTTGAAGAAAATCGGCCCAGCCGTTTAGCTGCAATCGAACGGACAGACAGACAGACAGAATTGCGAGACCCACTTTTTTGGTCTTCGCTATCATCGTAATGTCAACTTTCATCAACATCCCGAGTTCGATTTTTTTCCGAATGCATAACTTGCCTTATAGTACCTATAAGTCGCAAGTAAAAAGAGGAAAAGAGTAGGAGACAAAACGGAGCCCTGGGGAACACAAGCAATTATTTTGCAAGGATCAGACTTGAAACTGTTAAATACAACATGTATTGAACGATCTAGAAGGTAATTACTAATCCAAATAATAAGGGTTTCGTTGATACCAAACGCACGCATTTCGGATAAGAGAGTTTGGTGCAAAACTCTATCAAATGCCTTAGAATCAAGCGCAATAATCTTACTTTCTCCAGAATAATTTAAAGATCTGTTCCACTCTTCGGTGAGAGTCAGATCACCAGTGGAACGATTGCTACGAAAGCCATATTGCTGCTCTTTCTTTCTTCGATCTTTCGATCTTCAAGATATTTTTTGAGCTCATCAGCGATTCCATGACTTTGGAAAGAAGGGACATAAGAAGGGGAAGAAAGGGTCGCTTTTTTGGGAACAGGTTGGACAAATGCTATTTTCCATCTTCTAGGAGAGATTCCAAAACAGTAGGAGCGATGGAAAAGCTTACGCAATGGTTTTTCCAGCGATGAAGAACACCTCTTCAGAAGAATGGGGGGTATACCATCATGACCAGCGGATTTGGTAATATAAAGATCTCGAAGGGCTCTTGCAACTGTACAAGTGTGGAAATATACTCTTTCCATTGTATGATTTACGTTCTCAAGTACAGGAGCGGCAATGTTGCTATCAGGCAACGTGGAGCAAAATGAGCGTCAAGTACATTTGCCTTAGTTAAAGAGCTAGTTATAGGGTGGTCATTGTGGATGAGCGTTGGAACCGACGATAAAGTTGAATTTTGTACGTTCTTAAAAAATGACCAGAAAGTTCTACTGCCTTTGGTCATGTAAGAATTTGGTTCTTTTTATAACAGGGTTGCAATGGTTTCTGACTTGTTTATACTTTTGCTGATTTTTCTCAGTTGGGTTGGCTTTGTTAGGGCGGAAACTTACTTCTCTCAACCTAATAGCTTCTTTACAGATTGTAACGAACCTAGACTTTTCTTAAGGATTTATACTCTTGTTTCTGTTAGCAATAAAAGTACACACCCATGAAAAATCACTTCTGTGATCATATTCGCACTGCCATCAACGTCACTATCGAAGAAACATAATGCCCAGTTAAGGATTCGAAAAAAAAAAAGAAAATTATTAAGACCGTTGCAATTGGGTTTTTTGTATTGTCAAGCGATCCTAGTGGGATGCTTCTCTGTAACTAGATGAATGGAACACGAGAAATTCGCGGATATTAGACAATAGTCCGAAGTGCCGAATAGAGAGTTTACTGTAATGGCATACTTATCAGGGTTAGAAGTAAGAAACAAGTCGAGAGTGTGAACGTTTTGTCCAGAAACATTTGGTATTTGAGTTGCCTTATCTACAAGCTGAGGAAGGTGGTGCATCTCAGCAAATTTCTCAACATATCTTCCTTCAGGTGTTGTCTGTCCTGAATAGCGGAGCCAACTTGAATTGTGTGAATTGTGACACGGAACTTTGCACACTCGACACAGCTTGACACGAGCGGTGGATCGACACTATTTAAAAAAAAAACCGAAATCGTAATTAGAAAGCGCTTTCTTGCCATTATGTAGAGAACAGTTTTTGTATTAGGTCTGTTGCTGATAAATAACAACTTTGCTATTATTATCTAATCTTCATTAAAAATTTCTTAGTTTAAAATTTCAAATAATTCTCTTAAATATTTTCTCAAATTAATTTATTATTATTGCAAAACTGGAGCTAAATAGAAGTCGAGAAGAAAAGAAAAAGACTTTTTTAATTGTTAGGTAATGTATTTCCTTTTTAATTTTCTTCTATTAGATATTAATTAATTTGTACCTTTCTAAATAAAGTTGTCTATATTCAAACCTAACGGAACAAATTCTTCTTAAAAAATTGTCTGCTCGACTTCGTTAAGCAATAGATTCGATTCTTTCTTGTAAGTGCTTAAGAAGATAGAGAGCGGCAATGTTTTCAAACCTCAGTTTCTTTAAATTTTGAGCTTAGTGTTATTTAAGAAGCTTTGCCTTTTTGCAGATAATTGGAGTTATAGTTACAATTGTTCAAAACTTTTACATATATTAATATTTTTTTTACGAATTATAATTTAAAACAAATCGAATTAAAAATTAAAACAAGGAGTTGGGAAGGGCTGATATTGGAAATACCCCAATTTTTGTTGCCTTAGACTTTGGGCAGCAGTATAATATGCTTATTCTAGCTCTATCCAAATTCCATTATCCCCCATTTGCTGTCTAGTTTGACAGTGCTTGTATTTTAAAAATCTTTTTGGTTGAAATTGAAAAGAAATTCAAAACTTCAAAATTTGTCGCAATCAAAACTTCCTGAAATGCATATTCTTTAATACAAACCATTCCTTGTGAGCAGCAGATATAAATGATTTATTTCTACGAACATAGGTATTCCCATTCATAAGCACAACACCTAGAAAATTGGATGCTATACCCAGAGGCAACAAGAAGTCTGGTCCGGTGAGAGTTGAGACTTCCAAACTCGATTTAACTTTGATATGAAAAAATCTCAGAATAGAATAATTTTCTATTTTTATTTTCTTGTATTCTTAAAGATTATGTTTATTATGGTACCAAAATAGCTCTTGAGATTAATTTTTGTCTTTCTGTTATAAGTCATAATAGTCCCATGCGAGAAGTACAATTTAATATTTTTACAAATGCTTCAAGTTATAATTAAGTTTTTGGACTTAAGGCTTAGCTTTAAGAGTTGAAATTGAATAGTATCATAGTTAATTGTAATTGGACTGAACAAAACTATTTCACACACTTTAAACAGTCAGGCAGCCCTTAATTTTATTATTTTTATCTTTTGTTATGTTTTACACAGATTAATGCAGAAATATAAACAAATTTTGCAAATATAAAAATGAATCGTTAAATTTAATTGAAAGCAACATAAAGTGCTTTTTACATAAATTAATCAAAGAACCGAGATAAATGTTGAAAAATACATGAAGTATGGAATCTATTTTTCAAAAATATTTATTTTATAAAACAACCACCCAATTCCCAAATTAGTAGATACGTTTATTAAATAATAAATTGCGATGGAATGAAATCCTAAAAAAAAAAATTAAAAAAGTGGAAAGTAAAATAAAACGTGGGTGTAGTATATTGCCGGAACAATTATTTCTGTCCATAAATGCTATACTGTACCTAGGCAGAATTGTGTGAGGTGTTTACTTTAAATTTAAAAATGTGTCGCTAAAAAAATTGCGTTCCGTCAAACATTCATAGATCCATCAAACTAGCATTAAAGTTTTATGAGTATTGGAAAAATAATAAATAAAATCCACGACTGGATCCCACGAACTTTCTCTTATGTAAAACACTAAAATAAAAATAAAGAAAAATGTTCATAACCATAAAATGCATTTTTTAAATTACTAAAACAATTCCTTTAGTAGTTGGAGCTTAAAATAGGATGCCATCTGATTTCTCAAGCAAATATTAGTTCATGCAAGAACAAAAATTATTAATCGTTGTAGAGTTTTAAAAAAAAATAATATAATAATTATTATGTTGTGAAGAGTCTAGAAACAACGACACGAAAGCCCCCAGGTCAATTTTGTTGCCCCGCAGTTCATTGCGAAGAGTTCTAAGAACTGAATTGTAGCTGTATCCATACAAAATCCAATTAAGGCAAGAATTTAAGCCAGGTGATCCTCAAGAAGGTGTTTCGTTTACAAGAAATGGCAAGTCAGCAAAGTAGGCTTCTGAGGCGACGATGACCTCCTCATCCCAGTGGCGTAGATAGCTTTTCGCTATGGGGGGGGATAGATCTAGTTCGCGCATTTTTTTTTAGGTTTTAATAATTAAAAAAAAAAAAAATAACAAGACTTCATTGAATTCATTATGTATGCCATAAAAAAAATATATTTTTTAAAGATAATATACTATAGGCATTAATTTAAATATGAACTAGAATAAATATTGATATACAGTGCCTTGCATAAGTATAACCGCACCTGTAAAAATGCGTTTTGTAGAAAATTAAAATGAGAATGACACTTTACTATTTTTTTTATTGAATGGCATCACTAATCAAGTAAATTGAGAAGAAAAAAAGTTCCGTTATTTTCTCTTCTTTCTCTTAACTTCACCTTCACGCCCGCGCTGTGTTGAAACATTTAAAGGGTAATCATAATCCCTTGAGCGCGGGTAGATTATAAACAAAAAAAAAAAAACAGATTTTTATATAACCGCACAATGCAAACCTCTCTGAAGCTTGATTCAGTTGTGTGCTTCGAAATGACAAGAAAAAATGCCGCGTGGTACGAGTAAACATTTAAGCGATACGGAAAAAGTCAAAATTCAAGCTTTTCGGTTAACTGGCCTTAGCTTAAGGGCTATTGGTAGGAAAATTTAAATATCAGATCGTGTCGTCCGAAATTTCTTACAAGATCCAGAATCTTATGAAACGAAAATAAGACCCGTGCATCTGCAGAAGCTGACACGTCGAGATAAAAGGCGTTTAATAAATGCTGCATCCAATTTGGCGCATTCTTTGCAAGACGTTCGTGACGAATTGGGCTTAGGAATTTCGGTTTCAACGGTTTTTTGTGCCTTAAAAAGCAGTAATATGATTGTCCGGTGCAAAATGATGCCAGCTCCAAATTTGACAACAGTCTACAAAAAAAAGTAAGAATTTGCCCGGCAAAACATGAAACGGAATTGGAAAACCATAAGTAACATTCCATTAATTTATACTTAACTCTTGTTATTCCAAATGGCATAATCTAATGCATGTTTTTTTTTAGATTATTTTAGATTATTTTCAGTGGAGAAAAAAAGTTTAATCTTGATGGGTCAAAAAAGTTTTTTTCAAGAGGAACTTTGGCGGTGGCAGTTGTAAGGTTTGGGGGGCCTTCAGCGACCGTGGTAAGGTTGCAGTTGCCTTCACCCCTGCAAAGATGAACAGTTCAGCTTGCACCCAGGTGCTTCAGGATAGTTTGGTACCCTACTTAAGACGATTTCGTCGAGTTCGGCATGTCTTCCAGCATGATAATGGCCCAATTCACGTTAGTCGTCAAAGTTTCTGATGGTACGAATCGAATAACATACATTTTATGGTGTTCCCGGCACGTTCTCCAGATTGTAACCCTATTAAAAATCTTTGGGGAATTTTGACCTGCAAAATGTATGCCCATAATAGGCAATTATACAGTGTTGCTGAGCTGCGAGAGGCGATTGTGGAAGAATGGAACTGTATAGACGATTCCATATTGAATAACTTTGTCAACAGTATGTCAAAAACAATTTTTAGATTGGTCGAAAATAGGGCAGCAATGTCCTTTACTAATTAAGCCGAAAAAATTTACTTAAAATAAAAAAAAAAAAACAGATCAAAATAAAAAAGCGGTTATACTTTTGCAATACAAAAAATCTGTTTTAATTTTTAACCACCAGAAGAGAAACTAACGAAATTTTTTTTTCTTCTGAATTTACTGATGTCATTCAATAAAAAATAGTAGGGTGTCATTCCCATTCTAATTTTCTACAAAACGCATTTTTACAGGTTATATTTATGCAAGGCACTGTAGTAAGTAAAATAATATTAATTTAAAAAATAAATCACAAAATAAATGCAGCTCCGCGACGATTCAACGCCACATAAAAGAAGAAGTGTAAGCAATATACGTCATATTTTCAATATAAATTATTAAAAAAAAGAATAAAACTGAAATGGTCTGCCTTCACGTACTGTTTCATAACTTCCACATTTATTATTCGATTTCATTAATTTTGTGCGTTTTAGCTTTGTAAAAACAATATCTTCCGCCTAAAATCTTAAAAGTATTTTAAATATTTTTTTGTCTATCCTTACGGAATGACAAGCGATTTTCTAAAAACGGCGAAAAATTGAGTTTTTTGAAACTTTGAACGGCTTTTCCTTAATGATTGTAGGGCCGATTTACACAAGTCGTATACTGCTGGAAAGACAAACAAAATATCTGTTCAAAAACATAAAAACGCTTCTTTTGAAAAATAAATGAGTGCCATTTTCGTGTTCAGAGAGTCAAAAATAGTCTAGAAAATACTTTTTTTTGGAGGTACTCGCTACAAACCGAAAATTTGTAAGCTAGTGTTATCAATTGGTGAGAGACGTAAAAAAAAAATTCAGAGTGCGTTTCTTTAACTTATTTGGTTCATGACTGATTGTGCTGAACAATTATCGATCCCAATGGGGGGGGATATATTCAAGTTTGCAAACAAAAAAGTCGCACGGGCTCAAATCTGGAGAATACGGTGGATGGAGCAGCAGTTCGTAGTGCAATTCAAACAATTTGGCCGTGCTCTGAAGTGGTTTCACGGTTGTGCTTGTTGTCCGGAGTGAGCAAACACGGCACCCATTGCGCCAACAGCTTTTTCAAGCCCGAAATTTCATGGAGGATATGACCCACGCGTTCTTTTAAGATGACTACTGTTTTAGCTATTTCGCGCAGATTCAATCGGATATCTGCCAACACGAGATCGTGGATTTTTGACACTTTAGCCTCCGAGGTATCCATTTTCGGGGCACCTGGCCGGGGCTTATCAAAAACCGATGTGCGAGCACGTTTAAACTCCTTAGGCTTCGGCCACGCAGTGAGCGACTGAGCGGCTGAGCGACGAACGATAGAGCGACGAGTCGGAGCGATGGGTGGCCATTTACTGAGCGTCATCGCTGAGCGATTAGTTGCGAAATTGCAATGGTCGAGTGTAGTTCGTCGTAGTCCGTAAGTTGAAAGTCGCTTTCATATTTAAAGAGCTATTATAAGATCAAGAAAACTAAGGTTTGATGTATACCCAATAAATCGAAAGGGTAAATTATGTTGAATCTTCGCAAATATCCAAACCTTTTTATCAATATTGTCGTATGTCAATAGAATCTTTCAATATGCTGTTGGAAAAAGTTCGGCCAAGATTAACAAAACAAAGGAAGCCAATTTTATTACTAAAGTTAGTTTTTACTTGCGATATATGTAGGTACTATAGGGCTAGATCTGCATTTGGAAAAAAAATTCAACTCGAGATTTTGATCCAAGTTGACATTGCGATGATAGCGAAGACAAAAAAAGTGGTTCCGGAAATTCCGTCTGTCTGTCTCTTCCTCGATCTGCAGCTTAAGCTGCTGGAGTTATTTTTTATATGATTCCCTAGAGAGGAAATTGAATTTTGTTTTTAGGTCCAAAAGTAACGGTATGAGGGTATAAACTCGTAATGCAAAATCGTATTTATAGGCATATGGACTACATTGAATGAATGAATGAATAAATGCATGAATGAATCGTTTATTTGATTTTCGAATTTCTCATCAACGGCTCTAACGGTTTTAACTAAAATTTTTATGCAGGAGCTCCTTTGAAAAAATATGGTCTATAATGGTCAACAAAATGAAAAACTAGTTTTTGGATTTGAATATATTCAAAACGTTTATTTTCAAATCATGTCCTTGAATCTATACTACTGAATACTTAAAATTGGCATCCCAAATTTCATTCTTGAAAAATTTTAAAGAAATTTCTTATACCTAAAATTGCTTTAATAATAAAACGATGTTTGAGCTTTGTTTGCATTAATTCATACTTTTCTGAAAATCAGACGGCAATTTCATGAATTTGAACATTTTTATCTCATTAAATTTATGCTTTATATTTATTTATACAAACATTTTAAATTCCAAAGTACTTTTACATAAGAGCAAGTTCGTGCGATCCAGTCGTATTATTTATTTATTTTTAATTTTTATTGTTTAGTTTTGCCAAAATAACATTCTGAGTGTCGCTTTTCATCTCAAGTTTTTTAAACTCGTTAAATTTTGACCTAAATGGCAAAAGGATTTTGAAAAATTTCATATTTTAAACTATCTATGCTTATTTTCTCCATGGACTAACTTTGTCGCTCAGCGATCGACTGAAAAATTAAAACAGATTTGATTGCAGAGCGACGTCGCTCTGTCGCTTGAAAAAATCACAAGTCGCTCAGGGATTACGTGGCCACCTCCATACAATCTCATGTGTTTTAATTTTTTTGCGTCGCTCAGCGACTCGTCGCTCAATCGCTCAGTCGCTCGTCGCTCAGTGCGTGGCCGTAGCCTTATACCAATTTTTAACGGTCGCCATCCAAGGAGAAGAGTCACCGTACACAACATCCAAGCGCTCTTTGATTTCGCTGCGCGATTTCCCTTCCAAAAACAAGAATCGAATCACCGACCAATATTGCTCTTCTCTCATTTTTATAAAATTCGCAAAGAGTCTTCCACACGTGGTCAAAACAAAACAACGAGTCCGATTCGGCTGACAGTAGCCGTCTAAGAGAATGTACTAGACGATAGTAAATCTCTCTTGCTATAATGGCACCATCGGGCGGGCGGTGAGGTTAAGTACTTACCGGACCACCCTCGTATTTTTTTATAAACAAAATTATTAAGAATTTATCGAAGCTCCAGGATTTTTTATCGAAATCGAGAAAGTTGAAAAATCAAAAATTTAATTTTTTAACTAAAATGTAAGCTACGCCTAATATAGTTCACATATGTATTTCTTTTGTTATATATATAAGATTTTTCATAAAATTGTTCTATGGCAGGTACCGTTATTTTTAGAGTTTTAAACAAATTTCAAATTCTCCTTTAGTGAATCACCGAAAATCCCTAACTACAGAGTTTGAAGAAAGTAGCTCCATCGCGTTCAAATTCGTTCCTAGCATAACAAAACTGACATTTGGCACTTGACAAAAACTTATTCTTTCAATATATTTTGCTATTAATCAATACATTTTTCACATTATTAGATTCCTTTCTTTTCATTTTCACGTTTACAAGAGGTTGGCATTGCCACCTAGTTTTATTAAAGTTTTGGCGAAAAATTTTTCATCAATAATTTTACCCCAAGAAGTTTATCACGTAGAATCTTCCAAAGTTTTTATGGGACAAACCTTGTACTTAAAAGTACAAACCGTGTACTTAATTTAATAAATAATATAACAAATTCAAAATTAAAGAGAGAATAGTTAGCGACATTTGTTTTTAAAAATAAAATAGTGTTAATGTTACATCATAGAAAAATACATTAAGAATGTGGGGTGTACAACAATTTATTACCGATTTAAAAAAAAAATACAAATTAAATGAAAAACAAAGTTTTTTTTATGAGCAAAAGGCTTAGAGAAAAAAAACGCAATTATGTGATATACAACAACAGAGTTTTGATTTCATGGTGATTGAAATCTAGAAGTCAACTTTTAATACTATTTAGGAAAATAGGAAGAGATCTTATACATCGAAAGTTCAAAGGTAGACGATTGAACAATTTATAAATGCTACAAGAGCGAAAAAGTTTCTGAAATGTGTGGTTCGAAATGAAGGTGTGATAACAGAATTGAATGAATTGCTACGCAAATACCCAGCATCAGAAATTGGACTCTGCTTATAATCACCTCTGAAGAAAAATATTTTTAAGACTTTAAAATAATATAAATGTTTCAGGGGCAAGATTCCCAATGACTTAAACAGAACCATAGAATGAGCGAAACGATTTGCCCTGAATATTTTTCTTATAGCGGACTTTTGTAAAACAAAGAATGGTTGGAGAATTGTGTCGTAAGCGTCCCCCAACAGCTCAATCCATACTGCAATCTTGATTGGAATATTCCGAAATAAACCATTCTAAGTTTTTTATTGTCACAGAAATTTCTGAGTCCATAAAGACTACGAATAGAAAAACGTAAATATCTTTTTAGATTTGAAACATGTTCGATCCATTTCGTATTGTTTTCAATTATTATACCCAAGTATTTATACTGAGGTACTATTCCAATTTTAAAGCAGTTAATGTCACAAGTTGCATGTTCATTAAACATTTGATGATTTGGTGGTTCAAAAGAATACATACAACTTAACAAGTTATGCATGATACAGTTTGCATGAAAATAAATTTCGCCACCAGAACATTCCGGACTAATATGGCTGAAGTACATCAATTTTGTTTTCCTGCTAACAAATAATTTGTGTTCAGAAAACCCAATTCGAAGAAGATGAACATCGTGATTGATTTCAGCATTTAGGTTCAGAGCGCTATCTGAACTATAAGCAATCCCAAGATCATCTGCAAAGGCTGTAATCTTACTCGTACCTTTAAACGGTTGATTAAAAAGAGAGTTAATGTAAATTAAGAACAATATAGGCCCTAGGACTGAACCTTGGGGGACACCTTGGTTTATAATTTTTGAATTACTAAGGACATTTCCGACTTAAACTTTTTGATTTCTATCCTTTAGGTAAGACTTAAACCAATTATAAGTTAAACCCCGGAAACCTATGCAATATAAATTTATCTAATAGGACACTATGATTAACCATGTCAAAAGCCTTGGTTATGTCCACAAGGAGGCTGGCACAATGTTTTCTGTCATCCAACGCCTTATACGAGTATATGGAAGAGCAGAACTCCAAAAGGGTATCTTCCGTATAAAGCCCTTCTCTAAGCCCAAACTGAACTGGACTCAAAAACTTTACTTTTGGCAGGTATCCCATTACCCTACACTTAATTGTTTTTTTTTTTTTCAAAAATTTAAGAAATTGAAGACAATAACGAAATTGGTCTCTAATTATTCTTGTCACATTTACTACCCTTTTTGAAAAGAGGTATTACAAAAGCACACTTTAATTTGTCAGAAAAATTACCAGTGAGAATACTGAAGTAAAAAATATGTGCTGGTATATCCACTATATTTAGTGCTATTTTTTTAAATGTAAGATTTGAGATACCATCACAACCGCAAGAATAGGAATTATCCAACGAATTTATAATTTTGTAAAGTTCCAAGCCATAAATCTGTTCAAAAAAGAAGCTAACATTACTGAAACGTAAGAACGTAATACATTGTTAAGTAAATCATATCTAATTTTACTAACACAAGGTGAAGAATTATACTTCACAGATTTTTGGGTTATTAGTTTTTCGACCAAGATACCTGTCATGCAATGATCGATTATGTCATGATTGAGAGTAACTCCAGTGCACGGGTCTAAAGAAATACTAGTAAAACGAATAAGAACATGGTCAAGACAAGAGTTGGAGATTGGCCTTGTGATTTCATTTATGAACGAATTAATACCATGCTCAGCTGCTAAGGCAAGATAGCAGTCAGGTACAAATCCCTAATATCTAGAGTCTAGAGTTACGAGATATTGCAGCTACAAAAGTCCGTGTTGGGATATGACGTTTTACATTTTTTGTTATTTTAAAGTGACTTAAGAGACTTCATCCATCAGATCCTTGACATTTTTTTACTATAAAACTGCCTAAAAATATAAAAATCGACTTTTCTAGCATAGGAGATATTAGAACAGCGACGAAATAACAAAACCACTAAATCCAAAGATACACTAACAGTTCAAGTTTTGGGATATAAGTTTTTCGTTAAAACAAAAAACATTTACAATCCCCACAGCCCACACGACATAACAAAGAACCATCAATACGCCATTTTTAAATTAAATGAATGCACAGTAACTCTGTAATGGTGGTTATTCGATCCATATAAATTCCCACTATCACATAGGAGGTATTTCTAGTGTCGAACACAACAAGAAGCACACAGAAAAAAAATAAATAAATGCAGAAACATGAGAAGGCACTTTATTTTAATTGAACTCTTCATCTCGATTGCAAAAGAGCTATCGAGTGGGTGTTTAGGCAGTTAAACTGTACGTACGTAAAAAAAAACCAGATATCCTCCTTCAGGATTTCACATCCTCTATCTATACCTTATTCACTCTTTTATCGGATTACAAACATTTTATATGACCACAGATATACCTACCAGCCTAAACTGACACCATAGCTTAGAATATGCACTTCGAAACGAGTAGAACTTGGACCGAAAATAGAACTTTACTGTACATGTCCCGTATCTTCACACTTTCCAAACCGGATTTTCCCCTAAAAGGCTTATAGCTGGCTATGTATGATAATTTCCAGGAAAATGAAGTGTAAGGATGGAAGAATTTCCTACTCCTTGGCGTTTTAAAGTATATTTTTTTGAGGGGGCGGCAGCCAGGGAGTGTTCAAAATTTAACCAACTCACCTATACATAGTGAACACGTATTGAGTTTTATATGCATCACGTGCTTGAACTTTAACGTGTAGATAAATAAATACAAATTGATGGTCATGATGTTAAAGGGAAATTTAAATTTGTGCGCAGTATTGACTGCATCCTTCTTTTTAAGGTAGATATATGTAATGCATCTACCAAAGTTACCGCTTCGCTACAATTGAATCGCAAGGTTACATTTTTTTTGTTTAAAAAGGATCAGTTTTTGATCATATTTGCTAAAAAGAAGAAAACAAATATACCGGACTAAGCATAAAATCTGGTAAACAAGAAGGTATTATTCTCGGAACTCAAGCTCGTTTCCTTTTAATTTCTGTTACTTGATTTCTGAAAGAGAAAACTTAGAAAAGTTTTAGATGTTGCAAAATGTAAAAGATTCAGTCAACATCGACCAATAATTGCGTCTTAGAAGGGTAAGACAGCATCTAACTGATGAGCCCACTGTCATAGCTGGGCGAAACGCACTCTGGAGTTTAGGTCGCTTGAACTTTCAATTGAATCAAAACAAGGAATTCTTATGATCCAGCTATTGTTGAAACTATTTCTATTCCTATAAAATTGGCAATTTTTCAACAGCTGAGGGAACAATCTTTAGCATAAGTATTTCTTCTAAACTGATTCATCGCTTGGTATCACTGATTAAGCCCAGTTTCTCTGGTCAGCTGAAGACTGCGGTCAACAAAGAACCTTTCCAACGTTTGTACTTATTCACGCCCGGCTTGGCTCCATTAACACTAAAAGGATTAACACCAAATGGATTCCAACAACACCCAAGCACTGGAGGTGATACAACAGATGTTCGATGCCAAGAACATCATAGTTGAAAAGAACTCGTCAAACAAATGATCAACATTGAAAATAAGAGGAGCAACTAATCGTCGAATAAATTTCAAACAATACGTGAAAACATCTATGTTTGATATTTCACCAAGAAAACTACCACATTCATTGTTTTTCGACTATCTTTCAGGAGCTATTAAAGTTTATAGCAGAAAAATTCTCAGCTAAGTTCCGTCGTAAAGCTTTCTTGCATTGGAAGGCCCATTACGAGATTTGCCAAAGAAGGGTCTGGTTCTGCCAAATGTGTAAGTCGTAGGAAAAAAAAATGATTTTCAAAGTAAGCAGGAACAAATCTAATGGACATTCCTAGAGATGTACAAAATAAGACTTTAAAACCAAATTTAAAACCGAGTTAAGTTACAAAAAAGAGTGGGTAGGCGAAAAACTATATACTTGAGCCAATGCAATCAAATGGAACACTGATGGCTCAAGAACGTTTGAAAGGACTGGTTCTGTATTTTTAAGGCCTAGAACTAAACTCTCCATAACGATTGGACAATTCACTAGCATTTTCCAGGCGGAAACCAATCAATCAAACAGCGGAATGTGCAGGTCGAAATCTCAAAGGGAAATACCGAAACCAAAGCATTTCCATTATGTCAGATAGCTAATGCGCACTCAAAGCCCTAGCTCATAAGTCATTACTTCTAAATCGCTGTGGGAATGTGAAAGCAGGTAAGATCAATCAATAATGATTCACATCATTGGGTACATCAGACATGTTGGTGTCCACGGAAATAAGGAAGCAGACTCTCTGGCAAAAAAAGGCGCAACGACTTCTTTAATGGGGCCAGGGCCTCACTGCGGAATAGGAGAAAATATGATTAAAAACGAGATCAAATTGGGGATTCAGTCTGTTTGTACGCGTATCAAAAAAATATTTCTTCAAAAGAAACCACTTTTTTAGTCCTATGTATGTACATCTAAAAATATTTTGACCTTCGGCAACCCTAGTAGTAGGTACTCTCAAATCCCATATTTTATGTTTAAACGAAAAATAAATACCAAGAGATTTATAACTGCATCGATTTTAATTATTAAACTTTCAACGAGTTTATTTAATGGATTCATTTGAGGCCATTTATTTTGTAGCTATGAATACAGGTACAAAGTACAATCATAAATATTACATAATTCACAATTTTATGGAGACAGGGGTTTTCCTATGATGAAGTTCCAACTTTTAATCAAGTTTTTAGGGCTAAGAAGTACCCATTGGCATAATTGTTAGTACGTTGGGCTGCCATGCAAATTGTCTTGGGTTCGAATCTCAGCCGCTGAAAAATTGTGTTTTTGCAGGGATGTACCACCTCTAGCGAGGCTTTGACAAATCTTCTAAGAATATCTCTTTTCACGGAGAGTGTTCATCAACTTAGTCTTTCAAAATTGGCAGAAAATTTTAGGCCCCCCCTCAATTATTGCTATCACGAACAAACAATGGTCTCCAATTTATTTTCTATGTATAACTCCAAAGAAATATTAGAGTTAGAGAATAATTTTGTTGATTAATTGAAGATCGGTCATTCATTAAAAATGCTTCATTCCTTTCTTAATGGGCCTTGTTTCATAGAACATTCTGCTCATGCATATAATAATTTCCTAATCATACATCCTGCAAAAACTACAGAGGCATATCCCCGCTTAATGTTGTCTACAAGATCCTATCCACCGTAATACGTGAGCGTCTTAAACCTTTCTGCAACACTATGATCGGCACGTACCAGTGTGGCTTCAGGCCAGGCAGAACAACGATAGACCAAATCTTCAGATTGAGGCAAATTCTGGAAAAGACCAACGAATTTCAAGTCGATACCCACCATCTTTTCATCGACTTCAAATCCGCATATGATAGCATAAGTCGCCAAGAGCTTCTATTGGCGATGTCGCAACTCGGGATCCCGAAAAAAACTGATCCAGCTATGCCGCATGACGATGACGTTACAAAATACGCGGTGCAACGTGGAAATGGGTAGCAGCTAGTCCGAGCTATTCCAGATATGTACAGGATTCAGAAAAGGAGATGCGCTATCATGTGATTTCTTCAACCTAGTCTTGGAGCAGATAGTGCGCAAGAGTGGTGTTAACCTGGAAGGCACTATCTTCTACAGGTCTTCCCAACTGCTTGGATATGCGGACGACACCGACATCATCGGCCGCTCCAAGCGAGATGTGATAGAAGCGTTCACAGCCATTGATGAACAGGCGAAACGCGTTGGTCTTGAAGTGAATGAGGACAAAACAAAGTATATGCTAACAACAAACAAAACCTAAGCTGTCCATCGCCTAGGACAAAACGTCACTGTTGGTAGCAGTAATTTCGAGGTAGTCAAGGAGTTCACCTAGCTCAGAACAAACATCAATCCCACGAACGACAACTTAATGGAAATCCGACGAAGAATTACCCTAGCGAACCGCTGCTACTTCGGTTTGACCAAACAAATGGGTTGAAGACTCCATTCTCGAAAGACAAGGTGCACGCTATACAAATCACAAATTTTACCAGTTCTACTCTACGGTGCTGGACGATAAGTAAAAAAGGGAATTGATACTAGACACTTTCGAGGAAAAATTCTTCGGTGGATATTTGGTCCTATATGCGAAGAGGGCGAATGAAGGAGAAGATTCAATCGTGAATGATACGAGCTGTACCAAGATGTGGATGTAGTCCAAAGAGCCAAAACACGTCGACTACACTGACTCGGTCACATCGAGCCATTGGACAACAACGCTCCAGCCAAGAAAATCTTCGAATCCCAGCCCTCAGGTTCGAGACGACGAGAAGGACCGAATCACCGCTACAGGGACCAGGCGGTTACAGACGCAAGAGCGCTTGGTTCCGGGGACTGGAAGGAGCACGCGAGGGATTGCAACCGTTGGAAGATCACATTATCTAAGGCAGAGACCCTCCATGGACCGGGAGCCGGATAAGTAAGTAGTAATCATATATCACATTTACAGATTCCATTGGAAAGAATTTATCATGGCAATATGATTGCTGTATGTGACGTATGATTTGACATTTCATTGGGTATGTTCACAGAACGACGACAATTCGGTTTGTTTTTAAAAAGCAGTGAAACATGACTTGTAAAGAGTGAGAATCACTTTTCGTTGATTTCTATAAGATATTGGTGGGGACTCACTATATTTGTTTTAAAGTGATTTTTTTCTTTAAAATATATACAAAATATATTCAAATTTCATTTCCAAAGTGACAATTAATGCAAAACAGCAGATTAAAATGGTTTCTAAGGTAACAAATTTCACACAATCTTTTTCGAGTTTAAACCTAGATTTAATTACATACTTAAATTTAAACACTATAAGTTGCCTCAAGAGAGCAGTTTAAATTCAATTGTATGAAGTCAAACTAGATTTAGAAAATAAGTTTTAAGTGCGGATTTGACGACTGATTTATATCGGTTTTAAAATACTTTAAATCTTGATGAAGTGATTGAATAATATGGCAGTTAGTGTAAACGAAATTTCGATGGCAAATGTTCCATTACCATACAGAGTTGCTTTTTTTTTTAAACAAATTTATTACCTATCTAATGGAGAAGTAGATCTGAGTATCTCCCTGTATAAGCAATCGCATCAACATTTGCCTATTTGAATGCCTATCTAAAATTGTTGAGGTGACATCGGTAGACCATACAAGGGTGCGAATTTTTGAATTAAAAAAACATTAAGTCATAAGTCTGTAAATGACTTGTGAATTAAAAAATTTTAAATCATAAGTTAGTGACTTATACACTAAACAAAATGAATCCATAAGCTAGTTGGTAGATTGGAAATTCTTAAGCTTGTTTTGACTGCATAATTATTTAATTACACAGCCACACAAAAAAAAAAGTCCTCTGACTCATGGATGAGACCATGTGTCTTATAGGTTTTTTGCATCGCTGATTTCAAATCCGGAGTCCGTTTGACCCAATCAGGTCAGGTTTAAGGGCATTTGAAGGTCAAATTGCGTAATATTCGTTGAAAAACCTGAAAACCTACATACATGCATGTTTTTGGCATCGCTGAATTCGAATCCGGACTTCTTTTGACCGCAACATGTAAAGGTTAAGGCCAAACGAAGGTCAAATCCCTAAAATCTAACGATATGATATTTTTGACCCCGGATTCTGAAAGAGCGGAATATTTTACATCTATATTCATCTAGGCCTGTTGTTTGAAATGAAATCTTCCATCATCTCTGAGGCGCCAAGTTTTTGAAACGATTGGTCAGACATGAAAAAGAAATGTCGCAAATGGACACAGACTTGTGTCAGTTGCCAAAAAAAAAGTAAAATTCAACAGCCTATAAAATCTGCAATCAGATAACTTTGCAAGAAGACTACAAAGCGACCCCAGCTGAACTTGTCTTTGTTACAACATTAAGATTTATTCACACAAACAAACACTAGTTCTAATCATGAGTTTTTGAAGAAAAAAAATTCGCGATGAAATGCAAAATCTCCAAACCAAACATCATGGCCCTAAAATCTCTTGGTTTGCATCCAGATTCCTCTTAAGTAACATCCGAAACTACAAAATCTGGCAGACGTTTTCTTTGAACCAACGTTTCACAAAGCCTAGTTTAGAGTTTGCTTTGAGTATAATCTCGTAAATATGTGTGAAAAAGGTGAGTTCTCTATCACATAAAACACCAAGGTCTCGAATTGATTCAGCGGTGAATATGGGTTGCTAATGTAGAAGGTATCGACGCACGGAGAGTAGATCGGATGCGTTTTCGTGAAAAAGTTATTGACTGACATTTGGAAATATTAAGTTCTAAGCAATTTTTCAGGCACCAGACAGAGAAATTGTTGAGATCAAGTTGTAGGAGAGTGGCATCATGTGTGGAAGAAATGGTCTTGAAAAACTTTGTACCGTCGGCGTAGAGTGTTAAATGACCATTTCAATATCGTTAATAGTAAGAATAAAGATGAGAGGTCCTAAGTGGCTGCCTTGTGGAACCCCGAAGGTAGCTAAGAAATCATCAGAGAAGGAAGATCTGAATCGAACTTTGTAGTAACGGGTGTTTAGGTAAGAAGAAATCCATCTTAAGAAGATAGGTTCAAGGCTAAGGGTGGACAGTTTGAATAGAATAAGCTTATGTTAGTTTTTGCCAAAGGCCTTACTGAAATCGGTTGAGACAACATCGACTTCCTTTCCGTTTTCTAAGGCTGCGAGGCTAAAGGATACGAATTCAACAAGGTTGGTCGTTGTGGACCTACCCTTTACAAAGCCGTGTTGTCTACGGGAAAATGAGAGACTTACAACGAAAACTTAAAATATCATACAAAATGCTTTCGAAGATTTGGGGAATATGTAAAAGTTTAGCGATTGTACTCGTACGATATTTTGTAAATTCACACTTTATGTATTGGGGTTATAAAAGAGGTCTTCCATAACTTGGGGAATACTCCTTGAGATAGATATAAACCGCAGATTTTTGAAAGGGGATGAGAGAGTGTTGAACAGCATTTTTTGGCGGGGGTACCATCTGGGCCGGAACTATACCCATCATTGAGTTGATTCAGCATTTTTTCGATGAGTAATGACAATGAGCCAATGGTACGAGGTAGAAATGGTCCGAGGGAGAAATTCGGTAAATAATTGAAATAATTACAATCAGCTATAAGGAACTCGTCGGTAAATGATTAAAAAAAAAAAAAAACTAGAGAAAAAGTTGGCGATAGTCTGTGGATCGTTTGAAATTTCCTTATTGAAACAAAGAGAGGGAGGATAACCATCGGATTTTCGTTCAAAGTTGACAAATTGGAAGAAGGATTTAGGGTCTTTAATAAGATTGCGTTGGATTAAATTATTCATATTGTATCCTTAATTCATTGATTAACTTATTTCATAACAAAGAGAAAATCATCAAAACACTGTTCCTTATGGACACCGGAGCCATAGTTTCAGTCATTCCACCTATTTGAATTGAAAAACGCAATGGACCATCATCGAAGTGCATTCTCAATGCAGCAAAAGAACGATTGATGCCTCTCAACATAGGACGATGGGACTCAGAAGAAACTTTTGCTGGCCGTTTGTCATCCCCCAAGTTACCACCGAACCCATAATTCTTGTCACTTTTTGATTTACTAGCTGATGTGCATCTACATAATATCATCGAGTGTTTCAAATATCAGCACAATCAATTCCCTTACAGGATTCTACAAAATCTTTAATCTTAAAATATTTTTGTATACTCACTATTTTTGAAATATAATTTTAATATTATGGAAACATACCTGAAAAGAAAGAAGAAATTTTTTTGTTTAAAATATAAGAAAAAAATGTTAAAAAATAAGTTTTGAGCTATGAAAGTGCGGACTGTATTCGCAATATGATTTTCTTATTAAAATTAATACTTTTTAAGAACAAATTGACAAGGGTTTCTAAATGTAATAGATTCTCACTTTTTGGTACTTTATTTGTACCTTTTATTCATTATATTCATAATGGATAGGAAAATGCTTTATAAATACGAATTTGTATAGTGGATGAATAAGTCTTCATGCACTGCGTAGTTATTCACCCGTTTAGCGTTTAATATTTCAGGCCAAACTAGTTTTGCCTAGGACGAGTTGGACGAGCCCGGATGAGTTCAGCGATCCTGTACATGTAGCAGTAGGACATGCGAGAAAAAAGGGACTATTCGCAGAAAAATCATAAAAGTATGCAATGTGTCAAACATGTCAACAAAAGAGGTAACGGGGTCGAATATCGCACCATAGTCCAATGATATCATGATTTTGTAGTCTAATGTGATCTTAGGCTACTTCTGAAGGGATATGGATACCTTCAAATGACTTAGAGTCTGCAAAATGGGATTAAACGCACCTTATATTCGGATTCAGTGACTCCAAAAATATAAGAATCAGCTGGTTGGAGACACCAAATCCCGATTTACTGTCGATACATCAGCCGGGAGATTCAAAGGGAGTATTTGACCTTGGAATATCTTCCAGAGGTAATTTTAAACAACATGTCTAGATGAATTTAGATATAAAAATTCCGCTCTTTCAGAATCCAGGGTCAAAAATATCATATCGTGGATTTTAAGGATTTGACCTTCGTTTGACCTTGATTTTGACGTGATGGGGTCAAATGGACACCAGCATCGTGATCAGCGACTTGAAAACATAAAGATCAACTGTTTAAAGGACCAGAATTCCAATTCACAGCCAATGCATACCTAGACCAAAATCTAAAAACCGAGTCTTATTTTGGATGACCGCTACATGACCTACAGAGATCGTTAAAAAAAAAAAAGTTAATACATAATTGGACGTAAAAAATTCCGCTCTTTCAGAATCTGGGGTCAAAAATATCATATCGTTAGATTTTAGGAATTTGACCTTCGTTTAACCGTGACCTTTACATGTAGGGGTCAAAAGAAGCCCGGATTCGAATTCAGCGATGCCAAAAACATATACATACATATATATAGGTTTTCAGATTTTTCAACGAAAAACCAATAAGACACGTGGTCTCATCCAAGAGCCAGAAGACTTTTTTTTCTGTGGGGCAGTGAAGATCGGTGTACAGCTGAATCCGAGGCAGTCGATTCCTCGTCTTGCACAAGCACTTGGCTTTCCGCACACTATAACTTGGCGAATTTTGTGTCGAGACTTTGGCCTGCATCCTTACCCAGGAGCTCGAAGTTCATGACTATAGAGAACGCCGCGCCGTTTCTTCGCTGACTGGGCTTCGGTGTGTTTGGAATAGGACCCTAATTTTGGTCGAAAAATCATCTTTTGTGACGAGGCACATTTTTTTAGACCGATGCTTAAATTTAGCCGGATCTATACGAAAGAGTCACTAAAAATTGGACCACTCAGATCCGTGTCACCGTAAGAAGCCGAGGTGGGCATTTAAACGATGCCATATTTCATATATGTACATACATAGCCCTTCCAAATCAAAAAAGAATTATGTTAATACTCGTACCTCACACATTCTATTTCGCCATCTACCCGCCCTTATTAAAACACACTTTAGAAAATTCGAATAGAAATCTGCATTAAAATTTTCTAACAAACTTTTTTCGATTTTTAAGACGCTTGCTTGACGTCTGCTTCTGAATAATCCTTCTTTTCAAAACTGTCCTCGATTTTTTAGGAATTGCTACAGCAGTGAGAATGGACTCTCCCCCTTGGGCTAGAACAAAAACGGCTCAAAATTTCAACATCCAAGTTTGTAGATTCCCTTTTTCAAATACTTCTCTTTCAAAATAAAGGATGATTTCTTGGTCACATACCCGAAAATCTTTCCCCCCATAATAATTCAATCTCGTTATTGGGTATCTGTAGATATCTTTTTGATTACCTGATTATTTCCGTAGATCTACTCTCAAATAGAATTCACAATAAAAATGGTTTAGTTGTAGAGAACAAAAAAGTCCTTGGCATTTATCCCTTCAAACAATCGAAAGTATGTATCGGTAGGATTACTCGAACAAAAACTCTTCCGATATTATTTCTTTTCAAGGAGTTCCATCATTATTATGATGTATGAGTTCATATACTTTATTTGCGAATTCGTTTGCAGCAGAAGGGCTGTAAATATCAACAATCGTTATCATCCGGAATAAAAATAAAATTACCAAGCCCGAGCATCCGTACGATACATCTCTTTCAACATTCATCTCTGGGCTCTTTATGTAGAGAGGATACATGATGCTGGGGCAAATAAACTTTTTTTTTTTTGCCATTGTTGTTGTTGTTGCTTAAAGGCTGCTCTTTCGCTCCGCATACAAATTAGTCCCTCAGGCTTCAGCACTTTTAACATTGGGTTATTTGCCCTACTTACATACTCATATACTCTCGTTCGTAAATGTATCCATAGCCGAGGAAAAAAGATTGTTGTCTCGGATAAAGTCAGAAAATAAAGCAAGTCAATGAGTTAAATGTATTTGTACACATTGATCGGAATCAAAGTAGAGATATACTCTAGTGACTTATTGTTTACTGAAAACATATACGAGTACCAACACATACACACATATGTATTTGCTTGCTTATAATGGCCAACAGTCTATAAACGAACCGCTTAATTCCTCCACGCTGCAGTGCACTACACATCCATCCCCGTTATGGCATCGTGAGTGCATCAGGTATTATTCTTGGTTCAGTGGTTGCAAATAAACGATGGCAATTAGCCAAGTCTGCAAATGTTTCGAAAATTGGCAGGCACAAATTGAAGTTTGGATTTTTATTGGTGCACGGGAAAATTTGTCATGTAAACGGAAATAATAACGCAGAATATGAACATTTGTTCTAATCGGTCGATACTGAAGTAGTTTGCAGTTAACATTCAAAACTTCACGAAAGTATTTCTGTGCATACATTCCAGGGCCGTAGCCAGGGTTTTATTTTTCACAACGGGATATGCTTCTAAGCCTTCGAGCAATTCCTACCGTCAAATCTTCAAACCGCATAAGTGCAAGTACTTCGTTCTAATACTTGTACTCACCAGTGAGAAAGTCAAAAAGTGGTTCGATGATAGGCACTGTTGGTAATGTCTGAATTCTAATTTTTTTTTAACTGAATTATAGATCATAAAAACTTAGCAATACCCAGAAAAAAACAATTCTCGAAATTCTAGGTGCAGTTTTTGGTAAAAATACGATTTTCGGAAACGATTTTTAAAAATTTGTAGATACTTGGAAATACTCCAAAATCACTCCCCTCCATAAATCAGGGTTAGAAGAATCTGTTGAAAACTATAGACTCATTGCAAAGGTGTAAATAATCCCTAAGGTTTTCGAAGCTATTGTGAAAAATAAATTATACAGCCTTATTAATAATCATATTTCTGAACACCAACATGGATTTTTGAGAAGCTAGTTTTTTTTTTAAGGTACTATTACGGTCTAGAACGCCAAAAACACGCACGATTTTTAAGGAATTTTTTTCTCGGAAACTTTCTAAGGTAATAACATTTTTTTTTAATAATGAAAACATGTGTCAAAAGTGCAAACAAAAATTGGTTTTTTCTAATTTTCGAATTTTGGCCGAATTATAGAGGGCGCTAACGTCGACTCATTTTGAAAACACATTGTCCCATTGCAGACAGTTAACCTCCAACTTGTTGCAAATTGATTGTCTTTATATTTTCTACGACGATATACCACAATTTGACCAAAAATATATGAACAAAAAAATGGCGACACAAAAATGGCCAACAAAATTGCCAAAAAACAATTTTTTTTTTCAAAGCTTGACATTTTTTTTAAACAAACTTTGGTAAATTGTCTCGTAAGAAAACTTACTTTAAATAACCCACTTTGTTGTTTTTGTTTCAGTCCAGCCAATGTATTTTTTTATTAGTCGACGTTGGCGCCCTCTATAATTCGGCCAAAATTCGAAAATTAAAAAAAAAATTTGTACACTTGATGCATGTATTCATTATTATGTTATTACCTAATAAAGTTTCTGAGAAAAAAATTCCCAAAAATCGAAATATAATTTAACTTTTCAGGTGTTCCTCAAGGAAGTCATCTTGGACCACTGCGTTTTGTATTTTTTATAAATGATTTACCGCTTCATCTATATTATTCTAAATGTCTTTTAATTATTATCGATTAGGGCAAGCTTAATAGCCTCTACTTCAGCAATGAAAAATGTAGCATAGTTAAATATTTTTCCAGACACCAAACAAAAAAAAATATCTACCAAGTTTAAGCAAATGAAGCCAAGCCATTTAGGCTGTAGCCGAATACAGACGGACAGAATTGCGAGACCCACTTTTAAAGTCAAGTGTGATCAAAATCTCGAGACTGATTTCTTACCAATTTTAATAGATACAAATAAAAGAAGCATAACAGAGGATTTCTTTAGGGGGATTGAGGAGAAGCGTAGCAATGGGGTTGCTTAAGCGAGGAAGGCAATAAAACTGGGAGTTTAAAAAAAAATCAATGAAAACCCTGGATACAAAAAATTGAGTCCGGCATAAATATTACAAGTTTTTGTAATGAGCTATAAGTTCGAGAAATACCCCATAATTGAGAGAGCATGAAAGAGGAAATGTTGGCAGGAACCTATAAGCGAAACTGCTCGTTACAAAATGACATAACTTGTATGTTGTATAAAGAGTGTGCCAAATACAAGTTTCTTTTTAAAAATGCAATAAAATGAACAGCACTAAATTGTGTCCATGTATTATAGATGTATTAGTAAGAGCAAACATTCCCATTAATTATGGAACCTTGGACCTTGTAAGCAAATAATCCGAGAATCCTCCTCAGGCTAGTGCATGAAATATTGGGCTGTTGAGATCGATGGCGCGAGTTGATGTTCGTGAATTGAATTTCACAATCTCAGCTCCACCAGCCACATTCTCTTGTGTGCACGTTACGACGACGGAGACCATGAGTGTTGTCCATAGCATACTAGTTTCACAAACTTTTTGCAAAAAACTTGAGTACAGCAGGCGCAGTGGGTGCTTCATTTCGGCCAAAACTTCTTTTCAAAAAACGCACTGTTTGGGCTACCAGCACTCACTTTGGAAATAAGTTCTCAATACTTCCCAACGTTGTTCAAGCGTAAAGCGACTCATTTCCTTCCACGCAGGTACTGACTTTCTGTCAAGATTTCGAGCGGGAAACACATGTCATTGTAAAAATAACCTATGATTTAAATAGAAACCACAAGATGACCCACCCTGTACATATGTCGCAAGTACAAATGAAGAATACTATTTATTTTTCAAGTTTTTGGATACAAATCCCAAAATTAGTATCAATTTCTTATGTAACACAGTACTTAAGTACTATATAGTATTAGTAGTATTTTTGCGTGTTATATCAAACAATTTATCAAGTACATACTTGAAATTATTGTTCAAGTACCGCTAGGGTACTTTAGATCTTTAGTACTTAAGTACGCAATACTTCCTACTTGCGACTAAGCAGGAACTTGAAAAATTGTGTTACTTGGCTTTTTCAAGTACCAGTATCAAAGTACTGAAGTGCAAGTACAAGTCCCTGTTCAAGTACTGATAATTGTACTCAAAATTTTACAGCTCTAGTTTTTTAATCGTTGACCTGTAGATTAACTCCGAATACAAAAATGGTCAGCCCGAGAACTTTCTCATCTACAGAAATGAACAATATTATCTCTCAACAATCGGTAGCGACGATAGAGCCTTTCTACAATATTGTGAATATTGGTATGTACTTAGAATGGTGTTAAGCAAAATATAAGAAGTCGAATTGGAAAATAAGTTGATATTCGAAATGTTGTCCGAAATATTAAAATACATCTTTAAAAAATAAAAACCATTCTTAACTATAGTTGTCACATAAACCGTCACAATAAAACTGCAAATGTTTATTTAATAGAAGCCTTCGAAACATGTTACATGTTAAAGATTTTCTGGCCTTATTGTTAAACTTCATCAAAGAATGGGGCTGAATCCAATAGGAATTATTGTTTGAAGGCGTACAAGTGGGTTCGGATTAGATAGGCAACGATTTCTTCATGAACAAATCAATGGAATTAAATACTCACGTAGACAAGCTGAACAGAAAATTAGTTCGAAATGATCCCAGAGAATCAGTACAATTAAGTAAAGTCTTCTATAGAGCATAATTAAATAAAGCCAAAAGCATACCACGAAATAGGAATAGTGGGGCTCATATACCGTCAGACGAAGATAAAGAAAATTAGAGAATTACTTCTCATTGAGTAGAGTGATTCAATACTCGTATATGTATGTATATCAAATAAAAGTCATGTGGCGAAACGCATTTTGGAGTTGAGGTCACTTGACTTTTCATTGAAAGAAATTTAAGAAACCTCCATGGAAGTAGCAGGTCCGAGGACTTAAGAAAGTCACATACCAATATTCTTCCAAAATACTTGGAAAAATAAGAAAAAATCAAATATTTTCTTAACCACTTGTCATGATAACTTTGCAATAATTACTGCTACAATTTAAGCATTATTATTCCTGACAGTTCCAACTTCTAAATTTTACTTTTTAAGTTTTTACTTTCACCTATTTTACATGTAAATTTGCGAATCCTCGATAAGAATTGGCTACGAGTTCCTGTGTTTTTTTTTAAGTTTTAAAAGCAATAATAGCATCCAACAAATTGGCTGGAAAATCCCTAACGGCAGTTGAGGCTCGGTTGATATGTATACCACATACTATTCCTACATCCCATCGAATGATTTTCAACGTTCTCTCCTCGCTGTCAACACTGATTGCTATCCCGTAACAATTTTTGCCTCCACAATCAAATGCACTATATATGTTCAAGCTTGTTTCCAGAACATTGTGTCAACAGTGAACATCAAGCATCAGTCATCCTCAACCGAGAAACAGCACTAATATTATCCATTATATCCTTCGTGTATCGTGTCGTCAGATTCGTAAGGATTCTCTATAAATATGTGTTCTGTGTACGTGTGGATTATTGCTAGCCGTAAGGTTTTCTACAATACTGTTGGATTTAAAAAAAAATAGAAAAAAAACTATTACCCACTGGCTTTTGAGCATTTATTCCACAACATTTTTTTTAGCGCAGAGAAAATAACAAAAACCGACTGCATCTTCAGTGCCATCTACGGTATACATAATAGATGCTCATAGATGGAGACAGGTATGGCACTGCACAGCACAGCCCCACATCCGACAACCATATCGGGGTGAACTCATATAAGCAATCTATTGTGTGTTTTCTAGGATTCTTCAGTGAAAAAAAAAATACAAAAAAAAAAAAACAGAAACCAACCCTCGCTTGATATAGAAAATATCAAATTGGAGATAATTTGACGCCTCTGGTTTCATGACAATTTCCCAACACCAAACAATTATACTTTTCTGTATCCTTAAATCCCAATGGAAAATTGTTTTTTTTTTTTTCATTTTTATTGATAGATGGTTTTTCGTAATCCTTTCGGAATCCTATGAAACTAATCTTTGCAAGGATAAAAATGTAGAATGAATTTAGAAGAAAAAAAAAAAAACAGAAAAAAAAAAACGCAATTGATTAATGAGAGCACCCCTGTGTTTATTGCATTAGATCTTGGGGTGACCAGGTTTTTAGAGAGTCCCAAATTCATAATTCAAAATGCATAGGTTTTTAAGATTCATCATTAAAAAGTAGTTAAGATAACATTTCCAAGGACTAACTAGTTTTACAATCGATAAAGGTAGTTACATTAATAAGGAAGATACTCGTACGTAGTGGAAAATGTTGGTACACAAACCTTTTCCAAGCTTCTGCATATAAATATGGAATACAATTCGTTGGATCGTGGGATGTAGTTTTTCACATTACATTATAATTTTTGAGTTATAACTTGCAATTAATTGTAAAAGACAACGTAAAAGAAAATGCCGATGTATAAATTTAAAATGGATAAAAATATAAAAAATCGTTATATGAGTTTTATTAGTAAATAATTTTGTATATACGAAGTTTCTTTAAAAATTAAAAAAAAAAATTGGTATGCCAAATTTTATATATTTAATTATTAATGCACATTTAATGAAATAATTTCAAAAATAATCGTATACATCCATTTTCAAGATATTGAATTTTCAAAAAGAAAATTTGAATTTTTAAAAATCGAAAATATATTTTTTCCAAAATTTTTAATTACAATTGGGCAAAATTTTAAACGATTTAGTAAAATTCTGAAGCCGTTTAAGTAAGTTACCAAATTGAAAAGAAGACTGCTAATTTTAAATGATTTTAGAATCTTACTATCTCTTAACATTTAACTAAATTCAAAATCACAAAATGGCTACCTTAACTATTGGTAACTTCCTAAGTTCATATGAAATCTGCATTTTCATCGGAAAAAATTTCTTTTGAAAGATCTCAATTGTTTTTTTTTTTATAATTCGAGAGCTTATTGTCGTTTAAAGTAAATAAAATAATATAAAATGCTTTTCGAAAGCGAAGATTACGATACGATTGAAAGCTCAGCATTGTACAGAAAAGTGCGATGTTTAAAGTTCCGAGCTTATCTATTTGGAGAGCTACACGATGTAGAATTTTACTCCAGGTAAAGGTTTGACAAGACCTAAACATTGAAGACCGATTTCCACACTTCGGTGTTCTGATTTCACCAATTAATCTAAAAGAAGCATTACATGGAATGTCTACTCACTGACAAATAAACAAATAACAGAATAAATTGCCGGTTGTCAGAAACGTTTGGGTTTCTGACATTTCAAATTATAAGTCCGTTCCCCAGATTAAGGTTTGTTTGCTTTGTTTTTTTCTCGAACTGTAATTGTTTACACCTGTTCAGATAAACCGTTTTTAACATAAAAGAATTGATATTTTACTGGTTGGTTAAATAAAGTAAAAATATGGTGATGCAACAGCTCCAAGAGAACCAGGACCTAGTGACTTACAAACATTCCTGTGTGCGTGTTACCAGGAATAGAGGGGACCTACAATTTTCTGCAGATTCCGAACGGCTAATAAGCAACACTTTTCATGACAACAGATACTTTTAAAGGATTTATCAATTCCACATAAGAGGTAGTACATCCCTGAAAAAAAAAAAACTTATTTGCAGCGGCTGAGAATCGCACCTAAGACCTTCTGCATGACAGTCCAACGCTTAACCATTATGCCAAGGGGTACTTCTAGTTAGTAAAACGAAAAATAAAGGATTTAAATTTTCGAAGGGCTAGTAAATTACTAAATGCTTAACAAAATGCTTACTACTAGTAACATGCTAAGCCTTTAACAATAGATTATTTAAAATTAAGTCACAATATTATTTAAAATTTGAATAAACTTGTGTATTAACCTCTAAGGGCCAATTTATTGAACCTAAATTAAATTTAATTCTATCATTAAGAATGGGAAATTCATCGATTTAAAAAAATATAATTTATTCACCCACATTTAACGATTTAAATTGACGTTTCCTTCATTAACTAATTATACATTTAATCTAAATACGTGTTTTACTAAAACGACAAAATACACCTTTTAAGAGCGATTTTGAGCGCTAATAGGATTTAACTGAAGTGTTTCTATTTATTCATTCTCAATTAGCTCTGACAATCAGGTTTTGTTTATTTTGTGCAAAAATAAATTGTCATCGGTGTTTAATTAAAACAATTGCAAAATGGATAATAATCTAGAATATTTGTTGGATATAAGTGATGAGAACGACGAAAATTTGCTTGCACCCGAACGATGGCAGTATAGAATAACTGATAGAATTAACACGGGAAAAATGGGATGATGAAGATTTCTTCCAAAGGTTTCTTCTTAACAACCAAACAGTGGTTAAGGTCCTTGAAATTTTTCGACCATATGTGGAGTACTCTCTTCAAAGGTGGACAATGTTAAAAATGTTAAATTAAGATAGCATTTCAGTAAAATTTGTTTTGTGTCACGGTATACTTCTGCAATCGCACAACTGCTGATTACATTACGTTTTTTTGCACTTGGATCAATGCAAATCTCTATTGCTAATTTTGCTGGTGTAAGCATCTCCTCCGTTTGCATTTTATTGCTAAAAGTAACAGAACAATCGCTTAAAATCGATCGAGATTCATTCGGATGCCTGAAACTATCACCCCTATTATGATTGTCAACTATTAATTTGATAGTTGATAAATTTTTAATTCAATGTTTTAAAACCCAAGTGATTAAAGTTTTGATCATTGAGAATGATTCAGACCATTGCGAAACACAAGCAAATTGAAAATTTAAAAGAAAAATTGATTAGTTTTTTAATAAATTAAGTTTTGTAACCCAATTTTCAAGGTTTATCAACAATCAATTTGATAATTGACAATCGTAATAGGGGTGTATGTTGGAAATGACTAAAGCTAGCAAGAAGTTCTTAATACAATTTCCTCCCAAACGCGCTGCTTTTCTTTCAGGATGCATGAGTCAGTTTTTTTTATTTTCTATTACTTTAGATTTGATGTTTTATAGGTAATAATAGATAAACTATACGATCCCTTCTTGAAATAATATTGTTTTAACGAAAAATAACCATACTATTAACGATTTCATGATACGAAAAAAAAATTATTATTTTTCTATATAATACGTTTTTGGATTTAAAATTCAATTCATTTTAATTCTATTCAAGTGTATTGGAATAATACTTAAAGTCATTATTTTTGTATCATTATTCAGGTTTATGATATATAAAAAAATTGGTGCAAAAAAAAAATAGATCAGATTAGATTCATCTGAATAGGAACCATGCTTATACTAAACAAATTATCATCTATCTGACCTTCTGATCAAAATTTCAAGATGTTTTTGAAGTTCAGTTACTTTCAATTCCCAACCAAAGCAAAGCCGTTCTATGGTATGATCAACCAAGGATTGAAGTTGACTCTTAGCATATGCTTCAGTGATCTCAATTTCTGTGGGATAACATTTCTTTTTTGAGTTTAGCACTTTTTCATAAGAAGGCAAAATATCTTTGCATTTAGAGTTGATTTTTTGCCGTATGACTTGATATTGATGCCTGGAGAGATTAATGTCAATCATTAAAGCCAATACTTTATCGGGATACGGAAGTATATGAGACCCGTGATCAGAGCTGCGATTTTTAAATAATGTGTTTACCTCAGTACCTATACTGGATGAAGCTTCCGAAAGATCCTTTATGACATTTACTGAATCCCGTTTACCAATTTTGCGAAGGACAACTTCACTAGCTTTTGTTATTTCCATAGGGCTAGTTGATCTAATTAAATTTTGAACTTTGCGTTTTTTGGATTTTTCACAGCATTCCTCAAAAGAGTTTCTAGTTCTTCCGGCCTTTTTTTTAAATTTCTTTGTCCAATATGTCGGCCAACGTATAAGTTTTCTCTAACCAGGCTGAGTTTGCAGCTAAAAATCGGTTAACATGTCTACCGCTTTTCACCCACATTTCACAAATTTTGTAAATTTTTTATGGAAGTATTAAGTTTTTCATTAGAATCTTCAGACAGCTCAGGAAGCTCAAACTTATCTATAATAATTGCTTTAACCACATCAACCCTTTTTGTTTTATCCATTTGCCGCCAAATTTCAAAAATTTGCTTTCGCGATATTAAGGAGGCCATTCTGAAAATTGAAAATAATTGTATGGGTGTCGCAAAAACCGCAAAAAGTGTTTGTTTTACCTCAAAGCCAAGACTCCACAGAATTACTTTTTATAATTTTCGAGTCGCAACTCGGCGGAACTATCTAGTTTTATTCCAGTTGAAAATTCAATAAAAAAAAATCCAGTCCAATTTTTCACGTTGAACTTAAGAAACTATAAAAAACTATTTAATGAACCAATTAACTTCTGGAATCGTTTTTGTATTACCCACAAATAATTCTATTCAAGAAAAAAAAATTATTCCAAAAGATGCACCGTTACACTTTTTATAGCTAAACGAAATTGAACAAAAAACTCCTTTTATCTGCTGTCGCTTAGTGGCTTTTATAAACTACTAATTTCAAAGCTTAATATTTTCTAACCAATGAAAGAGATAAAAAAACAAAACATAAATTACAGTTATCTACTGTATTGACAAGTAAGCCACATCATTTTGAAACGGTTCGCTTTTTGTATTTTGTCCCGCTAGATTGGTGAATCCGACCACTGTGCGTCGTAAGATGGATTCAAGGAGAATATAATATATTGTTTCAATTCTGTAAAATTTGAAGTCCTTTCGGGTATTATCGACATTTTAATAATATATCAATTTGAAATTATTATAAATATTCAAACTCTTGGCGGTTGTCTATTTACAAAGACGTAAAAATCCCTGGGATTTTTTATAACAAACATTTAAATTTAAATGTCTTATGAAAAACAAGTATTTAACTAAAGAGGAGTGAATAAATAGAAAATTTAAATGGAGAATACTTAATTGCGCTAGTACCTTAAAGCTTATTTAGCTAACTTGACAAAATACTGTTTTTAATTGATTGTGAATAAATTGGCCCTTAGAGCTCTTAATAAGAAAGTCAAAGATCAAAAAAGCAGTTCTATGATCCTGTACTTTCGGCTGTAGGACGAGGTTTAAACATACAGACAGACAGACGAAATTGCGGGACCAACTTTTTTCGTGTGTTTGAAAAACATTGCATTTCAAAACTTAAAAAAAAAGAAAATTTTTAAATTTTTGAAAAGGTTTTGGGATTTTGGAAAATTCGATCTCAAAAACTGGTCAATATTTTTTTGGAAATTTAATATTTATTCGTAAAATAATAAAACTTTAAGTTGGCGTGCCAACATTTTCTCTTAAAAATGTTTTAAAAATTTTGTATACAAAAGCGTATTTTTAAAAAACCACTACAACGACTTGAAATTTTTGTTCTTGCATAAACTAATATTTGCTTGAATCACATGGCAAACTGTTCTTAGCTCCAACTATTAAGAGTAGTTTTAGTCATTAAAAAAATGATTTTTATGCTTATGAACAGTTTTTCTCTAATAACATTCATTTTTTAAATTCTAAGTCTTTTACATAAGAGCAAGTTCGTGCGACACAGTCGCGCATTTTATTTTTAGAAATTTTGGAAAATATTTTTTTATCAAAAACTGTTCCACAGATTTTCTTTAACATAAATCAAAAAAATCTATTAAGAAAGAACTAAATAAAGTTTAGAAAAAAAAAATTCCAAAAAATGGTTACTAATGTTATCTCCCATAGAAATATTTTTTTTTTATTTTTCAATTTTCTCAAAACCGGTACAACTGATTTTGATCAATTTTTGTATGCTAAAATTCTTTGGACTTCCTTAAAAAATAAAAACCTTCCAATTATTTTTTTTTTTTGTTTTTTTGAAAATTCAATATTTCTAAAATTGTGGTTTTCTTTGAAACCTGAAAATTTAGTCTTTTTTAAGCAATTTGTAAAATTCAGAAAATGTTAAAAATTGGTTTCCATAAAATCTTATTTTTCTCGAAAACGGCACAGTTTTGACAATTTTTTTCTTGGTTTTTAAGATCTATAATTTAGTGAAAAAAATTGGGAATTAAGACACTAGCGACTGTACCTACCGTCGTTAAACTATTTCCTTTAATTTAGCCTTTCCCACTATGGGTATAAGAGGATTTTAAAGGATATTTTTAAGCAGAAGCTTCTAAACAAATATAATATCAAAACCGAAAAAAAGGATTTAAGAAAAAAAATTATAAAATTTATTACTTCAAAAACAGGTCAATGAGTTTTTTTTTAAATTCAATTTTTATGTGTTCAATAACAAAAACTTAAAATTGACTAACGAAATTTTTTATTATTTTTGTTTAATTTGACACATAAAAACTTAGAAAAAAAAAAACAACTTTCCAACGATTTTGAAGCTTTGTTCTAACATTTCCTTGACATTATGTTCTTAGCTCCAACTATTAATGGAGTTGTTTTAGATATCTAAAAAGTGAATTTTATGCTTCTGATCATTTTTTTTTTTTTTTAATTTTTGTCAAGGTGATTAAAAAATCGCGGTCGCCACAAATCATTATCATGCATAAATGCATACACTTGTTTTTTTTAAATACTTTTTTTCTACGTTTTTGAGTAGACTTTAAACGTAACAAAAAAGCCACTATACAACACTTCCTAATCAAATCCATTTTAATTCTGACAAGAATTCTATTAAAAGTGCGTGCAGGTTTATTTGAATCAATTTGATCTATTTAATTTTGGTACACAAAAAAACCGCTTGAAAAAATGGAACTTGTTTCCTTTTAATAATTTTTTCAATTTCAATTTATTTTGTATTCATTTTCACTTAAATCTAATTAACAAATATATAATTATTTAATTAAATGATGAAAAAAGAATACAATAAAATCAATCTGTAACTATAAAGTTAGTTTTGATTGATCTAACATAATAGCTACGATTTTTAAGTCGTATGTGCGTGCATTCACATTTTACGCCATGTGTCTTATTCCTTGCGGCTAAAAAATCGTGCGATTGAAAATCACAAGTGCGTTCCTAGGTAAAACCAATGAGTGAGTGCTCTGCACTTCGGAAATTATACAAGCGTTTATGTCAATAAGAGCAACTTTTTAATGTAATTTTGTCGACCAAACTCGTACTCCATTATGACAATTTGTGTATGACAAAAGTTTACCATCTCATCACTTTTGAGAAAAACTATTTAAGGCACATTTCATTCAAAGAAGTTTAGATTATGGAAAATCGACTGAAAGCGCAACAACTGCAAATAAAAACTCCATGCTGGCCACCCCTTGATATGGGTATTAGATGTAGACACAAAGACAAAAATCGATCCGAAAATCCTCCTTTGCACGCGCAAAGACGAACCAACCAATTGCAACCGATTAGAAAACAGTTTTTAATCCTTCAGACATCGCAATAAATCAGAATCACAAATGATTTACACTTCTGAAGGACACGGATCAAAACCTATTTTCCTTTCTTTGATTTTGTTTTGCTGTACAAGTATTTCAAAGAAAAAATTCTCATTAAATGTAACGAGCTTTTTAACGTTACGTTACACAAAACCCCGTCGTACATGATGTGTTTGAGGAAAAACGAAAAAAAAAGTTAATTCCTTATTCAAGTAGAAATAATGGTTTAGAAATGGTACCTACATCACTTTATCGATGGAGGTACACGCATGGGAGCGTAATTGCCTAGTGAAACGGTTTCTTATAGCAATCATTAATTATTCTAAAAAAAAGAATCCTTCGGTGGTGAGTCATGGGAGTATCTGCATATTTTTTTTTGAACCAATGACTTGGTATTATTTGTCACGCATGAACTGCTTCGTGATGGCTCAAGGACAGACAAAGGGAAATTATTGAATTTTGTTGTACATCAAAACTTGGATTTATTGCAGTGTTGCTTGGTGTCTTTGACATTTGAGTTTGCCAGAAGAAGATACGCACAAGTTTTAATTTTGTTCAGTTACCTTTATAATATATCGATTTATTTTTAAATGCTAGGAAGCCTATTTATTATAGCCCAAAAAAGATTCCACTCGAAAAAAGATCAAAGATTTATTTTATAGTCTTATAAATAAATTTTCAAGGCCGTTTGAAAGAGGACAGAATTCGCAGTCTTACATTTTTCTCAATAGAGTAAAAGAAAACCGTTCGAAAACCTTAGGGAATCGAGTTTTGATACTTGAACGTTATTGATAACGTTAAGGGCCACATACTGATGAACAACAAAGACCAATTTTTCGTCAAATATAACTTAGGTAATGAGAGTGGGAATATGGTATTATACGCAGAGGATCTGGAAAAAACACTTTTCTAGACTGCTAAATGGCGAACATGATTTAAATTCTGCTATTAGACAGAATAATCTGCTGGTGCGGAGGTCTTGTCAGCCGAACAATTCGAAGCAGGGCAGATGATTTGGTATAGGGCGTATACGTTCAATTATATCCAAAATTTGGTTGGATGAAAGTATGGCCGATGAATAGAACCTCGGTATAGTGTGGCCCATTCACTAAAAAAGGAGATGCTCTGACTTGTGCGAACTACAGAGGTTATGTGTGATCGCCTAAAACCGTTTGTCAACGATTTAATCAGTCCATATAATATTGGTTTTAGCAAATCAACCCTTGACCAAATATTCACTCATGCAACTTTGCGATGGATAGGTACAACTTCCAAGTCGTCAAGGACTTTGTCTACCTGGGATCCAATATTACCTTGAAAAATGACATCCGTACAAAGATCAAACGAAGAATCACTCTCGCCAATCGGTGTTTCTTCGGGCTTCAAAGCATTTGAGTAGTAAAAACCATCTGTCAAAGAACCAAGGAGACATTATATCAGAGCCTTTTCACCCCGGTTCTGTTGTATGGACCATGTCAAAAGCGGATGGGAATTGGATTGGGGGCTCTGAAAGTAAGATTCTTCGGGCGACTTTCGGTCCAATATGTATGTATGAGAGGATTCAACAACGAGCTTTACAGCGAAGTCGAGCTGGTCGAAAAGCTGAAAATACATTGGCTGAGATGGCTGGAGTTCTCGAGACTTCTTTCCTCGACAATCGAATTGTGCTTCTTGAAAGAATTAGAGCTAGGTTTGATGTCTTGAACTTTTATTCCTCAAATAACAATAGCCCGGAATATCAAATGATAAAGGCTTGAGAGTGCCTTGATCAAAGAGTACCTTGTTGAACTCAATGAGTTGGAAAAATCTCGCCATCAAAACAAACTGGCAGTTTTATAAAAAGCCAAGCGAAGTCACTGGCTTAAGGCGGATTTCAGCTGAAAAATCATGTAAAAAGAAGTTAAGCTGATAATTCACTTCTAGTTAAGCTTTTAACAGCAGAGCTCTTAAAGCTGCATACGATAGCCAGTAATCATCGTCAGGAGCTCTATATGGCGATGGGCAAACTCGTGATACCGAAAAAAACTGATAAAATATGTAGCTTGAGAATAGCTTCTCAAAACTATTCCACATAGGTACATGTATAGAAGGTTTTGACGAAATCATGTAATTTAGCAATCTCGTTTTGGACTATTCGTTTAGACCGGGGCTAGGTTTGCCTGTCAAACTATTAGGGACGATATCAACATCACTGGGCATTGCCATTGTTTTGCATTTGAGTCCTTCAGGCAAATGAAGGACAGATAAATCATAGTGGTTTTAAAAGAAACAAGTACAAACAAACAAGTATTAACCAGCTCTAAGCAAGCCTCAATTTTAATACCAACAAATTCAAAGTAGTTTAGAAGTTCATCTAGCTAGTTATAAATACTAAATTCACGAATGACATTTTACTTGAGATCAGAGGAAGAATTTCCCTTGGGGAAACAAATGGGCCCAAAACTCCTCTGCATAGGAACGCCCTTCACGTGCAAGGCGGCAGGCCAGACCGAACCACCACATGTCAAAAGACTCAGTCATGGTGTATTACTAAACGCTTGGTTCGGAATACTGGAAAAAAAGGACTCTGGATTGAAGAGGCTGAAAAGCCGCAATGACTCACACAGCGAGTTTTCGTGTGTCAGGGACAAGCTAGTTAAGTTAGCGCTATGTAATTGAAATACGACTTTTCAGCTTTTTACTAAAAGAAAAAATAGCTTAACGGAAAATATTTGTATGTACGTTTCTTGTTAAAAAAAATTTAATTTTTTGAATATTCCTATACCTCTTCTAAACAGTTCGACTGACTTTGTTATTATTATTGTCTGATGGCCATTTGGTCAAAGTCAGTTCAGTTAATACTGCATTTAAACAAAAAATTAAAATTTAGAATTTTTGAATTAGTCGTAATATTTCGACAACAAAATTTTAACATAAAATTTTCTCCATGATGAAAGTGATTGGCCGACATATTGCTTTCAAGCTACGTTCATGATTTTATTGCAGACACGATAGAGACACGGTAGAGCCGTCCAACTTAGACAATGAGTTGGTCCATGGAGACTTTCTCCCTAATCGTTAAACCAATTGGAGGTCCTTATGAAGAGACCGAGGTAGCCTATACAATATTTACCAGATCACTAAGATCATTGTAGTAGAATTCTTCCAGATGGAGTCGACGTCTTTGGGATAAGACTGGACATGTACAGAGAGGATGAGGAATCGATTTCTCCTCTTCTTCGTGTATGCAGCTACTGCAGCGTTGAGTGTTTACCTATCAAACAATGTGCTGGCTTAACACCTATTACGGAGCTTCTTTGCGATCTGTTTAAATTATTATTAAAAATTTGGAGCGCTTCAGATCCAGCATTGGCTAAATCCGTTTTATCGCCAAGCAGGTGGTGATATTGTTCCACTTAAAGTTTGTTCTGTGTATAGCACCTTTCTCTTTACAAGTAGCGATGGATATAATGTTAATTTGACTTATCTGGCAAAAAAGGTATCTTTGCTCCTGTTTTGGCGAGTTCGCCACGTTTGCAATTTCCTGTAAAGACCTTGTGGCCCGGCAACCAACAGGACTTCTTTAATCTCTAAGAGTTCCGGCTAGAACACGCTACAGTCAAAAGAGAGACCTCCACAAACACTGTTTTTAGTTTCCGATCCATCAGAGTAAAAATCGATCGCATCATCTTCCAGGAATGACATGTCCTCCCAGATTTCTCAAGAAGGGATGGTTTCCTAAAAGTTTTTATCAAACTGAATCTGCGGGATGGTGTAATCGATGCTATTTGGAAGTGAAACGAATGAGTTCAGAATAATGAAGTGTCCAATTGCATTATAGATCTATTGCGAGGAGGGTTTTACAGGAATAGCTGTGTTTGCAGTCATGCCGATAGTTGGACCGTGTTTATATGGACCTAGACGACATGTGTTCACAATACGGACGCTACGATTGACATTCTGCATGAACGATTTGAGAGTAAGATAACCTCTTGCTCTATACTTGAATTTGCCACAAAAGTCATGAAATTACACCCCACTAGAAATGAAATTAAACAAGCTGTAGGCCTATATAACTTTTAAGGGACATAATCAGTAAGTATTTTTCGGATTAGCCGCGTTATTTGAAATCTAATAATAGTGCAATTTAGAACTCACCCCGAACGTTTCGCATCAAATTGCATTGAGCGTGGCCACCGGGAAGCCCTGTAGGTCTATGCGAATAAACCACAATCGACCGATGCATTCAAAAGAATCATTGCAAATCGGACCACACGAATCCGTGCCACCGGAAGGCTACGGCCACACACTGAGCGACGCACGTCGCTCTGCAATCAAATCTGTTTTAATTTGTTAGTCGATCGCTGAGCGACGAAGTAAGTCCATGGAGAAAATAAACGTAGAAAGTTTAAAATTTGAAATTTTTCAAGTCTTTTGCCATTTAGGGCAAAATTTAATGACTTCGAAAAACTAGAGACAAAAAGTGACTTTCAGAATGTTATTTTAGCAAAAATAAAAAATTTAAAAAATTAAGAACAAAAAAATAAAAAACTAACCTTAGTGTAATAAAGCCAGCCGCTTTTCTGCACTAATTGGTGTTTCCTTTGTTTTGTTAATCTTATCAAAAGATTCTATTGACATACCGACATTATTGCCAAAATTGGTCTAAATATCTGCGAAGATTCAACATAATTTGCCCTTGAACGTTTAATGATGTGCAGACCAAATCTTCCTTTTCTCGGTCTTACAAAAGCTCTTTAAATATGAATTTCAACTTAAAGACTACGACGAACTGCACTTGACAATTACATTTTCGCAACTTACAGCTCAGCGATGACGCTCAGTAAATGGCTACTCATCGCTCAGACTCGTCGCTCTATCGCTCGTCGCCAAGATGGGAAATAAAAACAAGAATTTTGTTATAACTTCACACACAGCTTAAGCAAGTTCGTTGCAATATGATTGCTACGAACAACTGTCAAACACTATTCGCGTTCCACATACCATCCATATTGCAACGAATGCATTGTTCGCGCGCGGCTTACCTCAAAATCAAAAATTAGCTAAGATAGTATTCTAAGTAAAGGCCATTCTTGACGAATAAAAATAAAATGCACGACTGGGTCGCACGAACTTGCTCCTACGTAATAGACTAGGAATTTTAAAAACGAAAGTTATTAAAGAAAACTGTTCTTCTTCTTCTTCTTCCTTTTCTTCGGCGCTGTTATGATCTCGATGTCGAGGGGATCATAACTCTGCCACGTATCTGCTTCACACTAGTGATCCGCCTGTGGGGTTCGCCGGGTTGACCTCAGAAATCGGCGGCAAGCCTCCCGGTTTTGTATTGTTCCATTTCTGAGACCAACTGAATGCTGGTGTTTTTGCATTTGTTTGTACCAGGAGTGTTTAGGCCTACCTTTCTTTTTATTCCGAATTGGAACGTTGTATGATATTGCCTTTTGACGGGGTTCTCAGGATCTCTCCTTTGAACATGGCAATACCAACTGAGTCGGTCGTGTTCAATTTTTTGGGAAATGGTATTCTTAACATGAAGGCTTCCTCGGATCTTCGTACTTCTAATTCGATCAAGCTTTGTAACTCCTGCTGTCATACGAAGCATCTTCATCTCAGCTGCCGTCCGTTAGCTTACTCTCATATACTTTTTGTACATTGTCCAACATTGTGAACCGTATGTGAGTGCTGGACGCACAACTGAAGTGTAGAACTTTCCTTTCAGCTTAGGGGGCATTTTTCGGTCACAGAAGATAGCAGAATTTTCCCGCCACTTCATCCACCCTACGCTTACGCGATGATTGATATCGTCATCACAAGTAGCTTCGTTATTTATCATAGACCCCAGATATTTAAACTTTTCACACTTGGGAAGCACTACTCCATTCAAATAAATGTCTGGAATAGGCCTGTGTGGATCAGAAAATGGGCAGCATAGGTATTCTGTCTTTTTCGCGCTTATGCGGTACCCACTTCCTTCTAGAACATCCACCCATACGTCAAGTGCTCGTTGTAGGGATATCGGGTCTTCACTTATGATGGCTCCATCGTCGGCAAAGAATAACTGATGTACTTTTGGGTCCGTCACTTTGCCTTCAAGCAGGTAATCAAGAACTGTAATAAAGAGCAGGGGACTCAAGACACTTCCCTGGTGTACACCTACTGTGATTTCGAATTCTTCGGTGACTCCAGCTGCGCATCTTACTTTAGTAACTGCTCCATCATACATGTCCATAATTATCCGCACATAGGTTTCTGGAACTCCTCGTTGCCTGAGGGCCACCCATATTAGATCTCGTGGTTGCCGATCGAATGCTTTTTCAAAATCAACCAATACGACATGCAAATCCTCCAAAGAATCCCGATGCTTTTCCATAATTATTCTTATACTATGGATTGCATCCGTGGTTGACTTACCACCGACAAACCCGCACTGGTCATCAGATAGCCTAATTATTTTTCGCAGTCGGCTACCCAAGACTCGCTCAACGATCTTCATGGTGTGTGACATCAGCTTAATCGAACGGTAATTATCACAGCTTCGAGTATCACCCTTTCCTTTATAAATAGGAAGAAGGTAACTTTCCCTCCATTGATTAGGCATGCGATCACCTCGTATAAGTTTGGAGACAAGAATCATGAGCCATCTAAACCCGATGTCTGCCATCTTTTTCCAAAACTCTGAGGGTATTTCGTCTGGGCCAACAGCTTTTTCTTTTTTGGAGTATTTTACCGCCTCACTAACTTCTTCGACTGTGACGTCGGATACTTCGCTTAAGTTAGGTGAAGCTATTGGAAAGTATAGCCTTGGAAATTGTTCGTTTAGAAGTCCGTCACAATACTGTCGCCACCTGTGAAGAATTTCGTTGTCTTCCACAAGTAGTTGGCCTTGAGCATTGTTAATGAACTTTGGCGAACAAATCTCCTGGGCATTTCTTCTTCTTTGAGCGGCTATTTTGAAGATAGTTGCGCCCTTATTCGTGTTTTGCCGTAGCTCTTGAATAGCACCAGCTGTCGGGGTAGAAATTTCATCCAGCTCCCGATACAGGTTTTCTGTATTCTTTGCTTGAATTTGGGCGCACTTCTTCTTCGCTTCTTTCTTGCAGTTTCTATATTCCACTTCGAGGCGTGACTTAAAGAAAACTGTTCATAAGGATAAAATTTTTTAAATTCTTTTAGTAGTAAGAGATAAAAACATAATGCTATTCAAATATGAATTTATGCAGGAACAAAAATTATAAGTCGTTGTAGTGGCTCCTTAAAAAAATAAGCTTTTATGTACAAAATTTTTGAAACATTTTTAAGAACAAATTTTGGTACGCCAACTTTAAGTTTTTATTATTGTACGAATAAGAGATAAATTTCCAAGAAAAATATTAAGCTGTTTTTGAGATATCGAATTTTCAAAAAAAAAAAAAAAAAAACGACTTTTTTTTCTAAAAATTGAAAAAATATTTATTTTTTTTTTTAAGTTTTGAAATGCAACGTTTTTTAAACTTTTTAGCAGCTTTTTTATAAAAAAATTTCATTAAAATCCGCTACGCCGATAATGAGAAATTCAAAAAATTCGTTCTATGATCTTGATCTTGATTTCAATTTTTTTTTTTTATTAAATTATAAATTTATTAAAAATAAAAATTAATCAAAAGAAAAAAAAATTTAGCAAAATTCTCGGAACCGTTTTCGAGAAAAATATGGTTTTTTAAAAACCATTTTTAACACTTGTATGGAAGGTAGATAGCATTAGTTTTAGATAAAACAATCTTTTTTTCTCAAATCTTGTAGATTATGTTAGGAAACTTTTATTTGTCAAGTTTGAAAAAAAAAATGACCATGGGGTTTTCGAAATATTGAGTTTCCAAAAAAAAAAATTTGTTTTTTTTTTTTTAATCCAAAAAATTGAAAATTTGAATATGTAATAATATTTGAACTTTGGAGGAGCTTTAGCATAAAAAAAATGGTTTAAATCGGCTGTACCGTTATCGAGAAAATCAAAAACAAAAAAAAAAATGGACCCAGGGGGGCTACCAAAAATAAAAAGTTTTTGGAAAATTTTTTTCAAACGTTACCTAGTTTTAACTAAATGAAATTTTTCAAATTTTTTTTAAAAAATTGTGTGGGACAAATTTTGAGAAAAAAAAAATATTTATAAAATTTCGAAAAGAATCGTATGGTAGGTACCGTTATTTTTGGTCTTAAAAACAAAAAAGAAAAAAACGTGTTTGGGGGAAAAATCAAAACCCATATCTACCAAGTTTGAAGAAAATCGGCCGAGCCGTTTAGGTTGTAGTCGAACCGACAGACAGACAGAATTGCGAGACCAACTTTTTTCGTCTTCGCTATCATCGTAATGTCAACTTTGATCAAAATTTCGAGTTCGATATTTTTTCCGAATGCATAACTTGCCTTATAGTACCTATAAGTCGCAAGTAAAAAATCATGTAAACGAAATGTCAAAATGGGCGAATGTTCCTTCATTCGTCGGTCGTTGGTCGCTCTCTAGTCCTTTAATCTTTAAGCACAATTCGCACCCCAACCTACAAACCCCAAATGAACTTCTTGACAAATTCATTAGATCTATCTATAAGTAATGATAAATAATTCTTATAATTATTAATAACACGGCCAACCATATTCACATGGGATATAATTCTTGCTTGTACCCGGACTTAGATCTAATCGAGAACAAACTGCTCCTATTGAATCTTATCACTTCAAACTTGGCTAAAACTTTATGATAAATTTTAAAATTATAACAAATTATCCACTTTCAGAAAAAAATAAACCTATTCAAAAGCGCCCTGTCTTCCGCAGAGATAACGGCTTACAAACTTAATCATGATCTCATATTTTCGAATGCCCCATTAATAACGATAACCTATCCAAATTTCACAGTAGGTAAATGGACTGTTATAAAACGAAAGCATATCGCGCCTTCCACCTCATTCCTATTTTTCTGCAAACTAAAAATCGAACTTAAAACTCCTGCCATTAATCTTTTTCGGTAAAGGCTTTCATAGGCAGCCTCTCTGTCTCTCAGAAGTTTAAATCCTCCAGCCCTTTTTCATGTCACCTTCAGTTTCAGAATTTCTCACAGAATTCCTTCTTTTTTTTTCATTTGTTCTCCTTCAAGTATCTAAAACGCAAACTTTCCAAGTGTATTTTCATAAATTCTCCTTAGGAAAATAAAGGAAAGAACGAACGTTCTCCGGCTTGAATAGCGGAATAATCCAAACATAAAGCACAAAGCCCCGCATATCCTCGGAATCCTTCCATATTTCCGAGGCAAGGAAAATGTATAATTTTTATCAAATGAAAAGTGGAGATCTCGTGCATTTGGCATTGCCATTCACATGTCCATATTTGAACGTTTTTAACAAGAATGGATGATTCTTTCTATTGCATCACACACAGGGATCATTTTCCTCCTCGGCATTTATCTAATCTGCTTAAAAGATATAAAGCAATCTCATGCAAAAAATAAAAACGGAAAAACTACTTCAAATACCATTGAGCAATGAGCAAAGTAGATACATTTAGCAGATTATGATGTAGGTCTTCAAAAAAACAAATAGAAACCGTTTCTTAAGGACGACCGGCCAAATCCAGATAAGCTGTCACAAACATTGTGTTAAGGAAAACATTTGACATGCTTTAAAGGACAAACGATGGCAGTGGGACGGGCGGGCGGGGGTGTGTTGGCTACAAATTACACGCGGAGTTGCTTTGAAAGTCGGATCTCATTAATGAAATCGCCTAATATTTTATTGGTGTAAAATTCAACACACCAGTCGGTGTTGGTTTAGCGCTAGAACATAGACACGGGAGGAGGCCCATTTTCAAAATTGGATTTCGTTGGCACCTTCGTGTTGGTCGTCAACTTGAGAAAATTTTGTTGGTATTTGCATACACAGGGTGGAATTGTGAAATAGAATCGCTCACTTCCCAAAAGAGTTCCTCAAACCCACTTGACTATTTTAGTTCGATGGAAATTAACACCGAGGTTTGACCTTTGTAACTTTGGGCTTAGGTTAAACTCTGACCCACAGAATAACGCTGACTAATTCAAAACGATTTTGAGTTCACAGTGGTTTGAGTAAAGCAAGTGTGGGCGATTTTTTTGTATCAATTTTGTCTGAAATAATGGGCTCGATTTTGAGGTTTATTTTCTCAAAGATGATTCACAACTTTTGAAAACCTTTCATCTTCAGAAACTCAAGTATGAGAAAATACCCTTTGTTTCAAATCGGCTTATGAAACCATCGCATGTACCTACATGAGAACATTTTTGGTCACTTAACTACCATACAGTTCTAAAGCTGTAAGAAAGTCGTTGTAAACATCCTTAAAAAGTTAACCAAGCAATTAGGTTAACTTTTTAGAATGTATAAAAATGTAAGTAAAGACAGTCACCCATATTCTGAAACTCGTATTTATGACTCGTATTCGACTACAGTCGTAGGAATAGTCTGCGATTGTTTGCGTTTCCCAATATTAGTACAAGTGAAGTCGGATGTTCGACTCCTGGAATAACAACATACGACTGTAGTCGAATACGAGTTTCAGAATATGGGTGAGTATTATTTCACATTTGCATAAATTCTTTTCCGAATTTTTTCGTGTTCAAATATTTAAGTTTCTTAAGGGCTATTCACATGAGATTGACCAACGACTCAAGAATAAAAGAACAAATGGTATTTTAAAACATTTATGAGCTTAAATTCTTCACAAAAACTAGAAAAAAATGGTTGAAAACTAATTGAGATTAAATTTGAAAAAAATGTCTATTCGCATTCCACATACAATTCAAACAGCAACGGAGTAAATTGTTCGCGCGGGACTAACCAAAAAATCACTCTTGTTGTTTTTTTTTGTTTGTTTTAAACGTCATTCGCGACGAATAAAAAATTGCTATATGAACGAAAAGTCAAAATGAACCAATTTTTCTTCATTCGTCGCACAGTGGATCATATTGACTTTTTTGGTTGCACAAATCATCGTCTTTTAAGGTTTTTATAATAAAAAACTATGTATGCTACTGAAATAAATCACCCAAGTAGAAACAATGCCAGGCCACGGGCAAAATCTTCCAGCGTTAATGATTACAATTTTAATCTTGGTTGGATATAGTTCACATTGGGTTTTTGTTAAAAAATCGACGTACGAGTAAGATGAACTGAATTTACCAAAAATATTAATAAGATTGTCAGGACGAAACCCCAGTTTTTGTGGACTAGAGGCTAAAAAAGCTATTTTGAAGGAAATTTCCAAAGCTATGAAAGTTTGTGAATTTTAAGAGAAAAATATTTACAGGGTGTTTGAGAATCTTTTAATGAAATACAAATTTTGGTATGCCAACTTTAAGTTTTTATCATTTTACGAATGAGAATTAAATTTACAAGAAAAATATCAGGCAGTTTTTGAGATATCGAATTTTTCAAAAAAAAAAAAAAAAAAAAAAAGACTTTTTTTCCAAAAATTGAAAAAATATTTTTTTGTAAGTTTTGAAATGCAATGTTTTTTAAACCTTTTAAGAGCTTCTTTGTTAAAAAAAATTCATTAAAATCCGTTATGACGATAATGAGACATTCAAAATTCGAAATAATCGAAATAATGGTAGGTGCAGTCAGTAATCTTGTTTTAAAATTTTTTTTTATTAAATTATAGATCGTAAGATTTAATCGAAAGAAAAAAACTTTAGCAAAATTCTCTGAACCGTTTTCGAAAAAAAAATACGATTTTCGAAAACCATTTTTAACATTTGTATGAAGGGTACCGTAATTTTTAAGTAAAATAAATTTTTTTTTCTCATATCTTGTAAAGGGTGATTTTTTTGAGGTTAGGATTTTCATGCATTAGTATTTGACAGATCACGCGGGATTTCAGACATGGTGTCAAAGAGAAAGATGCTCAGTATGCTTTGACATTTCATCATGAATAGACTTACTAACGAGCAACGCTTGCAAATCATTGAATTTTATTACCAAAATCAGTGTTCGGTTCGAAATGTGTTTCGCGCTTTACGTCCGATTTATGGTCTACATAATCGACCAAGTGAGCAAACAATTAATGCGATTGTGACCAAGTTTCGCACTCAGTTTACTTTATTGGACATTAAACCAACCACACGAATGCGTACAGTGCGTACAGAAGAGAATATTGCGTCTGTTTCTGAGAGTGTTGCTGAAGACCGTGAAATGTCGATTCGTCGCCGTTCGCAGCAATTGGGTTTGTGTTATTCGACCACATGGAAGATTTTACGCAAAGATCATGCGATTTGACGCCTTTAGACTATTTTTTGTGGGGCTACGTCAAGTCTAAAGTCTACACAAATAAGCCAGCAACTATTCCAGCTTTGGAAGACAACATTTCCGAAGAAATTCGGGCTATTCCGGCCGAAATGCTCGAAAAAGTTACCCAAAATTGGACTTTCCGAATGGACCACCTAAGACGCAGCCGCGGTCAACATTTAAATGAAATTATCTTCAAAAAGTAAATGTCATGGACCAATCTAATGCGTTTTTTTTTTAAAAAAAGTTCTCAAGCTCTTAAAAAATCACCCGTTAGATTATATTAAGAAACTTTTATTTATCAAGTTTTAAAAAAATCGAGCATGGGGTTTTCGAAAAATTGAGTTTTCAAAAAAAAAAAAAAAAAAATTAAATCTAACAAAAATTTTTTTTGAAGCTTTGAATTCACAATAACATTAAATCTGCTGGGGAGCCTCAACACAAAAAAAAATATCAAAATCTGTTGTACCATTTTTGAGAAAATCAAAAACCAAAAAATGGTTCCAAGGGGGGTACCAAAAATAATAATTTTTTGTAAAATTTTTTTCAACCATTACCTACAGTGGGGAGCAAAAATGAGTACATGTTTTAAGAAAATGAAACAAATGAATAGAATTTTAGGTTTTTTTATAAACAATTGAAACAAATTATTTTTATTATGAAAGTTAAATATATAATTGACAACTTAGGAAAAAAACAACAAACATTGTTTAAAAAATAACAGTAAGTAAAATGTTTATTAATGGAAACCCCCATGTACTCAAATTTGCACGTTCCGCCGTTATCTCTTATTTAGTTAAATTACTTTGTTTATTTTGCGTTTCTTTAAAAATAACATAATGTTGCAGGAAAAAGTACTGTTTTCAAAGTTCTATGCCATTTAATTAGTGCTTAAAAATAACTTGACTTATAGGTAATCTCGTTTTAATCCAATATCTAACTAAAACAATTTTAACATCATACTAATTTGACTGAATTGTCTAAAAGTCAAAGAAAGTCACAGTGGTTCATAAAAGTAAACGAACAATATTTTTGTTTTGGATATTTTTTTAGGTGAATCAAGTCTTTTTTTTTTTGCGGAACATAGAGTGCAAATATACTATTTTAGTGGTACTTTTTATTTCAAGCTCTGGAGAATTAATGTAAAGTGGCTTAATGCTATAAAAATGATAAAATTTATGAAAAATTCGGGGTTCGTTGGTTGCTGTCATAAGAATGAATAGTCTTTTACAGTTTGTTTACAGTTTAAGTAGTTAAAAAAATTCATTATTTGATCGTGTGCTGCAGAGACTTAAGCAAGATAGAATTTAAAAAGGCTAAAAAATGTTATTAGAGAAAATGTATTCATAAGAATAAAATGCAATTTTTAAATGACTAAAACAACTGCTTTAATAATTGGAGCTAAAAACAGGATGTCATGCGATTCAAGCAAATATTATCTAGTTTATGCAAGAACAAGAATTATAAGTCTTTGTTGTGGTTTCTTAAAAAAATAAGCTTTTATGTACAAAATTTTTGAAAAAAAATTTACGAAAAAAAAAAATGGTACGCCAACTTAAAGGTTTTATTATTTTACGAATAAAAATTCAATTTCCAAAAATAAACTATTGAGCCGTTTTTTTGAGATATCTAATTTTCCAAAAAGAAAAATTTCATTAAAATCAACTATGCCAATAATAAGAAATTAAAAATTTGAAAAAATGGTTCTATGGTAGGTAAAGCCAGTAATATCTTAATTTCAATTTTATTTTGTATTAAATTATAGATTTTAAAACTAATCGCAAGCAAAAAAATTCTATTAAAATTCTAGGCGCCGTTTTCGAGAAAAATACGATTTTTGAAAACAATTTTTTAACATATGTTAATTTTTAAGGTAAAATACATTTTTTTTCACGTCTTTTAGATTACATTAAGAAACTTTTATTCATCAAGTTTAAAACAAATCTAGGATGAAGTTTTCAGAAATATTGACAAAAATTGTTTTGTAGTATTGAAAACACAATACTACGAGTATTTAAATTTTTGGGGAGCCTTAGCATAAACAAATGATCAAAATCGGTTGTACCGTTTTTGGGAAAATCAAAATTTCGAGTTCGACTTTTTTACAAATGCATAACTTGCTTACGTACCTATATAAGTCGAACGCAAACATGAGGAAAAAAGGAATAAGATATTTGAAGGACAGCGGAAGGAAAATAAGAAAATTGAATAAAGGATGAAAATTACAGAAAGTAAAAAACAGGGACTTTTTCGATTGAACATACGTCCAAGGGGAATAGCGAAGGAAGTAGGTATCCTTGAAATACTTGGGTGGTATGGCCACACATTCGTGATTAACGCCAAAGTTTATAGTGACGATATTTGAGAGTGATATAGAAAGGTGCTTAAAATACGCAATATGAAAGGGTTTTTAGGATAGGATAAGGTTAGGGCTCATGTTTTTTTTTTTATTATAATTTTCTTATAACTTTTTGTAATGATCTTCTTGGACAGCTTTCGTCGTTCAGACTCTACGTTTGAAAGACTTAGGTACCACAAGTGATACCAAAAGGCCAGGTTTAAAGTATTAAGTAACGTCATGCTAAATGCTAGTGGCCCTAGCTACCTCATGACTTCTGCTATCGACGACAGTGGTAGTAGCTTGGCTGTCTGAAACGAAGGCAATATTTCGATAGTGCCTTTCGAGATTTCGATCCACGCATTTCCCTATGGCGTGTTCGTCCGCTTGGAAGATAGTGGTGGACAGCCCCATGGGTATGAAAAGTTTGGTTCTGCGCCGAAAGATTCCTGCACTTGACAACTGCTATCTCTCAGATTTTATTTTATTGGGCCCAACTATTTCATTTAATGATGTCATGTATTGGTAAAAAAAACATGAAATATGCATACAAATTTGTTAAGAACTAAATTGCGTCCTTGAGAAATTTTGGAAATGCCGACCATACCTTAGCATCAGCCTCAAAGGACTTATAACTTATGTAAATTCCGAAAAACTCTTACAAATTATATGTTTCCAATCGTTGATTTTCATTTTTGAGTATTGAAAAAAAAGTTGTGCGTTAGCCCATCCACCAAAAAGCTTAGCTTCTAAGCTTAAAATAGCTCACTTAACCATGGTATTGTTAAAAGTTTTAAAAAATCCGACATTCATCCAATAGTTACACAAATTCCGCTCGGTCCTTTGGCTATATTTTGAGAAGTCCTTGAAAATACATAAGTGCCACATCCTATACCTACATTATTATTGGATTTGTAGATAGACAAATCCAGTGCATTAAATTTGAATTTAGTTGGCAAAATTGTCATCTTTTTGAAGTGGTCGCCCTATCCTCACATAATATGAGAAGACGTCAGGCTTTCGCAATGAATTTTCAACAAAAAAAAATTGAACGTTGGATGAATTAAAGCTCTTAATCAGAACGTCTGCCCGACACGGTTGTTTCATAATCCCGTTACGAAAGGGAGAAGAGAATTAATTCGAGATTTCCGCTTTTCGTACACAATTAATTACTGGATTTAATTTTGTCTTAGGCAAGATGTACAACTGTGTGCAAGGAGGGAGGGCGTTAAGATACCAAAAATTCGTCATATTGTAGTGTTTGTGCTCCGAACCCCTACACTCCTGCTACATACAACTATGTACCATCAACCAATGTTTCCTTATTCAAATTGAGTGCTTTTCGTGCAGTTGCTGCCAACTCGTCTAACCAACAAGCAGACGAAGACTAGAAGATACACTGCAGAGGCTGCACTTCCTTCCGCCCACTAACAATCTTCTTTATCATAAGACGCAGGACGTAGAAAAAAAAAATCCAACAGGAGCAAATTAAAAATTTAATTAAACCTCAAATTTTCCAAGTCTGCAGCGGATGGCAGTCGTCATTTCTCCCAAAAATACACAACCTCTAGGTAGGTCTCGTCTCAATCAGGACTATCTACAGAGATAACAACAGCAACAACAACTCGTAAATGTTTTAATGGTTTGTTTTATTTATTTTTATAGGCAAGAGATATCGTTCCTTTTTTTTTATTACGAGTATTTTATAGAAAATAAAGATGAACATCATTTTAGAGTGACTCCATTGTGTTTGATAGTCTTCTCTTCAGGATTGTTATGGTTGTCCTGGGTTGACTCTATTGTTCCAAGGAACAATTAAAATTAAATTTTATCATGCCTTCCGCATGGCGAAACAAAATAATACATTTTCGCATATTGCTTAGAAAATTTTTAATTATGGCCATTATCACTTTTTGGTGTTTTTAGAGGAAATATAGGATTAGAAATGTGAGCGACCGAGACTTACATAAAACAGCATGGGGAGAAAGAAATTTAATTAAACTTGGCATTTTTATGTTTTGGGCTGAAGAATTTTTAAGGGAGGAAGATTTTTTGTTTGTGTTGTTGTGTCGGGGTTTGTAAAAATTTATAATACAATTTAGATTTTGTGCTTTTGCCTAATGGGACAATTTTGTAGCTTTGCTTTTAATGATACCCGCGTCCAATAAGAAATGGTTTAGGTAAATACATTTTCTTGATTATTCGAAAGGGTTTAAAATTTGAAACAGGGTCCTGTTGGTTGCTGTTGGTTTGTATTTTGATCTTAAATTGCGTTGTTTTTTTTTTTCTTTTAAATGCGCTGCAAGAAAACTGTGATAGGAAATTAAAATAAAAGGAATAATAGGTACACCCTTGGACAGGACACTAGCAATAATTCTGAGGGTATGGCTTTATGACATTTTTGTCATGATATTTTTGACAGTTCTTACACAAATCAAGCTCGACATTTTAATCAGACTGGACATTGATATGATAGGGAAGGCCAAAACAGTTGGTCTGACAAATCTACTAGTCTGTCTTTTTGGCCGATCTTCTTCAAACTTGGTAGGAAGGATTTTTACCCAGACCAGTTTTTTTATGGCTCTGGCATCTTCGTACCCCACACATGGGATATTCGTATAAAAAAAGCATGTCATTCAACTGGTGACAGTAATTGATCAAAAGAAAAGTCAACTACATAGTTTTGGAAATTGGTCAGCCATAGAAAATTGTATAATCAAGGCTTAAACTTTATGAAGGTCACGCGCGATTTTTGGCACTTCATTTGTGGTATATTCGCAAATCCACCTGAAAGGCCTTTCATGGTAACACGAGATTTTTGTCCCGTCGTTTATGGGATATTCGAAAAAATTTTATACTATCCGAAAGATCGTTAGATTCTGATAAAAAGTTCAAGTTTTTCACTAATTCCAAAAAAAAAAGCGTTTTAGAATATTCAATGACCTCCGAGAATGCCGTCGTATACTATACATTACTATTCGTCTTAGACGTGAAGTCATTTGGTATCAGTATCATCTTAACCTTTCCCTTCCTTAAACTTTAGCACCTTATGAATGCGGCGTTAAGGCTTTCATACGTTCCACGCCAATGGAAAGTCGCAGAAGTTTTAACGGTTCCAAAACCGGGAAAGTTTCCGAACGAAAAGAAATCTTATGGACCGATTTACCTCTTGCCACTGATCTCCAAGGTATTTGAGAAAATCTTAGTAAAGCGACTGCTTCCAATTATCGAAGAAAAGCGGCTTATTCCTGACCATCAATTTGGTTTCCAGAAAAGCCACTCAACAATTGATCAGGTGTGCAGAATAACCAATGAAATTGAGAAATCACTAGAGGGAAAAAATGTATGTTCAAGCGCATTTTTAGACGTCTCTCAAGCCTTCGACAAGGTCTGGCACCATGGCTTTAAGTTTAAACTGCGACAGGTCTTTCCGGATCAAATATATTACACCCTTGAGTCCTACCTCGAAAAAGCTATTTCCAGTTAAGCAAGGGAGGGAATATTCGGATTTTAAGGAAATCAATGCTGGTGTTCCCCAGGGAAGTGTTCTCGGTCCCATTCTGTTCGTACTATACACTAGCGATATTCCTCAAGAAGAAGATACTTTTGCAGACGATACGGCTATAGGTACTTGCATTATCCCATTCAATTGAATCTGCAACCGAGAAGCTCCAACGAGCTCTAGATAAAATTTCGGTATGAACTAAGAAATGGAAAATTTGTCTTAATGAGTCCAAATCAACACATGTTCATTTTACTTAAAACAAATTACCAATCTGTCCACTTATATTAATTCGGTGCAAATACCATATGCTAATGAAGCAAAGTACCTAGGAATAACACTAGACGCTAAGCTTAAATGGAAAACTCACGTTAAAAAGGAACGAGATGAACTTGAAAATAAATTACGTGAAATGAATAGGCTTATTGGAAAATACTTCAAACTCAGCATCTACAATAAATTGATTATCTATAAGCAAGTGATAAAACAAGTATGGTCGTACGGTTTACAACTGTGGGGCTGTACTAAACCAAGCAATAGACAAATATTACAATCTTATCAGAACAAAGTTCTCAGAGAAATCGTTAATGCTCCGTGGTGCATTAGAAACAGGGATTTACACAAAGACTTACGAGTACCAACTGTTGAAGATGAAATAGCAGTTTTCGCTGGGAAGCTACGAACTCACTTAAATGACCATAGTAATAGAATTATTCGACAAACAATTGATGAGACAAACCTTGTGCGCCGACTTCAAAGAACGAGACCGTTCTACCTAGCGCCATAAGGAGTATCCGCATTCAAATGCGGTATCCGCAGGTCCTCTCAGTGGGGAGCTACCTGCCAAACGTGATTATATTATGAAATTAAAACTACTTAATAAGGTAACTTAGTTGTAGTCGCACTTGCGCACGAACAAAATGGAGGTGTTTTTAGTAAATAAGAATCTCACACTACTATGAGTAACGGGCTCATATCATGTCTATGAAGACAAAAAAAAATATTAACCTTTCCCTAAACGGGCGTAAATTATGGAAAAATCTCGAAAAAATTGTCAACAAACGAGTGAGCCTAGAAAGTAAGAATGTTAATTTCAATAAAATTAACTTTAATCGTATTTCATTCATTCCACAAACAACGAAATTATGTCAAAATCTTTATGGTAAAGAGTTTGGTGCTTAAGGAGTCAGTTTTCTGAGAAAGTTGTTGAATGTTTTGTATGTCTAAAATCAAACACTACTGGCTTTGACCATCTATGTACATCCAATGTTCCTTAAAGCAATATTGCCCATCATCTTGTCATACATCACGCTCAAATTTATATAATACTTTTCTCACAAAAAGCATTCTTCCACCACAATGGAAGCACTCCAAAATTTGCCAATTTCTAAAAATAGTGCAATTACAGAATTTCGTCCAATTTCCAGTCTACCGTTCCAATCTTAAGTCCTCGAAAAACTTATGCAAAAACAACTACATACAAGTCTTCCTTGCTCGCAATTATCTATTTTTTTTTATTTTTTCTAGAAGACACCAAGCCATTGTCGTTGAAGATCAGGTTTCTGACTCTCTAGCTCTGTACTGCGGTGTCCCACAAGGATCAATACTGGGTCCAACTTTGTTCTCCATTTATGTTAATGCATCTCGTACATTAATTCACTGCGATGAGCACATATTTGCTGAAGGACCTTCAATTAATGAAAAGCTGTTCAGTTGGTATGATTGAAAACTGTGTGACTAAGATTAATGAAGGCCTTTCATCAATAAAACAATGGTCTGCGAAATGTTGTCTCGCTCTTAATCGTAGGCTCTTCGATTGCATTGGCAAACTATAAATTATACCCCCTTGTAGTGCCGATCTTGACATACGGTGGTGGAATTTTTTGTAAATTCAATAGTGTAAGTCAGAGACAACTCAACGTCGCTTTTAATATTTAATATTTTTTTTTTCAAAAGTATAAGAGAATGTTAGCAGCTCATTTTGAACATGAAAGCTATGCCTAGTCACATCGGAAATTGTCTTTGCACCTGTAGAAAAAAAATCTTGTCTTCAGCGAACGAAAATAAAACAGTGATGCCAACAATATCCTGAACTATACCGTGACCTAGATATATATATAAAAAAAAATGTAAAGAATTTATGGCTGACCAATTTCTAAAAATAAAAAAAAACTTTTATCAGGATCTAATGATCCTTCGGATAATATAATATATAATTTTTACGAATATAACACAAATGAGGTGCCAATAATCGCACGTGACCTTGAAAAAGTTTAATCCTCGATTATAAAATTTTATATGGCTGACCAATTTCTAAAACAAGTTTACTTTTCTTGACCAATTATATTAGTTGCAAAGATCGCTAAGAATTTTTTTATGGCCTAAAATAACGGTTTCTGCCATACATTTTTTTTTCGAAATCTTAGTAGAAAAAGTTTGTCTCTTGGACTTTTTTTTCTCAAATTAAAAAAATCAGTAAAAGCCAGCTTAAAGCTTATCGAACAGAGCGTGTTTTTAACGCGGTCTTGAATTGCTTCGAAGCGATGACGTTCTTAACGCCGCGTTTGAGAACGTCAAACGAAGAGCTGTCAGCAAAGCCTTGCTGAAATATTTGAATGTTGATTTTCATTTTCTCACAATATATCAATTATATATTTAGAACAATATTTTTTTTTATTCATCAACCATTTCGTAGAGAGTACAGACATGGGTGTTTTTTTTTTTTTAATTTTTTCATTTCAACAAATAATTCAAAATTACTTAATGCTGTTTTAAGGCGTCGCTAAAACGCGCTCTGTCGAAAACGCATCTATGGTTGAAGAATTTTTTCCGAAAAATGGTCCTTAATGGTATATCCAATGAACCATTTCTTTTTTTTTTCAATTCTTTTAATCTGAGGCTTCTTAAAAGTTTGAATATAATGTATCATGCATTTAAAATTGATGTTTGTCATAACTTGGACTCAATGTCAATTTATGATAATTTTTTGAGTTGTGACGTTTCGATTGTTAGTACACCCTTCTTCAAAGAATTGCAGTAAATAAGAAATTTTAAAAATATTTCTTATTTGTTGACATTTTTTTTTTTTAAATTAACCTTGAGCCCAGTTAATGACAAACATCATTTATAAATAAAAAATCAAAAATATATATTTTGTTTTTTATTAAAAAAAATTATCAAAATTTCGAAAATCACATGATTGATTTTTTCAAAACGACTTAGAAAAAACATGCTGGCCCCCTGCACAATTTTGAGAAAAATTGATCGAAACATTTTGTTTTTACATTTTTTTTATCAAAATTTTGGGTTTGAATGCAATTTTTATTGAAAACTATTGACACAAATAATTTATATTTAAATGTAGGATTAAGTAACAGACTTCTGGCTTTTAAAACCGTTATTGTTTTGCATATTAAGTATTCTAGCTGTTTTTTAATACATATTTGTTTTTCCATTTAAAATCATTTCTTTTTTTTTTTTTTGAGAATCGCCCCCTATCTCCTAAACGGGGGATAGACCCCCTCCCATAATAAAAAATGTTTGTATTTGACCCTTCTACAAAAATCCGTTATTAATTTTCGGCGCCCAAGTTATCGTACTCTCCCCGCATGAATATTTTCATTCATTTTCATTTCTCAATATGAATATATGCAAGAATAAATCTGTGGCAACAAGGGAAAACGACATAAGTCAGGTACAAGACTTTTTTTCTTTTGTCTGCAATTCCTTTACCGTTTGAGATAAAAATACGAAAAAAATATGACAGACGGAATGGCTTACTGCGCATCGGATGGTATCAAAAATTCATTTTCGACATACATAAGTCGACTAACGCTATTATTCCTTGTTGCCACAGAAATATAATATATCGTTGTAACTGTTTTTTTTTTCTTAATTAATTTATTATATATACAAAATTCGTATACAAATTTTTAAGGATACATTTTGCTACGCTAATTTTAAGTTTTAATAATTGTACATATAAAATTAAAATTAAATAAAAAAATAATCAGTTTCTGAGACATAGAATGTCCAAAGAACAAATTTTGTTTTTTTTTTTTTATCCAAACATGTTTTTTTTTTTAAGTTTTGATATACATTGTTTTTTTTTTAGACTTTTAAGAAGCTTCCATGAATTTAAGAAAAAAGTATTTATATTCAAATTCAAATTCGAACTTTTTATAAGCTTTAGGAAGCAAACATTTATTAAAATTAGTTGAAACGTTTTTGAGAAAATCGAAAAAAAGAAAATGTTCGTTTATATCTCATGGAACAATTTTTTGTTCTTTAATAGCGCATTATCGGACACTTTTTTCAACCATTAGCTAGTTTTTTACTAAATAAAATTTTTGATACTAAAAAAAAATGCACGACTGGGTCGCACAAACTTGCTCTTATCTGAAAGATTAAGAATTTAAAAAATGAAAACTATTTATGGTCTCCAATGACCATTCAATTTCCACAATCCAATCCACACGCGTTTGTATTTTTAATGTACTAATGTACTTTTATTAAATTAAAAGTAATTCTAATAACAATTATAACTTTACAAGATAAATTTAAGTTTAGGTAGGGAGCAATTTGTTTGCACCAGCACACAATCTAATTGAAGAATAATAATTAATAATGCCGAGAGTTAAAGAGGAAAGATCGAGACTAATAGTTTCTTTGACGTTTTGTAATTTTGTTAAGGGAAGCGTTCAGAAACTCAATAAATTGAGATGTATGTTTTAAGTGAGTGGGTGCGTTCAACCAAACAACATTTTATTGTCGATATGATGCGATATTCGCAGTCAACTTTTTTGATGCGATTTTATTTGATTTCGAAAATTATTAAATGAATTCTCTATGTATTTGATACGATTTATTTGTTTCTGATTAATAATAAATGATGAATGATAATCAATGAATATCCACCACATCACCCTCCTCCAATCGGGTCCCCCTCTTCGAGATATAAAATACTTTTCTTAAAAATCCAACTCGTATTTACTCGAACTGAAACACTAAATACAGTGCGCTGGCTTGAGGCGATCGATGGAGATCGATACACTTTTGTCTTTTACTTGAACTACAAAGTGTTTTCTTAGGCGTCGAATAACATTATATGGTCCTTCGTATGAAGGCATTAGGCCTGTTTTTACTTTGTCAATTCTGACGAAAACCTGTTTACAATCGCTTAATTGTTTTGGTATGAAAATTTCTTGATTTGGTTGCCTAGTTTGTGTTGGTATGAGGTTTTTCATTGTGTCGCGGAGTTTTTCGATTAAGGTGTCTGGAGAGCTTTGTTTATCTTCGTTACTAACGAACATTTCTCCAGGTAGTCTCAGATTTTGCCCATAGACCATTTCTGCTGCAGAAGAATTTAAATCTTCTTTGACTGCACAGCGAATTCCTAAAAGGATGATTGGGAGTTCTGAGCTCCAATTAATGGTGTTGCATCTAGCCTTTAACGAACATTTGAGTTGCCTATGAAAGCGTTCTACCATGCCATTAGCTTGCGGATGATATGGCGTTGTGTGGATCTTGTGTATACCTAACAGTCTAGAAAGTTCACTAAAAAGCTTTGATTCGAATTGACTTCCCTGGTCCGTAGTGATTTTTAAAGGAGTACCAAAACGAGAGATGAAGTTTTCGACAAATATTTTTGCTACAGAGTTGGCTGTTATATCCACAAGAGGATAGGCTTCTGGCCAACGCGTGAATCTGTCTACGGCCGTGAGAATATAAGAAAAACCGTTAGATGGGGGGAGAGGTCCTACCAAGTCTAAATGAATGTGGTCGAATCGACCAGTTGGTACTTCAAATCTACCATATTCTGACTTGGTGTGTCTATGAATTTTTGATTTTTGGCATCCTATGCACGATTTGGTCCAAGTGTTGATATTTTTGTTCATGTTTGGCCAGAAGTATCTTTCTGAAACTAATTTTTGCGTTGCATTGGATGGGAAATCCCATGAAGGATGGTAAAAATATCAAAGCGTAAAGAAGAAGGAACGAAAGGACGATTTTTGTTCGTTGAAGTTTCGCAGTAAATATTCACATTTGGAAATTTGAACTCTTTTAGTAAGAAAGTTGATGATTTCTTTGAGTTCTCATTACTAAGGAGTGCTTTGAGTTCGTTATCTGTAGATTGTAACTTGGCAATTGTTTCTAAGTCAAGTTCGTGACTTTTCTTAGCGGCTATTTCTTCAATGCGAGAAAGGGCGTCGGCGACGACGTTTTCTTTGCCCTTGATGTGTTGGATATCAGAAGTGAACTGAGAAATGAAGTCAAGGTGACGTGTTTGCCGTGGACTTCGGTCTGTTTTTGTTATAAGTGCATATGAAAGTGGTTTGTGGTCTGTGAAAACCGTGAAATTTCGTCCTTCGATGAAAAATCGAAAATGCTTGATTGCTAAATACACAGCTAATAATTCACGATCGAAAGCTGAATATTTTCTTTCTGAATCCTTAAGTTTCTTAGAGAAAAATGCTAAAGGTTGCCAAGATTGTGAGATTCGTTGCTGAAGAACTGCGCCAACGGCTATGTCCGATGCATCAGTGGTGATACTAAAAGTGCCGTCGTGAATAGGGTGAGCCAAGAGAGTTACTTTCGAGAGTGCTTCTTTTGCTTTGTGGAAAACGCAGTTGAGGTTTTCAGGCCATGTAAATTCTTTTTTATTCTTTTTATTTCTTGTTAAAAAAGTTAAGTGTTCGTGAAGAGGAGTGATAATTTGAGCAAGTTTAGGGATAAAGCGATGATAATAATTTATCATTCCTATGAAACGTTGAATTTGTTTGACTGAGGTAGGTGTTGGAAAGTTTAAGATTGCTTCAACGCGATCTTTTGAAGGAGAAATTCCTTCAGCGCTGATTGAATGACTTAAGAATTCCAAGGTGGAAACACCGAAGATGCATTTTGAGAGGTTGATGTTTACACCGTACTCTTCTAAACGTTCGAAAAGAAGTTCGAGATGTTCTTTGTGCTGTTCTTCAGTTTTACTGGCAATAAGAAGATCGTCAATGTACGCGAAAACAAAGTCAAGTCCAAAGCAAACTTCGTTCATGAAACGTTGAAAAGTTTGTGCGGCGTTTCGAAGTCCGAATGGCATTCGGAGCCATTCGAAAAGACCAAAAGGTGTTGTTAACGCTGTTTTATGAATATCTTCTGATGCAACTGGGATTAAGTGATATGCTCTCACAATGTCCAACTTTGAAAAAACTTTGCATCCATGAATGTTCATGGAGAAATCTTGGATGTGGTGTATCGGATGGCAATCCGGTACCGTGGCAGCATTTAATCTGCGGTAATCACCACAAGGTCTCCAGTCTTGATTGTTTTTCTTTTTTACCATGTGGAGAGGTGAGCATGTACTCGAAGACGAAGGTTGACAAATTCCCAGTTGCATCATGTGTTGAAACTCAGTCTTTGCCGCTTTATGCCTTGAGGCGTCAAGTCTTCTTGGCTTTGAAACTGGAAGTTGACCTTTTGTCACGATATGATGAACAATTGTATGCTTTATTGGGGCAAAATAGTTAGGTTCTTCAGTTAAACTCGGAAACTTCTTTAGTACTTCATTGTATTCGCTTGTGATTTGGAAATGTTTGGGGGTTGGATCGTCAGTTCTTATAGCGGTTGCATTTGTATGCAGCTTAGTGAGAGGATCGATTAATCTTTTGTTTTTTGTGTCTACTAGTAGATTGAACTTTGCTAGAAAATCGGCTCCTAATATTGGTCTATTTACTGTGGCTAATATAAAAGAATGAACAAAATTTCGCCTTAGACCGATATCAAGATTTAATAATTTTGAACCGTATGTTGGAATCGAAGTTCCATTAGCAGCTGAGAGTAAAAACAAAGGATTTTGAGATGTTGATCCTTTCTTATTGCTATAAGGAAGAACTGACCGATCCGCTCCTGTGTCAACAAGAAAAGTGACGTTCGAATTTTTGTCCTTAATGAATAAGCGGCGGGTTAAAGGACACTGCGTGTTTGCCGCTGCAACAGCAGGTTTATCTAGTTTGGGTTATTCGTGCGATTTTGAAATTTATTTTTATCGAAGTTGCAAGGCTTGTCGCATTTCTTTGCATTTTTTCTAAAACGTCTGTGATACCAGCATATGTCTGTATTCGAGTTTGAATTTGCACGACTGTGTGAACGACTACTTCTGCTTTTGTTGTTTTGAAAAGATCTATTTTTGCTCCGTGAGCGGGAATCGAAAGAAATTGCCTCAATCATCGACTCAATTCTAGTAAGTCTTTGTTCAAGTTCCTTATTGCAATTAGAAGAATTACTATTTTGCTGAGTCGCAGAAACACTACAGATGTTTGTGCTTTGTGAAGCCTCATATATTTTATCAGCGAGAGTTGCTAATTCTTCTAGTGTTTTTTGACCGACCGATAATAAAGCTATGTTAATTGGTTGTGGTAATCGACGCATCCACAAATTTTTAATGATATCATCATTGAAAGAGGTACCGGCTAGCATTTTCATTGATCGTAAAACTTCTGATGGCTTTCTATCACCAATGTCTGCTTTATCAATGAGTGCTTCTAAACGTTTGATTTCAGATACAGAATGACGTTGAATCAAGGCTGCTTTTAAAGTTGCATACTTATCTGTAGCAGGCGGGTTTGATAAAATGTCGATGACCGAGTCGCATGCGTCGGGTTGTAAAGAACCGACTGTGAGACAGTATCTCGTCTCAGAACTAGTTATTCTATGCACTGTAAATTGTGCTTCTGCTTGAATAAACCAGGTTACTGGATTTGAATTCCAAAAAGTTGGAAGTCTAACTTTTACCGATTCTATATTCCCTTGAGGGAATGAATGAAAAGTCCCTTGAGGGAGAACCGACTGTGGTGGTTGGTTTTCTGTTTCATTCGATTCATTTTCATTATCGTTTACCATTTTAGCTTTAGTTTCAGTCATTTGTTGGAAACTTTAAGCAAAAGTGAAATTCTAAAGTGGAACTTTGAAACCAAATCGCAAAAACTATGTTGAAAATTCTTGTTAACAGAGAAAAACCCGATAAATATCGTTTACTTGAACTTTCCTACGTTCACTTTTTATATTAAAAACTTTACCGAAACAAATTTTGTATTAAAACAATTTTTTTTTTACCGTAAAAAAAAACTCTTATGATAAAGAATAAAGACAAAATATTATGTACGAGTTTATATAGATGTTCTCGAAAATAATCATAAATTTTACTTTAAAAAAAATGGTGTGCTGTTGTAACAAAAGAACTCTCACCTGTACAATTTCTTTGATGGAAAAAATTTTGAATGCAGGAACCAGGAACCAGGATGCCAGAACTAAGCTACCGGCTTGAGTTGAAAATTTTGTTTAACCGGTTTTCAAGATGTAGCTGCTCAAGTAGGAACTGGTCTTCTAGTTGGGCGCTGATGAATTTCAGGATTTTGCGCTGATGGCGATGATGCAGCTTGTAGTTATTGTTTGATGAAAATCGAGCACTTTTGTTAAAATGTGATTATGTGGTGAGTTTTTGTTGACCACTGTACGTTGAATCAGACACCCTTCTTGTTACGGTCGTTAAAGTAATTGCCGACTGTTAATGTGCCCTGAGCACAAGAGCACCCTCTTTTGCTTGATGGGTGAAGTAATCGGCAGCGTATGGTTCGTATGACGAAATGGCGGATACGGTAGGAGCACACTATATTTGTGGTGAGTGTTGATAGCAACGATCGATGGTGGTTGTAATGACGAGTGGCAATAATGATCGATGGCGGTGTAGACGACGGTGGCAACAAAAGGTGGTGGCAAGCAGCGGTGGAGGCGAAGTAATAGTAGCAACAACGAACTGTGGTAACAACGGGCAGCAGCAACTATAAGTGGTGGCAATGACGAGCGTTAAAAACCACGAGCGGTGACGTGCATGAATTTTGGAAGAAAATCGTCTTGAAATGTCCAGCCGATTGTGCTGTTCGTAGAAAATAAAATATTTTGTATATTTTTTACTTCAAGTTGTCTGAAATGCAGTGGCGACTGTACAAGACAATGTGCTGGTTGGTGTGCCGTTATAATTGTGGCGTGTCTTTTTCCTTGTTGCGAGAAATTTTCTCAACTGCACTTTTGTTGTGCCGTTATGCAGTTAAAGTAAAACTAACGGCACGTCTTGGGTACAGCAATTGGTGGATGAACAAAATGTCGGGGTCACCAATATGGTCTCCAATGACCATTCAATTTCCACAATCCAATCCACACGCGTTTGTATTTTTAATGTACTAATGTACTTTTATTAAATTAAAAGTAATTCTAATAACAATTATAACTTTACAAGATAAATTTAAGTTTAGGTAGGGAGCAATTTGTTTGCACCAGCACACAATCTAATTGAAGAATAATAATTAATAATGCCGAGAGTTAAAGAGGAAAGATCGAGACTAATAGTTTCTTTGACGTTTTGTAATTTTGTTAAGGGAAGCGTTCAGAAACTCAATAAATTGAGATGTATGTTTTAAGTGAGTGGGTGCGTTCAACCAAACAACATTTTATTGTCGATATGATGCGATATTCGCAGTCAACTTTTTTGATGCGATTTTATTTGATTTCGAAAATTATTAAATGAATTCTCTATGTATTTGATACGATTTATTTGTTTCTGATTAATAATAAATGATGAATGATAATCAATGAATATCCACCACATATTCATAAGCATTCATTTTTTAAACTCTTTTAGTACCTAAAAATAAAAACAGAATGCCCTGTGATTTTAAATATGAATTAATGCAAGAACGAAAAATTTAAGTCGTTGTAGCGATTTCTTAAAAACATTGGGGCAAAATTTTAAACAGCCTATTATTAAGGTATTAGTATGATACTACTTAACAATTTGCTAACTTTATAGTAGTTTACTAACTCATTCTTAATTTTAAACGTTTTCTAACTAGTATCGTACTAAAAGAATTTTCTTAATAAATTACTTCTGAACACACCTAAAACAATGACATTTCGTGTAAAAAAGTAAGTACACGAACCTTTTTTGATGTTTGCAAATACCAAAGAGCCATATGAAAGTACTCGTAGAACGATACTAAAAAAATAAAGTAGGTATTCGATGATTTTAACTTTAATAAAAGGGTAGAGAAAGTATGATGCTATATTCGATTAAAATTTGCAAATTCGTTGTTTTAACCTAGTATCATACTAAAACAGCTTTAGCATCGTACTAATTAAATTAAAATTTTGTGCCATTCGCTTAATATACAAGATTTTTAAAACATTTTTAAAATAATATTTTGGTACACCAACTTTAAGTCTTTATTATTGTACGAATAAAAATTAAATTACAAAAACAAATATTCACTATTCACCCGTTTTTTGAGCTCTTATTTTCAAAAAAAAAAAAAATAATTTTTTTTTTTTCAAAATTCAAAACATGCTTATTTTAAAGTTTTGAAACGCAATTTTTTTAAACTTTTTAGAAGCTATTCTGTTGAAAAAAAAACGCGCTAGGGCGATAATCATAAATTCAAATTCATGCAAAATTGTTCCAATTTATTATTTAGCTTTAAATACATTTTTCTTTTGTTTGAGAACAAAAATCGTATGAAAGTTATTATTGGTCTTAAAAAAAAACTTGTGGGGGTAAAATTTTAAAATTATATCTACCATGTTTAAAGAAAATCGGCTGATCCGTTTAGGCTGTAGTCGAACAGACAGACAGAATTGCGAGACCACTTTTTTGTCTTTGCTACTATCGTAATGGTAACTTTGATCAAAACCTCGAGTTCGATTGTTTTTCCTAATGCAGAACTCACCCTTTAGTACATATATCTCAAGTTAAAAATTGTTAATTGAGAATGCCATTAATAAACATTTTTCTGAATTTTTTCGGAAGTTTTTAAAAAAAAAAATATTGTCTAAAATTTCGAAAGAAATTCGTATGGACGTTCCGTTATTTTTGGTCTTAAAACTAGTTTCAATAAAATCGATCGAGTAGTTTAGGCTGTAGGTAGTTGAACAGACAGACAACAGAAACAGAGGCTAATCAAAATCTGGAGTTAGAATTTTTTTTACGAATGCATAACTTTCCATAAGACCATTTTGCAAGTCTACACTTTGGTGAACCAAATTTTAAAGAAAATTTTTGAACGGTACCTATTATTGACACGCTAATTTTTTTTTATTTTCGACTTTCCCGATTAAGAATCTACCGATTTTGATACAAAAAATTTACAGGATCTTCTCCAAATTTAAAATAAAATTGTATGTAAAAGTTTTAGAAGAAATAAAAACGAAAAAAATATAAAAAAAAATTAGGTTTTGTTTTTGTGGAACAAATTGAATAAATCAATTGGAAGGTTTTTGTGTTCTTTAATAATTTTTAATATTTCTTTGTTCTTTCTTCTTCTTCTTACATCAGCCAGACCACGGACTTTATCTTCTAGATGTCTGAGTTTGACCAAATTCCCTTAAAAAAATATAATTTACATTGCGTTCATGCTAATCATCGACTAATATATTACGTCTTAGAAGGGAATGACAGCATCTAACTGATGAACCCAACTGTCGTACCTGAGCGAAACGCATTATGACTAGAGGTCACTCAAAGTTTTAGAGACAATTTTCGAAATTTTCGGAAAAAAAAGTTAATTTTTTGAAAATTCAACATCTTGCAAACGGTGAAGGATTCTTTTTAAATCATTTTCTCAAATTAATTTAGAAAAAAAAAACTGAAATTTGGCATGCAAATTTTAAGGAAATTACGTACATATATTAAAAAATAAATTAACTTAAATAACTCTAATAAGGATTTTTGAAATTTTGTTTGCATAAATTCATATTTTCAGAAATCAGACAGCATACTATTTCTTAAACTCAAAATATTTGTGGAGATATTTAAGCGATTTAAACACAAAGTTTTATGCATTTGCCTCTAATCACATTCGTTTTTTATAATATACAATTTTTAAATTCGAAAGTTTTTTTTCATAAAACCAAGCATTCTAAAAACTTATATTTTTCTTTTTGCAGAACTTTTTTGCAGAGCTATCCAAATACCTCCGGAAATAAATTAAAAAAAAAAACTAATTCCCGACCATTTGGTTAAAATTAATCTGTAGTAATTATTTAAGAAAGTCAATTTTTGTTTATATTGCTTACCAGTTAAATATTACAGTTTTTTTAAATTTTGTTGTCATCAATCATCAATCAACAGCTGTTCCACATCCAAGGTGTTTTATTTATTCAAGTTAATTAAAAGCAATAAACCTTCGCACTTTTTCTCTATTTAATATAAATTTTTGTTAATTTGATTTATACGAGTATCGAATAACGGGATTGATTTACAAACTAGCTACTAATTTAAATTTCTAACATCAAGTTGACAAAATTGAAACAATATTCCTAGACTACTACGAAAAACTTTGAAAGCGACAAAGTCAATGATTTCTTCTACACTATATTATTAACAAATATTTAATTTACACTTTTACAACTACTCTGGTTAACAATCACGAATGGGAACAATAAAAAAGATTTATTGTTTTTGTGCGTATTTGTTGTCTTATCACAATATTTTTTTTTTAAATTATGATGAGTTAATTTTTTTTTAATTTTATAATTATGTTGAAATTTTATTGTTTTTTAATTTTAATTGGGATAGTTTATTTCTTTTTTTTTTTTTTAAGAGATGAATGAAGAAGAGTATTTATCCTTGTGAAGGATGTAAACAAATTTTAAACCATCTACTATGTGGGTATTGGCACGTGACTCCTGTGACACGTTTAAGGGTGGGTTAATGTGGCAGCTTTTCGATGAATTTAGCTCTCTCGCTCTCACACAAAATGACAGGAGGTTTTTTGTGCGTTTCTTCAAACGTCGTCGTTGTCGTGGGAAAAGTGTGTGGTTAATTGGGAACAAAATCAAAAGGACGATTGGAAAATTCAGAAGTACGAGTAGTGTCTGCTTTGATTTACGAAAGGCACCTCTACAACAATAACTAATGGCGACACATTTTTAACAAAAAAGGGAAAAACGATTTTGCTCAGCAAATTGGAACAAACTCACTATATTGCTTGGGGATTGTATTGCTACGCGGTTCTCTTCGACACACTCGCGATATAATTCACATTCAATGAATATCAGAAGAATCCCTCCGATTGGGATGCTTTTTTTTTTTGCCTCTAGACTGATGGAAATTAAGGATATTTTTTTAACTATGTCAAAACTACCCGAATACAGCTGGTATTTCTAGGAATAAGTTATCGCTTTGCTGAGCCCGCTAGACAAACTGACAGATCCGAGAGTTGGAATTCCTTTGGTGAATGTGAAGAAATAATTTGTTGGCATAGGTGCTGCACTGATATTTTTTCGCATTCAACTCCCAAAGTCTAAACTTATTTTCTCAATGTCCAACAGAGACAAATATGTTGTCGAAGGATTTTCCATACATGCGCATGGAATCTCAAGAGTTTCCAGTTAAAGTTCAGCTGTACTCGAGGACCTACATTGACAGTAATGTCCTTATGAAAGGGTATTTCCAGTATTTTGATTGCGTGGGGGTGAAAGTGAATCATGGCGAGCCGTTTTGCTAAATAGGTCAGTGGAATAATTTGATAACATTGCGAGTGAATGAAAAGGAAAACAAACAGTTCTTTTAATCTGTCGGAAAGAGATGATGAGAGTGTGAGGGATGCAATAATAATAAATGGAACTTTAGACGTGACTTTTGGATTTCATTCGAAATGAGCTTTGCAAGCAGCTTAAATATTGCAGGCAATATTGAAAAGTAGCTTTTTCAATGAAACTTTAAAATAATGTTAAGGCTTTTAAGGAACTTCAAGATATAAGCAGAAAATCAGGGAGATGAATGAGATTCATAGGATAAAATGGAAAGCACAACTAGATATGTTATCTGCATAGCTAGCCGCAATGAATATCCCAACGAATTTATTTAAAAAAATATTCCATTTGACGAAACAGAAGTTATTGAGATTTAAAAAAATCATTTTAGTTAAAAAACAATTTAAAATCCCAGAGCACCAAGACTTAAAAATTCAGAAATATCCATTTATTTGTTTGATTACTTTTTTAAATGAGTTCTTCACATTTTACACTTTCAAGAACAGCTGACAAATTGTCATTGCTCAACTTCAACATTAAAATTTTTAAATCGAATTTTGATTTACTACAACTGGTTGAACTTAATGGAGTGAGTGGGCTTTTAAGTCAAAATCAAATCCCATAGTGAGGTGAATAAAATTAAAAACAGCTTATTTCATGGTGAATTTTGGTCCAGATAATAAAAAAAAAAAAAAACAAAGTTCGGTGCATATAAATTTCTTAAAGGAATTTTCATTTAGAAACAATTTTTTATAGGAACTTTCGATGTTTGGAATTACATAAATGTACATGCGCATATATTTTAAAGCTTTTTCGCACCAAACTGGTTGGAGTATATGATATGTTGGGTACAAAAACTTTTTTTTTTGTTTTAATCTGCAAGAGTGCAGATTTATAAATTTAAATTTAAAAAGAATCTGAATCTAGTACATTTTCGTTTAATTAAATATACTAACCCCAGTTTCACAGTGAGAGTTTAAACTTAAGTTCTGCTGAACCTGAACTGGAGTTTAAATTTGAAGTTCAACTCGTCCGGTTTCACAGTCTAATCTGAAATTCAGTTCATTAAACGTAGTTTAAGTAAATTGTTTTCTCTTTCTATCTCAATCAAAGAAAAAACAATCAAGGAAAGTTTGTTGTGACCTGTGACAGGAAACAAAAATTAAAAATGAAAATAAATTGTATTTTCAAATGTTTGAAGGGGTTGTCGAACTCAGATTTAAACGGCAGAATAGTGTCGTTTAACTTAAACTACAGAATGAACTATGTTCAAGAACCGTGAAACCAAATTTATTGTTGAACTGAAGTTTAAACCAAAAGTGGGGTTTAAACTTCCACTGTGAAACTGGGGGTAAGAGATTTAGATACTTTTATTTAAAATGGTTTAAAAAGGAGATCGTTGCTTTTCTTTCAAAACATAGTAAGTTGAATATGACAAGTCACTCAAGATGTTGTTGTATTAGAAGGGTAAACAATTTTATTTTTAGTCGCTGTTATCTACATAAGTCTTATTTTTGAAATAAGAGCCAGTTCATCAAAACCATAGGATAGGTTAGGTTAGTGGGCTGACAGTTGATCTTCTTACCGTCACACTTGGATCAATGTACGATAGATCCTTTGTGATACCCTAGGTTTTGTGACCCCTTGTATTAGACTAAGAGCCCACAGCAATTTTTGGGTGTGATTGATAACAAAAAATAATTAGCATAATTAGATAGGCCTTTTATAGTTATTTACAAATGTGAAAGTCTTGCATACTCTAGTGGGAGCAATAGTGCATAATAGTGCATCAAGTATGCAGTTCTTCCCAAGTCCAAATAATTGTGATAACAACTTTCCCAAAATGTAGAGTTAAGCCCCCTGATTGAAAATAACGAGGTCCAAGACGTTTCACAGACAACCATCTGCCTGCCAGACGTGATAAGAATAGGCTACTTCTTGCACTAAGAAGTCCACCTTCAAAACGTCTTGGACCACGATACTTGCAATCAGGGCATTTAGCTGTTCATTTTGAAGTTATGGCTAATTTTGTATCTCAATTTTTTTAGAATTTGGAAAGAACTGCATACTTGATGAACTATAATACACTATTGCGCCCACTAGAGTATGCAAGACGTTCACATTCATAAATAACTATAAAAGGCCTATCTAATTATGCTAATTATTTTTTGTTATCAATCACACCCAAAAATTGCTGTGGGCTCTCGGTCTATATTGAAACCTATGATAGTCCTGTCGATCAATCCCGTTAAGAGTGTAAATAGGTCACAGCAAGCTGTAGCCTGAAACGTCAGAGGGTATTTTTTAAGTATTGAAGTTATTGTCGCCACATAATAACCTGGTTAGGGAGAGATATTCGACTTCTCAGGGCGTGTTCCTATCCCTTACCCTACTTGAGCAATCGTCCTCCCCACCAGGCCCGTAGTAGCATATGGCACCATGCAACGCCTGGTAGATGAGTTTAATATGTCAGTGTTTAATGCAAATGTTCGTTTGCTTGGTCGTTAGTTAAGTCGAAGAGGCTGTTTCCATACCAAAGAGGATTTTAGCAATCTTAGATAGAGGTGGCCCCATCAATCCACTGATGCTCATGTTCAACGTAGGAGTGGTAATCGCAGGTGTATAGGCGAGGTACCCATTCTCCGTTGGTGCTGCTCCTACAAAGAACACGTAAGTTGTTTGTGTTCGTACTACACTATCGTACTGTAGTTAAAGGCGATTTTCAGAGTTTAGGAATTCCTAAGCCATTTGGTATCGTTAACGAATTTTAACATGATTTGGCTTGGAAAGTCAGAGAGCTACTCCAGGTCACTGAAAAAGTGTCAGATATCTGTTTCTTAGATAATATAGCGCAGGGCAGTGACACAGGTAGTGAAGAGTGTCCTCATGTATCTCCTCGTCACCGCATTCTCTGCATAAGTCGTCCATACTGAGTTCCATCTTTTGTTTGTTAATGCTAGAATTTTACTCTTGATTACTTGTTTAATATTACAGGGTGGGACTTGAGCTGTTGTGTCAGCGTGATTAGGATCAAGTGTTGATCCTATTCTTCACAGTTCGTCAGCGCTTTCATTACCTGGGACACCACTGTTACCAGGAACCCAGCAGAGTCTAATGTTGTACTGTGTACCAAGAACCCTAAGCAAGTTACAAGCTTCGATTTGATTTCAATGGCAGAAATCGTTTTTATTGCAGCTTGGCTCAATGAAAAATGAATATAAATGAAGTGAATATATTATATTAGGTGCGTTTTTATGGTAAGTGACTACGTAGCACAGCAAAATCTCCAAATAAAAACGTTATTTTCAAAATGTCATTCACCCATATTCCACAAGTCGTATTTTGTCTCGTACTCGCAGTCGAACTCGAACTCGTTTCGTATCAAAATCGTTATTCTAAGTCGTATACGTTGCGTACGAGAAGCTTAAAAATACAACATGTATTGTCGCCGGTAGGTAATTGTCAAAATCAATAAATTTGAATTGAAAAAGGCATTTGTTGTTTTTTCAATTAAATTATTTTATCTTTATATATATAATTCTTATGTGAGTGTGTATGTCACTGAACTTCTCTTAAACGACTGGACCGATTTTGATGAAATTTTTTGTGTGTGTTCAAGGGGATCTGAGAATGGTTTAGATTCACAATCTTTATATATATAATTCTTCTGTGAGTGTGTATGTCACTGAACTTCTCTTAAACGACTGGACCGATTTTGATGAAATTTTTTGTGTGTGTTCAAGGGGATCTGAGAATGGTTTAGATTCACAATCTTTATATACAGGGTGATTGGCATAAGGTGTGACAAAAAGCTAGGGCGTGTAGGTTGGACTTAGACAAGAAAAAAATCGTATGGGAGGGGGGGGGTCTATTTCCACCCGTTTAGGCGGGAGGGGCAATTTAAGAAAAAAATCACTTAAAACAGAAAAAAAATTATTAAAAAATAACGGTGATACCTACAGAGTAATGCTATGGCATTTTGAAAAGCCAGAAATACATTCTTTAATTTTGTTTTTAAATAAAGTTGTTCGAGTGAATAGTTTTTGAAAAATTAATTTTCAAAATCAAAATTTTGAAAAAAAAAAATGAAATTTTTTTTTTTAAACAATTTTTTTTCAAAATTTTACGTAATTTAGTATTATTTTTTTATTCAATATTCAATGCTCTTTTTAATTTTTGATCAAACACAAAAAAACTGTTGTTAAAATGTTTTGTAGTTTTTGAGAAAATCAAAAATAACAAAAACTACTTTTGTTCTAAGAAAAGCCTTTTATTTTAGTTTTTACGTTTTTGGATTCTTATGTAGGTGAATTTACGATTGAAAGGATTAACTTTCTTTTTACTATTCTTTTAATTATCGTCTTATAAGCATACAATAATGTGACAAAGTACTGGATTAACCATATTTCACACATTTTTTCATTGAGAACACCTGCGTGAGAGCATTGGTTTAAAATTGACCTGCCACTTTTTTATTATGGTGGGGTCGGCTTGGCTTAGGTGCATTTACGAAAGAAAGGATTAACTTTTTTTGTAAAATTTTTTTATTATCAGTCTTATAAGCATACAATAACACATTTTTTCATTGAGAACACCTGCGTGAGAGCATTGGATTAATATTGATCTGCGAATGTTTTTTAAATAATGCAGCGTTACACGCCCTAACTAGTGACCGAAAAATGCAATTGCGAAATAAGAACAAAAATGTTCCTGAATCTTAAAATCAATTAAAATAAGAAATACATGCATATTTAGATAAAATACATAATTAATGTTTATTTAAATTTTTAACTATTTTTTAACTAAAGCTTATTACAAAAAATTTTCGATATGATCCCCATTTTGTAGAAGGCAAAGATTATAGCGCCTTCTTATTACTGCACATAAATTTATACTTGATAAATTTTCCTGTAATTTGACTCCAGCCACTTCAATCCGTTGTTTCAGTTGTTCCATAGATTCTATTTCCACTTCGTACACATAGTTCGAAGTCACTAGTTAGGGCGTGTAACGTTGCATTATTTAAAAAACATTCGCAGGTCAATATTAATCCAATGCTCTCACGCAGGTGTTCTCAATGAAAAAATGTGTTAATCCAGTACTTTGTCACTTTATTGTATGCTTATAAGACTGATAATAAAAACATTTTACAAAAAAAGTTAATTCTTTCATTCGTAAATGCACCTAAGCCAAGCCGGCCCCACCATAATAAAAAAGTGGCAGGTCAATTTTTAACCAATGCTCTCACGCAAGTATTTTCATTGGAAAAATTTGTGAAATATGGTTAATCCAGTACTTTGTCACATTATTGTATGCTTATAAGACGATAATTAAAAAAATAGTAAAAACAAAGTTAATTCTTTCAATCGTAAATTCACCTAAGAATCCAAAAACGAAAAAACTAAAATAAAAGGCTTTTCTTAGAACAAAAGTAGTTTTTGTTATTTTTGATTTTCTCAAAAACCACAAAACATTTTGACATCCGGTTTTTTGTGTTTGATCAAAAATTAATAAGAGCATTGAATATTGAATAAAAAAATAATACTTAATTACGTAAAATTTTGAAAAAAAATTGTTTAAAAAAAAATTTTTCATTTTTTTTTTTTTCAAAATTTTGATTTTGAAAATTAATTTTTCAAAAACTATTCACTCGAACAACTTTATTTAAAAACAAAATTAAAGAATGTATTTCTGGCTTTTCAAAATGCTATAGCATTACTCTGTAGGTATCACCGTTTTTTTTTAATAATTTTTTTTCTGTTTTAAGTGATTTTTTTCTTAAATTGCCCCTCCCGCCTAAACGGGGGGAAATAGACCCCCCCCTCCCATACGATTTTTTTCTTGTCTAAGTCCAACCTACACGCCCTAGCTTTTTGTCACACCTTATGCCAATCACCCTGTATATAATTCTTCTGTGAGTGTGTATGTCACTGAACTTCTCTTAAACGACTGGACCGATTTTGATGAAATTTTTTGTGTGTGTTCAAGGGGATCTGAGAATGGTTTAGATTCACAATGGGTAGGGGCATTGGGTGGTCGAAGCACCCCAAAATTATTTATCTCTACTTCTATCTTCGTATTGCACTGAAATGTAGTACATATACATAAGTAGTTGCATTGAAATGCCATACTTTGGTGGTGCGGGCCCAGAGGAGGGGCATTGTTTGATTGATTTACCTAGGCAGTAACGATAAAAACACTCAAAAAAGTTTTTTAAAAAAATAAAACAAAAACAAAATTCTCCGAATTAAAAACAAAAAAAATTTGACAAATATTTGTGTGTAATTGAACTTAAACTATTTTAAGGTAAGTTAAACTTTATGTGCCTACAGGTTTAACTACATACATTGTTATAGGATAATTACATACGTATGTGATTTGCTCATTGTTTGTTAGTTTTTTCAAAATAACCTTCGCTTGGCTCCATTACCTTTAAGAAAAGGACTTGATTGAATTTATTGGTTTGCTGTTTTGTTTTAATCCAGGTACATATGCATACGTTAAATAAAAATAATTCGTACGCTTTCAACTTCTCATGTTGAACAGGAGATCAGTTGTGACAGTTCTTGGCTAAGCTAAACGTGTTTATTATTTCAGTGGTAAGTCGTTTTTTTCAAATAGAGCTGTTCAACGATGACACACAGAAGTAAAATAAACACCCAAAAACAACATTCCGTACTTCACACAAGATTTCCAATGCAAGAAAAATTGATTTATTTTGAAAAACTTCAGTTGAAAAAAAAAATTTGCTTGCGGGAGTTCCCGCACGGGTACGCTAGTATTATATAAAAATCAATTGCTGTTCGTTTGTCTCGCTAAAACTTGAGAATGGCTAGACCGATTTTGATAATTTTAATCTTAAAATATTTGTGGAAGTTCAGGGAAGGTTTAAGTGGTGAGAAACATACATAATAAGTAACGGAAAAATACTAAAAATGAAAATTTAATTTTCCAATACAAAATGTTCCTAGCTGTGAAACATTTGACGTCTTTGCACTACAAATTACTGCAGAAATTTACAATGAGACATTGATCATGATAGAAGATTTGTTTTTATTGATTGTAAATAAAGTATTGTCGTGTTTGGGCATAACACCACCCAATCGTCCTATGCGCGATACATTTAACCATGACTTGCGAAGAGAACAAGAATACGGTACTGAAGTATTGGCCGAAACAGTTCGTTCAAACGTTCCGCAATTGAATGAACAGCAAAGAATTGCGTATGATACTTCGATTGAAGCTGTGAACAGTAGATCTGGTGGAATTTACTTCTTTGAATTGCTGTTGGCAAAGATCAGATCGCAAAATGAAGTAGGCCTAGCATTGGCTTCATCTGGAATAGCTGCAACATTGTTAGAAGGTGGAGGTGCACATTCTACCTTGAAATTTCCACTAAACATCCAAATCAACGAAGCTCCAGTTTGCAACATCGCCAAAAATAGCGCAATGGCGAAGATTCTACAGATACGCAAATTGATCGTTTGAAATGAATGTACGATGTACAAGAAATCATTCGAGGCACTGGACAGAACGTTAAAAGATCTTCGTGACAGCCAAAACATTTTTGGTGGAGCCATGATTCGGTTGTCAAGTGATTTTCGTCAAACTCTTCCAATTATTCCCCGATCAACTGTTGCTGACGAACTAAACGCATGCTTAAAATTCTCTAATTTGACAAACCAGGATGATGTAGGCAACTTTTTCACAGAGTTTTTAAATTCTCTGAATTTGCCTGGACTACCACCTCAGAATTTACAATTAAAAGTAGGATCAGTTTTGATTATTCTGCCTAACATTAATCAACCTCGACTGTGCAATGGTACGAGACTGGCTGGAAAAAACCTAATGAATAACGTCATCGAGGCCAATATCATCAAGGGAAAATACAAACGAGAGGGTGTCTCCATCTCGCGTATACCGATAATTCCAACGGATTTGCCATTTTTTCGTCCGTTTGGCCTTTGCGATGACAAGGCCAGTCTTTTAAAGTTTACGGAATCAACTTGAAGTTTCCCTGTTTCGCGCATGGGCAATTATAAGTTGCGAGTCGGAAAACTATCTTCTTATATATTTACGCACCGCAAAATAAGACAAAAAATATAGTACATCAGAAAGTCTTAAATTGATTAATTGAATAACTGTGTTGTATTTAATGTATGTAGATAAAAATTTTGTATTAAGTTTTGACCACATTTCCCAAAAATATATGAAGGTGATACGAAGTTTACCGGGTCATCTAGTTTATAATAAAATTCTGATGAGCTCCATTGATTTGAAGTAGCTCTTCTTCTATTTTATTTGTTTTTTGTTTGTACGAGTGGTGTTACTGGCTTGTGAATCCTCGTTATATTCTTGAACTATGTCAGTTTCATCTTCAGCATTTATAGTGTCGATTACAGGAGGAGGCTGAAAAACTCCAATGTTTGATCCCTGGGGATTAAGAATTTAAATTTAAAATGTTAGCAATGCACTTCTCAAATTTGCTCTAGCATATGATTGTAATTTCACCACCCCTCTGCCTTTAAATTGCTGCTTATTGTGATGCAGTTTCTGTTTTAACTAAATACTTTTGATCATTTTAAGACAAGCTGGACCATTTCGGATGGGTGATCCAAGACTATTTATTTTTATCGAAAGGTCCGCCCCAAACTGTTAAATATTTGCTTTGAGTTTTCCACTTTTCCTATGGCCCCTTGCTACCTCCAAATTTTCTTCCAATGCAAAAATCAATGCCTCAAATTGAGAACGATTTATTATTTTACTAAATATGAACGCGTTAATAACGTTGAGTCAAAATAAATAAACCAATAAAAAATGTACTTTAAATAAAGTGCACGACTGGATCGCACGAACTTGCTCTTATGTAAAAGTACTTTGGAATTTAAGATACATTTTATAAATATAAAACATGAATTTAAAATGAAATTGCAAACAAACTTTAAAAAATCGTTTTATTATTAAATAAATAATTTTTTTATATAAGAAATTTCTTTAAAATTTTTCAAGAAAAAAACGTGTGATGCGAATTTTAAGTATTTAATAATATTGATTTTAGGAAATAATTTCAAAAAATAATCGTTCATAGGTTTTGAAGATATTGATTTTTAAAAAAAAAAAATTCAAAAAAAAACAACAAATAATTTTTCGAATATTTTTATATACAATATTATTTTAAACTTAGGGGAACTCCTGCTAAAAAATTTTGGTTAAAATCGTTAGAGCCGTTAATGAGAAAGTAGAAAATCAAAAAAACGGTTCTATGACAGGTACCGTTAATAACATTTTGCCCCAAATTTTTTTTTTACCAAAACGTAGTCCATGCCAATAATATCACACCTAATTTTTTTTATCAAAATCGTTAGAGCCGTTTTCGAGATAAATAAGATTTTGCATTACGGGTGTATGGGGGGTATCGTTAGTTTTAGAGCTAAGAAAAAAATTTCAATTTCCCCTCTAGGTAATCACCGAAGACCCATAACTACCGAGTTTGAAGAAAATAGGTCCAGTGGCTTAGGCTCTAGATCGAGGTACAGACATACAGACAGACAGACGGAATTGCCGGACCCACTTTATTTGTCTTCGCTATCATCGTAATGTCAACTTTGATCAAAATTTCGAGTTCGATTTTTTTTCCAAATGCAGAACTTGCCCTATAGTACCTATATCGCAAGTAAAAATTTGGTGGTGCAGAAGCTCGAAGTGAACCAGGACCTATAGGGACTTACAATTCTCAACCATTCCTGAGTGCGTGTTACCAGGAACGGAGGGGTCCTACAATTTTCTGCCGATTCCAAGACAAGAGATATACTCTTAGAGGATTTGTCAATTCCTTGCAAGAAGCAGTACACTCCTGAAAAACTTTTTGCTGCGGTTGAGAATCGATCTCCAGAGTCCAGACCTTCCGCATGACAGTTTAACGCACTAACCATTGTGCCAAGAGGTACCAATGTACTTACATTAACTTTTTTAATTTAACACGAGTAATAAAGTACACAAATAAAATTTTAAAGTAAATCGAATACGAGATTCGGAATAACGATAAAACATGAATAGTCGTATGCGATGTTTTGCGTTTCCCAATATTAGTACAAGTGAAGTCGAATGTACGACTTCTGGAATACCAACATGCGACTATAGTCGAATACGAGTCATAAATACGAGTTTTAGAATATGGGTGACTATCATTTCAATGTTTGAAGTGTTTTCAATTTTATGTTTCCACATAGACCTAGATCCATTTTCTATTCAGAGCGAATCTTCAAAAAAATAAAATGCACGACTGGGTCGCACGAACTTGCTCCTATATAATAGACTAGGAATTTAAAAAAAAAAAATGTTATTAGAGAAAACTGTTCATAAGGATAAAATTAATTTTTAAATTCTTTTAGTAGTAAGAGATAAAAACAGAATGCTATCCAAATATGAATTTATGCTGGAACAAAAATTATAAGTCGTTGTAGTGGCTCCTTAAAAAAATAAGCTTTTATGTACAAAATTTTTAAAACATTTTTAAGAAAAAATTTGGTACGCCAACCTTAAGTTTTTATTATTGTACGAATAAAAGTCTAATTTCCCAAAAAAATACTAAGCCGTTCTTGAGATATCGAATTTTTCAAAAAAAAAATAAATACTTTTTTTTCTAAAAATTGAAAAAATATTTTTTCTTAAGTTTTTAAATGCAATGTTTTTTAAACTTTTTAGGAGCTTTTTATAAAAAAAATTTCATTAAATTCCGTTATGTCGATAATGAGAAATTCAAAATTCGAAAAAATCGTTCTATGGTAGGTACAGTCAGTAATATCTAGATTTAAAATTTTTTTTAATTAAATTATAAATCGTAAAGATTAAGCAAAAGAAAAAAAATTTTAGCAAAATTCTCGGAACCGTTTTCGAGAAAAATGCGATTTTCGAAAACCATTTTTTAAAATTTGTATGGAAGGTACCGTTAGTTTTAGATAAAACAAATTTTTACTTGCGACTTATAGGTACTATAAGGCAAGTTATGCATTCGTAAAAAAAATCGAACTCGAGATTTTGATCAAAGTTGACATTACGATGATAGCGAAGACCAAAAAAGTGGGTCTCGCAATTCTGTCTGTCTGTCTGTCTGTCTGTCTGTCTGTCTGTCTGTCGGTTCGACTACAGCCTAAACGGCTCGTCCGATTTTCTTCAAACTTGGTAGATATGGGTTTTAATTTTTTACCCCCGGACGTTTTTTTTTTTTTTTTTTTAAGACCAAAAATAACGGTACCTGCCATACGATTTTTTTTCGAAATTTTATAAATATTTTTTTTTCTCAAAAACTGTCCCACAGAATTTTTTAAAAAAAATTTGAAAAATTTCATTTGGTTAAAACTAGCTAATGGTTGAAAAAAATTTTACAAAAAATTGTTATTTTTGGTAGACCCCCTGGGTCCATTTTTTTTGTTTTTGATTTTCTCGAAAACGGTACAGCCGATTTAAATAATTTTTTTTATGCCAAAGCTCCTCCAAAGTATGAATATTATTGCATATTCAAATTTTCAATTTTTATTTTTTTGGATTTTTAAAAAAAAAATCAAAATTTTTTTTTGGAAACTCAATATTTCGAAAACCCCATGCTCGATTTTTTTTAAACTTGACAAAAAAAAGTTTTTTAACATAATCTACAAGATTTGAGAAAAAAAATTTTGTTTCATCTAAAACTAACGGTACCTTCCATACAAATTTTAAAAAATGGTTTTCGAAAATCGTATTTTTCTCGAAAACGGTTCCGAGAATTTTGCTAAAATTTTTTTTCTTTTGATTAATCTTTACGATCTATAATTTAATAAAAAAAAATTTTAAATCTAGATATTACTGACTGTACCTACCATAGAACGATTTTTTCAAATTTTGAATTTCTCATTATCGACATAACGGATTTTAATGAAATTTTTTTATAAAAAAGCTCCAAAAAAGTTTAAAAAACATTGCATTTAAAAACTTAAGAAAAAATATTTTTTCAATTTTTAGAAAAAAAAAAGTCGTTTTTTTTTTTTTTGAAAAATTCGATATCTCAAGAACGGCTTATTATTTTTTTTTGGAAATTAGACCTTTATTCGAACAATAATAAAAGCTTAAGGTTGGCGTACCAAATTTTTTTCTTAAAAATGTTTTAAAAATTTTGTACATAAAAGCATATTTTTTTAAGGAACCACTACAACGACTTATAATTTTTGTTCTTGAATAAATTCATATTTGCATAGCATTCTGTTTTTATCTCTTACTACTAAAAGAATTTAAAAAATTAATTTTATCCTTATGGACAGTTTTCTTTAATAACATTCGTTTTTAAAATTCCTAGTCTATTACATAGGAGCAAGTTCGTGCGACCCAGTCGTGCATTTTATTTCTTCTCAAATCTTGTAGATTATGTTAAGAAACTTTTATTTGCCAAGTTTGAAAAAAATCGAGCGTGGGGTTTTCGAAATATTGAGTTTCCAAAAAAAAATTTTATTTTTTTTTTTAAATCCAAAAAATTAAAAATTTGAATATGTTATAATATTCAAACTTTGGAGGAGCTTTGGCATACAAAAAATTACTTAAATCGCCTGTACCGTTTTCGAGAAAATCAAAAACAAAAAAAATGGACCCAGGGGGGCTACCAAAAATAACAAGTTTTTGTAAATTTTTTTTCAACCATTAGCTAGTTTTAACCAAATGAAATTTTTCAAATTTTTTTAAAAAATTCTGTGGGACAGTTTTTGAGAAAAAAAAATATTTATAAAATTTCGAAAAAAAATCGTATGGCAGGTACCGTTATTTTTGGTCTTAAAAAAAAACAGAAAAAAACGTCCGGGGGGAAAAAATTAAAACCCATGTCTACCAAGTTTGAAGAAAATCGGCCGAGCCGTTTAGGCTGTAGTCGAACCGACAGACAGACAGACAGACAGAATTGCGAGACCCACTTCGCTATCATCGTAATGTCAACTTTGATCAAAATCTCGAGTTCGTTTTTTTTACGCATGCATAACTTGCCTTATACTCGTAGTACCTATAAGTCGCAAGTAAAAATACTTTAAGTGTATTTTTTTTTTTTTTTGTTTCAAATATTTCTTCGAATTCAAAATAGTTTCTAAAATTAGTTTAAAAAAATTATATAGGAACTCGGAAACGTTTCAATCATCCAAATTGAGTAAATAGCTTTTGAATGACACCGTGGTATAACCTAATATTTGAAGAAAAAAAATCATTTAAAAGTATTTTTTAAGATTTTTCAATTTTCAAAAACATCAAAACATTCAAATAAACGTCTAGCATATATTTTTATTATTTTTTTTTCACGTATTCACTTTTGCTTGATTTGTTCCTATGTTTTACATGTATGAGATTTTATTACTCTAAAAAACATCTGTACGGAAAAAGTGATCAATGTATGTATATTCGCCACTCGAGATATGTTCAAAACTGTCCACTTTTGCAAAGATCAAGATCAAACTATTGGCGAGTCTGAGTACCTTCATAAAACAATCCCAAATCATCTCCACAATTCACTCAGCACCCCATTTTCTCACCATAACAAAGCTCTATCTTCCCTCCGTTTCTACTAACCTATTTATCGCTACTCTAGGTTTTCCTTTTTGTTTAGCGTTTCAAATTTAGATGCTTATTCTCTTATATATCTGACCCCGGTAAAAAAAAAAAAATCAGACCATTGCGTCATATCTGTAAGAAGAAAGTCCGGTTAAAAAAATATTCAAAGAGAATCGTTTGGCAATACGACAAAGCTTACTGGGACGGCCTTAAAAATTTCTTCAGAACTTAAACTGGTCATTAGGCTACCTCGGATAGGGACATAGATCCCAGCGCAGTTATGATTAGAAATGGTTTTTTTTGGGAATGAGAACTTCCATCCCGAAAAGGGTTTCAAGTACAAAGCCAAAGAAAATTCATGATTTGATTTTTCTTCTACGCTCCAAAAAATGTCATGATTCCTCGGTAGTATAGCTCATTAACGTTTCGATGGGATTAATTGTCTTTTTCCTCGTGCTGTTGCTAGAGTCCTTAAAGTTCTTTACAAACATAATTCTACGGGCGTGGATAGTACCCCCGCCATTGTTCTGAAAAGGTATTCTTCCACGCTACAAAAATCACGGCGTTCGTTCTACTCTAGAGGTCTCTCTCTAAACGGAAGGCAAACTGCATGTCGCTCAAAAAGAAGAATTTTCCTCACACTATAAATACTGACCGATGGCAGCTTCGTCCATTCTTTCGAAGGTCATGGAAAATCTGATCAATTAACAGCTTAAGAAGTACCTAATATCGAAAACGAGTCCCTTTGTTTTTAACGACTCTTTTCTTCGATTTATTAGGAACCACTTTTCAAATCGTTCAATTTAAGAAGTTCTAGCCGGATTGAACTCTTATCCATTGGGGAATACGAAATTGTGGAGCACTCGATACTATTTTCTGTTGCATCAAGCCCTTATGGGAATTGCGAGCATTTGGTATTGATGAATCTCTTCTTCTTTGGATTAGAAATTACCTTTAGAATTGCTTAATACAAATTGTGTTGGATAATTTTAAGTCTCAAATTCATAAAATAATAATTATTGGTATCCCACAGGGCTACATCTTGTATCCGACTCTTTTTTTCATATTTGTCAATGATCTTTTATATGAAACTTCTAATCCATTTAATTGTTTTGATAACGACAGTACTCTCATATTCGATTCCAGATTCAAGTCCTTGCCCATTGCATATGGATTCGTAGCGCAGCGTATGATATGCTCATTAAATTCTGATCAATTCTAATCTTCGCGGACGTTATTCATGTTAAATAGATAAAGTTTCTCGGAACTTACCGAGTTTAAAATTCGTCCAATTCTATCCGTAATTCCCTTAATGTAAGGGGAAAAATCCCCTTTTTTCTAATCCTGTAGAAGAAGAATTTCGTACAGTGTCAGTACAGTGGGTTTGCGCTTCCAGGATCTTTCCCTAGAGCTATAGCCATTTTTCTCAAGTGTCAAGTCTACAAGTGAAATTAGCTGGGTGGTGATATGATGTAGCATGCAGGTATCTGTCTCTATAAGTGTCTTTTCTAAATACTGTTTGGCCGATGGAGCCATCTTGCTTTCTTATTATTTTAACGTCCAAAAACGCTAATGTAGTTAAATGGGGAACCATAAACAGCGTAAAATTTTATTCTTTTAAAACTCAATGTTGTCTTATGTCGTTAAAGCGGAAGTGCGAAGTGCCACATGCTGCTATCCACAAACAGAACAGCTCTCAGGTCTCGGTATGTGCATCACAAACCATCTTGTGTGGAATGACCAAAAACCTTTCTAAGTGTTTCAGTTTCCTTCCCCCACACAAGATACGAGTATTTGTCAGCCCTTCTAATTTAGAAATACTATATTTGTCCAAGGCTTCCCATATTTTGGGCAGGTCATCCAATAACCCACTTGAGTCTCTCAGATAGAATACAAGCAGAGCTTTAAATATAATAGGGGATAGAAGTATAACAGAGACATTTGTTTCTCTCGACCACCGGTGCAATGATTCATGTCTTTCATCGTTATTTTTTTATTAACAGCCTTCTAGTGAAATAGCCAGTTGCATTCCTTGCCTTTAACAATTTAACCGTAATACTCGTGCTTCAGGGAATGCCCACCAGTTTACCAGTGAGCCCAATTTCGGGCGTGCTCTTAAGCTCAGAGATTCTTTCTTTATCCGTACATCACGAATGTAGAATGTTTTACCCTGCTCTTTCGATTGATTTTTCATTCAAGACCAAAGTTCTTCGATATCTCCTCGGTATAATCCTCCCCAACTTACCAAAAGCTCGCACTGCGCTGAAAATTTCAAGGGTAGTCTCTTTAGTACGCATCGGATTAAAAGACAAATTCTTGAATATCATATTTGCGCTCGATTGCACTATCACTACCGAGAAGTGAACAGTTAAAGTTTCTGAAGAAATTATTGAAATCTTGCCATTCACTCACATTGGAAAATAGTTCCCTTGGGATTTTCCCCTTTGACTGTGTAGTTTTGACAGAAGTTTGTAAATCTGAAACAGTGATATGAATTAGTGATATGAAAGAAGCCTACCTACCTATTTATTGCAAGCCTACTGTTACTTGCAACAAACACATATTTCTCCAAAACCAAACAATCCGATACGAAAACATTATGTTCTTCAGTCTAATATTCTCCATAATTAACAATATTTCGTTCCTCAGTGTCTACATAAAAAGCTTTATTGCAAGCATAAATTATTATCTACCCGAACAATTACCGGTGAATAATGAAATCCTTCCGGATTAAATTCTCCTTAATGCCCGATAGCATGTAAAAATGCTCTTATTCTCCCGATAATTCTTGTCCAATTTATGTCTTATGGATTGGTAATAAATTGAATGGCAAAGCCTTCTGATCGCACACAAAACAAGTCAGCAAGGCTCTTTCATTTATCTTCCGAAAATTCACTAAGCCCATATGCACAAGGTATAGAAATGATGTTTAACACTGTTCACATTGCTCTTTTTGAGCCTTATCATAAATTTACTCCCAGCCAGGTACTTTTTTGGCAGAAGAACAGACAGACACTCTGGATCTAATGTAACATCTTGCCAAATTGAAATTTTTGGCCTCAAATTAATTATTCTGTTGCATAAATTTTAAACTTTGGTACACATTTTAATTATCCCAGCTCACAGTGACATGGTGTTTCGATTTCAGGGATGGATCCCTGCACACCGATAGAGGTCCATTGACATTGCCTGACTTAATACGCTTTCCTCCGCATAATTGATTCATTCATAATTGAATGCTATTAGATGAAATGAATCCATTAATAAAGCCAATTTGAAAATCATCCCTTTTATCCTTTGTGATGTCTCTCTCACAGATCTCCCTTAAAAACGTATAAAGTTACGGTGCCCGTATATGGAAGAAGATAACCTTGATTCAATCCTCACAAGCCTGTCCTTCCAGCTGTCTCTTTGTGTGATGTTGTTATATTGTTTTGTGAGAGTTGTGACCACACATCTGTACACATTTTCAGGAGCAGACGATGTACGGGTGGGAAAACCACTTCGTGCCAATGGCTAGGAAAGGTACAAAGTCGCAGATGACAAGTTGTATCTCATTTATGGTGGGATGTCCTGTGTATAGAGAGCCCTACCTGACTAGGATTTATTCAGATATAAATTAAATATGAAGGTAAATAAAACATGAGGAGAAAAAATGTTTTACTGAACTTTTAGAATGCAATATTGTGTTTTTATGTAAGAGGGAGCTACATTGGGGTAGAGTTTGAGGGTAGTACAGGGCTCCTTTGTGGCTTGTGATTTTGTTTGTTATTTCATTTCAGTTTTGGAATTCAACGTGGGAGTGTAGGACGCAGTGGAGGAAGAGGATTTTTTGTGTACTTTCATTTAACGCTTCCACAAAGTAAATAGATAAACACATGCATATTCTATGGGAGCGGTATTTGGCTTAGATTTAAGACTTACTGTGGTAAGAGGTTTCTTTATTTTTAAAGCTCTGTCCGTAGCCAAGAAATATTTCTGATTCAGCAATGAAATTTTGCAACACGCATATGGAATACTTTTCATGCTTCTGCTGACACCAGCTTGTTAGTAAAGTGGCTTTGGACATTACTTGACTTTTTTGTGATAGCTTAGTAAAACCTGCTACGAGTAACTGTGTAAATTTTTCATTAAATGATTTTCAAATTTTAGAGTCAAATTCGAAAGAAAGAATCATGCAAAAGTGTAAATTTTTCACATAACTCTGTGGACCGGAAATCAAATTTTACCTTCAATGCTTCTGAAGTTAAATATGAAAGAAAAAACCTCAGGCTTAAGGGTTTATTGAGACCCTTATGATGCTACCCCACAGAACGAGCGATGGGGAAAATTAGGGTGAGAAAGAAAGGAAGTGTCGATGAACATGGGTTTTAAAAGTTTTCAAATTGAAACGGCAAGGTAAGACCATGTCAGTTAAGTTATTCTATAAACGTGTTCTGCGACTAAATATCGAATCAGTAATTCTCGGTAGGTTCAGAATTATGCTAGGAGGGTGAAAACTGATTTCCAGCGAAATCACGGGTGGATATCACGGATGAACTGATTGAGGGGAGGAATGCAGGAATGTTTGTTGTTTGATTTGGTTTTTTATGTTTGTTGTCTGATTTGGTTTTTTATGTTTGTCTACAATGTCATAGATAATATTCAGTGTATTAAGAGTTGATTGTAGCAGCGTTCGGGGGCTTAGTAAAATTGTCTGTGCTGTATACATATGTCCTTACTGCGGAAAACAGGCAAGCTTGTTTGGTACTTAGCGAAACCCAGGTGGGTGAAAATACATCACAAGGAATTCAGCCGGTTATAGATTAGTGCTTCTATTCTCCCCTCATCATAGACTCGCCCTATATGTATGTAATGACGTTTATTTATCGCCGCGCCAGTTTGGATAGTAACCCGACTTCAAACAAATTCCATGCGCTGTCTGACTCTATCCAGAGAATTGTTTCTCATTTTTCGTTATTCTGGTTAGGCAACACCCGACGGAAGGTGTGTCGAGATTTATTCTGAGTTAAGCAACTTGATTCAGCACGTTCACGAGCCTACTAGAATTCCTGGCGTTGCAGGTCTATTCACCAACACCCTATAACCCTGATAAACACTTTATGAGTGTCGAGTGCATGCTTTCATTAGTACACTATAATACCACCTCATGTTATTCATCATCACTTATATAAAATAATAAAATTACATTTGACAATAAAAAACTGCAGAGAAAAACGGTAAGGAAAATATACTGCAAAACTAAATTCATAAAAGTGCGTATACGCCACAGTGTACCATTCTTTCACAGAATGACCGTCTTGATAATGGGTAGCTATTTTTTTTTTTTTTTTTTTTTTTTCAATTAAAAATAGTACGACATACAGGGTGGGCCATCTTGTCGTTTCTTTTTAGGTTATTTTGACACTTGACAGAAAGTCAGTATCACTCATGGTCCCCGTCGTCGTACGGTGCACTCAGACGAGAATGTGGCTGCTGTTGCCGAGAGTGTGAGTCTCAATTCACGAACATCAACTCGCCTGAGGAGAATTCTACACAAAGATCTCTTGACTCAGCAGTTGAAGCCGTACGACCATTCGCTTTGTTATCGCTTCACAGTTTGGGCCTTAGAGCAGCTTGAATTGGACAACGATTTTGGAAGAAAAATCATCTTTTCTGACGAGGCGCATTTTCATCTCGGCGGCTATGTTAACAAACAAAATTGTTGCATCTGAGGCTCGATAAACCCGCATGTTATTGTTCAGAAACCAATGTATCCCCAGAGAGTGACAGTTTGGTGCGGATTGTGGAGTGGTGGCATCATTGGACCATTTTTCTTCGAAAATGAGACTGGAAACAACGTTTCGGTCAACGGTGTGCGTTACAGAGCCATGTAAGCCGATTTTTTTTTTAGAAGACATGGATTTGGACCACATCTGGTTCATGCTGGATGGCGTGCTATGTCACACAGCCCATGTCACAATCGATCTTTTGAGCACTTAATCGTGTTATCAGCCATCTTGGCGATGTCAATTGGCAGTCTCGGAGCTGCGGTTTGACCCCTCAGGATTTTTTTTTTTCTGAGGAACCGTGAAGGACCGATATTATGCCAACAATTCGGAAACGATTCATGAACTTAAGTCCAATATAATCCAAGCAATGCGTGAGCTACAGCCCGAGACCAATGAATTGTCAGTAATCTGTATCCTAGTCGGATTTCAACTGTACCTGAGAACTGCTTCTTCCCGTATTACCTACACTCCACCAGCGTACAATAGTAATAGAAATACCAAAGGGATAAATTACAGAGGGCGAATATTCGAAGAAGAACGAATAGGCGATACCAACGAAAAGGACATACATATATAATTGGTGAATATATTATATAGAATAATAATGTGTAAACTAGGTTAAGATTTTTTGATAGATCCCCGGCAAACCGGCGGCGAGCGAAATATCAGCCTTTGACGAAAGGTCATTTTTTTTTCAAACGCTTAATATTTTGAAAACCAGACATTTCTGTGTGACTTCCTTATTATCGATCTGGGCATAACGTATTGAAATTAAAATTTTTATTCAGAAGCTTATAAGATGGATTAAAAATATATTTTTTTTTAATTTTGAAAATTCGATTTGCAAATGAACATTTTCGTCTAATGACATCAATTTTTAAAATTCTAAGGCCCAGTGCACACATGCATTCTTTTAACGCTCGGGACCGCATTGGTGTTGCTGCGGTGCCGCAATAGCTTAATGCGCACATGCGGGTATTTCTCGCAGGACTCAATCTGCAGTTCACGTTTTACCTGCAGCAATGGATGTTTATAAAAAAAAACGAGTAATTTTCGCATACCTAATGCATATAAACGAGGGTATTGGATAAATCATTTTGTTGATCATCGGCTAAAAAAAAAGGAATATTATATACATCATTTACAAATATAAGAGAAAATTCTGACAAGTTTTTTTTACCTATTTTCGAATGAGTGTAAAATCGTTTGATGAGTTCACAAAATACTCGGCTAACACATACCTGACCCATGGTCATGGTTTACTCGGAAGTAACCCTCCATGTTTTTGGAAACTTTTTTATCTCATTGATAAATAATTCTTTACCAAATTCTTCCATGTTTGAGATCTTTTTTTCGAAATTAATTAGTGTCAAAATCACGCATGTGTGCACTGCTCAATAACAAACAATGTACTAAAAGACGCAACCGCGTGTGTGGTGACGCAGCGGTCTCGTGGAGACCTGCGATTCTTTTTACCCGCAAGAGTGACGCGCGATGCAGCAGCGTCATCGCACGTATGTGTGCACCACTCAATTTATTTGTGGGTACCATAAGACGCAAAGGCGATGCCGCTGCAATACCACGCGTTAAAAGAATGCATGTGTGCACCGGGCCTAAGTCTGTTAAACATAAGAGCAAGTTCTTGCACGACACTAACGATTTTAATGAAATTTTGTATTTAGCTAATATTTTGGATTAAAATTTTATATACAAGGTGATTGGTTTAAGGTGCACCCAAAAAGCTATAACGAGTAGGTTGGGTTAAGATAAGAAAATATCGTATGGGAGGGGGGGCCTATTTCCTTCCTTTTAGGCGGGAGGGGCAATTTTCTAAAAAAAATTGACTTAAAACGGAAAAAAAATTATTTAAAAACAACGGTTAAACTTGTACCTTTTTGGAAGGCCAGAAATCTCTTCATTAATTTTCATTTTAAATTAAGTTGTAATTGTGAATAGTTTTTAAAAAATAAATTTTCAAACTCGAAATTTTATTTCAAACTAAATTTTTTCAAAACTTTATGTAATTAAGTATAATTTTTGTTTTCAAAATTCTTATTAACTTTCAATAAAAAAAAAACAGAAAACCGGATGCTTAAATGTTTCTTAGTTTTTTGAGAAATAAAAAAAAATTGGAAGTACTCTTTTCCAAGAAAAACACTTTTTTGTTTGGTTTTCCCAAGTTTGATCTTCTCTGGTCAATTATTAAATTTGCGGATTATCCTATTTTTACTTTTTATTGCATACCATCTGGATTAACTAGATTTCACCTTTTTTTTAGGCATGTGTTCGATTTAACAAAATTGACCTGCCTATACCGAAAAAAAAAACCAAATATGTTTTACCTAACCACATATAAATATGGAAGGATATCCTGTTTAAAACTCATTTCTAAATTGTGTATCAAATCGTCAACACAAAACGATGGCAAGTTACTCTCGGGAAGAGGTGACAGATATGCACAATTGCTACGGTTTAGCTAATGGTTCCAGTCGGGAAGCACAGAGATTGTACGCTGAAAGGTTCCCCAATAGGAGATGTCCCCACTATTCACTTTTTGCAAGACTTCACAATCGTCTTCGGGAACATGGAGAGCTGGTGACTCAAAGAAGGACAAAGGTCATCTGGTGGACCAACACACATAGAGGAACGGATTTTGGATTTGGTATCAAGTAATCCCACTGTTAGCAACATTAGGATAGCAACTATGCTTGGATTGCCCCAGAGTAGAGTTTGGGCAGTGATTTATACCGGTCGCCTTCACCCATATCACTTTACCCCAGTGCAAGAATTGACATCAAATGATAAGATATTGAGGACTGAATTCTGGAGAACGCTTTTGCTGAGGGAAGAAACAGAACACAAACTATTTTAAATGGATAATCTGGACAGATGAAGCGCAGTTTACCAGAGATGGAATAACCAATTTCCACAACTTGCATTACTGGAGCAACTTAAGCAACGCATTGAAGTCGCTGGAGTCAAATTGCAGAAGATTTTGGCGCACTTAAATTTATCTGTAATTTTTTTTAAAACTATTCACAAATGCAACTTAATTTTGTATACTCGTAGAACTTAATTTTTGTATGCAACTTAATTTTAAATTTTAAAGAAGAGATTCCTGGCTTTCCAAAAAGGTATGGCAGGGCATTACCAATTATACCGTTGTTTTTATTTTTTTTTTTTTAAGTCAATTTTTTCCTCCCATAGGACTTTTTTTCTGTTATTAACCCAACCTATTCGTTACAGCTTTTTGGTGCACCTTATACAAATCACCCTGTAGATAGCTGACATCCAGTGGCTAAACGAGGGAATAGGAAAGGGGAATAACAAATTGAAAACAAGAAAATTCCTTAATATATGTTGTGGTGCTAATGTTTGCGGTGGATTTACAAATATTAATAGACCATGATTTACAGTCATGTCGAGAAATAGTATATGTATAGATAACCTCAAACTACTCATTAAAATAAATCAAATAAAATTACATTAGACAGTAAAAAACAAATCACAGAAAAATCCCTAAGGAAAATATACCATAGAACTATATTGAAAAAAAGTACGTATACGCCACAGTGAACCACTGTTTCAAAGTGATCAGCACACATTTAATCAGATTCATTTAAAAATTGCATAACATACATTTTAAATATTTCTTTTCATACACAACGTGATATATTTGGTCTTGTGCTGCAGTAAGTTTAAACAAAAATTCAAAGATCCGGCTTCATGGTGACTTGATGGCTAACTCTACAAACAAAACCATGTATCCAAAACAATAATATATCCAAACGAAACTTTCCAATTACTAAATCTCCAAGTATTTGCATTTACATTTACAAGCTGTGCAATACAGATCCATTGGAAAATTGAATTTTGCAACCACATTTGCCTAAATGAGTAACTAAAGGCCTCCAATGTCTAACGGTGTGAAATCGCATAGACTTCAGAAAATCCCAGAACAAAAAATTTAGCAGAGTCAAATCGCATGACCTTGCTGTCCAATTCACGTCACCTCTGCATGAGATTACTTTACCTTAAAATTATTAATGCAGAATGTCAATCGTAGTGCTCGCTTTGTGGTACGTAGAGCCGTCCTGCTGGAACCACATGTCGTCTAGGTCCAAATGGTTCAATTTTGGCAATAAGAAATTGGTTATCATCATTCTGTAGCGCTTCTCAATGACGGTGAGCGTACCACCGCATGAACCAATGACGCCACTGGCCCAAAATATACACCAAACGGTAGCTTTTTGAGGATGACCTGGTGAACCCACTATAAGTCGGTATCGTCCCATTTGCGACAATTTTGCTTTTTAACACAGCCATTCATCCAAAAAATGGCCCTCTTTGCTAAAGATGATTTTTCGGCCGAAATTGGCGTCCTGTCGGAAATGCTCCAAGGCCCTCAGCGAGCAAACAGCGTTGTCTTTAGTCATACACTTTAAACTCCTGGATCGGTTGGATCTTGTAAGGATTTAGGCCCAAGTCCAAACGCAAAACCCGAATGTCAACATTCGGCCGTAGCGAGGTATCCGTTCGGAACGGAAAATTGTCCGTAACGCATACCTTGTCGGAGGTTCAAATTGCTTAGGATACCTATCGCAAAGAATAATAATGTACACAAATGCTTTAGGGCAATTTGTTCCGCGAAGAATTTTTGTCCGACGAAATCGTAAGAACAATTACATTAAGCTGTCAGAAATTTCCCAAATAAAGCACTTCAACGCAGTTCGCCGGGTGCGTTAAAATAATGTCGGAGAAAATTTTCGAACAGCTTTTCGGAAGAATGTCTCGAAGCAAAAATCCTCCGAATCGTATAAAATCGGAGAATTTTCCGCTCCGAACGGATACCTCGCTGATTATGAACATCAGCCATCCTCTCTTAAACCAACATGAAATAGTAGAGACGAGGGTCTTTTGAAGTGACCGATATCATGAGTTCTTTATTTGTCAAAATCGATTTTAAGAAAATAATGAAAACTAATTATTTTTGACAACAAAAGCAGGAACGTGCGACGCAGTGGACGACGATTTTATTTTCTTAAACTTTTTATGGCTTTTCGTTGAATGAAGAAACCTACCTTTTCCGTACGCATGAACCAATTCGGTGTTAAACCAATGAACCAATTTATTATTTCAAATTGAAAATGTATCGATATGAATAATCTTGTTGTTTTCGAAAAACAATTCTTTGAAAATGAAATTAGACTAAAGTGTGCTAGAAGCCGTTCGAGTTTGCTTTCTTCCCTTCGCACACATGCGACACACATGCTTTGTATCATTGTAAAAAAAAAACTTAACGATGCAAAAAAGATGGCTTCAAGTGAATTGTTGATTTGACATTGGCACAACAGCTGCTTAGGAAGGGTTGGAACGATTTTCAAACTCATTTCAATATCATACCTACTTTGAGATATTTTCATAACTTTATATGTGTGACTAAATCCGTTATGATTTGTTTTGTTCGAATGCAAATGGCAGCACAAAAAGTAAGCACGAACAAACAAAAAAAAAATCAGTGGAAATGGAAACCCAACGCAAACACGCGGATCCAGAGTTAGATTGTATTGTAAAGCTAAGGATGGTAGGACCGAGGAATCCTTGATTTTTTTTTAACTTCTGAGACTGTAAGAGGATGCGGGCTTCCATTCTTTGGCTGGGTGCAAAAAAGTATCCATGCAGAATTTATTTCAAAGATATAATTGTATCTTGTGGCTGTTTTGAAGGAATGAAAGATGTAAATACGTGCGTCTTGTGATGTAAACAGTCTGCATGGAAGAACTTTAACGACACGTTTGCGCTCATCAGGAATTCTTTCTCTTTTGTTATTTTTTTTTTTTTTTGTATAAAATCAGTTTCTTCTTTAAAATTTAGGGATAGGAATTTTATTTTCAAGTTGAGTTTAAAGTCACAAAATTGAGAATTTGAACTATTGTCATCGCCAAATGTACTTACAGTAATTTTTGTTGTTGAAATTTTCCTTCCGAATGTATAGAAATTTTTGAATAAAAAATTATTCAAAGCTCCATAAACGTCAATCAAATTCATCATAAAAAGTTGCTAATTCGATTTATTGAAACCTTTTTATGTGTAAAAAGGGACTTAGTTAAAATCAAATAAAAAAAATGTATTTGACGCATTCAATAAATGTTTAAGTCAGGGAAAGTCCAACATCATTGTAATAATATTACTAGGGTGATTGATTGAAGATTTTTCCATCTTCAAAGTTTAAGAGGCATCATTTTCTTTCCAAGCCTAATACGGTTGTAGAGGTAAGTTATGAATGAATGAATAATTTTAGATCTATTGTGCCCCAGTCTAGAGCTGAGTAAGGTCGATCCCTCATACTACAGCTCTTCTTCCAAACTTGCTTCCTTAAGAAACTAGAGTATATGGAGTTTTTTCAGAAACTGTGTTTCACTCTCTTCTAGCTGGTGACTTCCCAGATACATTCCTCTTTGATGCACGAGTGTATTACATCTGTCTAATATATTGTTCAGTGTTTCCTGGTGAATCGTGGGCATTAGAGAATCGCATGTGGCATGGGTCATCAGGCTAAGAATACTGGAATGTATTTTAGCTTACAGTGACAAGTGAGGAAATTCGTAATTTTTCCAACGATGTTCCTGCTTAATCCGATATAGGATGTAAAGCGTTCTTGGTGTTGTTACTCCGAAGAAGCATTTTGGTCAGTCTTAGTTTTGGAATTTCTATCCACATTTTTGATCTTATGGCTTCTTCTTCCGTTTTGATTGTATTTTAAACTACATTCTCTCCTATGTTTCAAAAGAGCTGAGGTCTCGTTAGGGATTTCATTGCTCCTCTTTTAGCTTAAGTCTGCCTCTTTATTTCCAATGACACCTACGTGTTTCGGTAACCAATGAAGTGTGACATTATTGTGTTTGTCGAGGTCGTTTATTCTGCCCACACATTCAAATACCAGATTAGAACTAATGCAATAGGAGTTTAACGCTTTGAATACTGGTTGGCTATTCGGCATGGTGGCAATGTTTTCCCTATGGTAATTTCTTTTGATATTTTTCTTTTTCCATTTACTTCCGCCACAAAATGCTTGTGGATTGCCCTATCGACAGAGAGAGTTTGGTTTTGGGCCCAAAAAGATCTGTATCTGTTCCTTGAGATGTTCTTGATTCATCAGTACCGCATGATGGCATTTGCATTGAGAGAGTAGTTCACTGTTCCACCTGTCTACTCTTCTCAAACTTAAAAATAATAAATAAATTATAAGTCATGAATGTTCATAGAGAGCCTAAGCCTAGTGACTTACAACTCTCAACCATTCCTGTGTGTGTTTTACCAGGAACGGAGATGACTTACAATTTTCTGCCGATTCCGAACGGCTAATGAGCAGCACTTTTCATGACAAGGGATACTCTTTAAGAATTTGGAAATTACGAGTAATCATAAGAGGCAGTATATCCTAGCCAACAAACGTTCATCAAAGGAAATTGTACAGCATAACCGGAGGCAGTCGATTTTTCGCCGTGCCCAGGTCCTCGGCATTTCGCAGACTTCAACTTAACCTTCAACCTACATTATATGCTTAAAAATCCAACTGATCCAGGAGCTTAAAGTTCATGACCACATACAACGCCGTTTGTTCGCTGACTGGGCTTGGGAGCGATTGGAAGAGGACCCCAATTTTGGACGAAAAATCATAGCCACAAGTGGATAAGTGGTTAACAAGCAAAATTGCCGTCTACGAGATGACTCTAACCCAGACGAAATTCACCAGGTGACAATGTATACCCAAAAAGTTACGACTTGGAAAGGATATTGGGCTAGTGGCGTCATTGGTCATACTTTTTCGAAAACTACATTGGTGAAGCGGTCACCGTAAATGGCAAGCGTTACAGAACGATATCTTTATGGCTCAAATTGAACCTTATATACGCCACGATATGAAGTCTGCATGATCGATTTGAGGGTATGAATATTGAGAGGGTGTTTGCACTGCGACCTGAAGATCTATTGTGCCCCCAATCCAGAGCTAGATGAATTGCTAACTCTATATAAGTCTTCCTCTAAGTTTATCCATTTGAGAGTTTGATTATTTGGAGTACCTTCAGAGAGGATAAACCACTCCCTTCTACTTGGTAGCGTCCCAGAAACTTGTTGCTTTGATACATTGGTGCTTCGCATCAACCGCTGTTCACTCCGCATGTGGAGCTGTTTCGCAGGCCAATAACACTCAGCTGTCTTCTTAGGTTACATTAACTCGTGAGCTTGTAAATTTCACGAAACGATCTTGTTATAGTTCCCAAGAAGTAGTTTGGCCTGCCTCAGTTTCGGGAGTTCTTTCCAGTTTTTAAAACTTTTGGCCTCCTCTCTCTATTTTGATTTTGTTCTTAATCCTGTGATTTAATATTCCGCACTAGGGTTTTAGCCACCATAGAGGGGTCCTTGCACCTATTTTTGCTAGGGAGTTTCCCTCCTTATTTGCCTGAACACCTACATGACCAAGTACCCAATGAAGTTAGACATAATTATTGTTCTTGCCAAGTTCATTTAACCAACTACCCCACACCAACTTAGAAGTTATGGCGTATAAGCTTAGTGATATGAGTGCGGTTTGGCTATCTGACATAATGGTAAAGTATTGGCTTCGGTAATTCCTTTCAAGATTTCAACCTGCACATTCCACTATGGCATTGACTTTCGCCTGGAAAAAGCTTGTGGATTGTCCCATAGATTAGTTCTAGGCCTAAAAATTCTAGCACCAGTCCCTTCTGTCCTTTTTGAACTAACCGTGTACCATTTAATGGCATTGGCTTTAAGTGTGTAGTTTTCTGATTCGCCGACGCCATGCAGTTGCGCACCCCAAGACTTCGGGCGTCCTGGTCTACGCCATCTCTCCAGCACAAGCATGGTCTACCACGCTGTCGTCTACAATAGAATGTACCACAAAGAACTTTCCGAGCAGGTTCTTCTTCGCTCATGCGAGCTAGGTGCCCTGCCCAGCGGAGTCTAACGAGCTTAATTTTTGGCACGATATCTGCTTTAAGGTAGATTGCGTACAATTCATCCTTCCTCACATATGGGGACAACAATTCTCCTTAAGACTTTTCTCTCGAAATCAGCTAAGAGGTCGGAGTGCCTTTTGCTAAGCACCCAAGTCTCGGATCCATATGTGAGTACTGGCAGGACCATGGTCCTGTACAGCAGCAGTTTTGAAGTTATGGTGAGATTTCTGGATTTGAGAGCTTTGACAGACTATAGTAAGCTCTGTTGGATTTGAGAAGCCGGCCGCGTATTTCTTCTTCTATATTGTTATCGGCTGCTATTATTAACCCAAGGTATTTAAAGGATTGCACCACTTCAAATTCGTGCTCCGCTACCTTGATTGTTTGACCAACTGTTCCTCTCGCATTCGACGCCACCATGTACTTTGTTTTACCTTCACTAATGTGCAGCCCCAGAATCGTGTACAGCTTGTTTGGTTCTTCCGATGATTTCGATGTCGTCTGCGTAAGCCAGTAACTGGCTGGACCTGTTGACGATGGTCCCTCTTGTTGCTGTGCCAGAGTCACGGATTGCTTTCTCCAACGCCAGGTTGAAGAGGAGGCAGGCCAAACGGTCCCCTTGTCGGCGTCCATTAAATATGTTGATTGGTCTGGATAGCAATCCTGCTATTTTTACTTGGCTTGTTACGTTAGTCATGGTCAACCTATATAGTCGTAGTCATGTCAATTTATTTGGGATGTCGAATTCTCTCATGGCTTTGTAAAGTTCTACTCTAGCTATGCTATCATAGGCGGTCCTAAAGTCTATAAACAGATGGTATGTTGGGATGTTAAATTCTAGACATTTTTCCATCGCCTGCCTAAGCGTAAAGATTTGATCAGTTTTGGATTTGCCTGGAATGAAACTACACTGTGATATTGTCCGATGATGGTTTCAGCGTATGGGGTTATCCGGTCTTGTAGGATAGAGGAGTATCTTATAGGCGGTACTCAACAACGTGATACCTCTATAATTGATGCACGTTGTGACATCTCCCTTCTTATGTATGGGGCATATTATGCCTTTTCGCCAGTCTTCTGGCATTTCTTCCTGCTCCCATACGTGCACTATAATATAATGATAATGATACGAGTATGATGATGAAATAATTCGGCTAGTATTCCATCGGCTCCCGGGGCTTTGTTCTGCTTAAGCCGGCCTATAGCATTCTCAACCTCTTCTATGCTTGGTGGCGGCAACATAGGGTATTTTTCTTGAAGTAGAGGAGCCTCCACTTCTGCAGTGAGCTGACCATTTAGCAATTCATTAAAGTACACTTCCCATCGCTCCAGTATGCTTTCAGGATCGGTGATCAGATTTCCCTCTCCGTCCTTGCAGTATGTGCAGCGTGGTGTGTACTGCGTCATGTTTCGGACGGATTGGTAGAACTTCCGCGCCTGGTGCGGACCTCGCTCTCGGCTATTTTCTATTTCACAGATTAGGTTCTTCTCCCAGGCTGATTTTTTTTGTCTGTGAAGCCGTTTTTCTATTCTTCTGGGCTCTTTATATTCCTCTTCGCGTGCCCGCGTTCTATGAGATTGTTGCATTGGTCGGTAAGCAACATTCTTACCTTCAGTCGCTAGCTTGCATTCATCATCAAACCAGTCGTTCCGATTTTTACGACTGCTGCCTAAGATGGAGTTGGCAGTACTAATGACAGTATTTTTAAGACGTGTCCACTTCTCATTTACGCCCAGCATACTGGCTCCAGGACTTACTCTCCCTAAATCAGGTGTTTCTAGGGCGAGTCCTAACGCATTACCAAAGGTGTTACTGGTGTTTTCATTGCGCAGGGCAGCCGTGTTGATTCGAACCTGATCGGCGAATGCAATGCGTCTTCGCAAGGCAATCCGCCCTCGGAAAACCATACCAACAAGATAGTGATCCGAGTCGATATTGGCACCTCGGTACGTTCGTACCGTCATCAAGTTCGAGTAGTGGCGACGGTCTATCAACACGTGGTCTATTTGGTTACGAGTGACTCCATCAGGTTATACCCAGGTGGCTTTGTAGATATCTTTACGCGGGAACCTGGTACTCGCAACGACCATGTTTTTCGTTGCTGCCAATTCTAAGACTCGAAGTCCATTGTCATTAGTGTTCTCATGCAAACTATGGGTGCCTGCGTAATGCCTGAATACCGGCTCCCAACCTATTTTTGCGTTCAAATCCCCAAGGCTGATTTTAACATCATACCTTGGAAAGGTATTTAGGACCCTCTCGACTTGTTCGTAGGTCTCTTTTTCTTCGTCTGAGGACTCCTCCGTAGGTCCATGAACGTTAATGAGGCTGATGTTCGTAAATTTGCCTCGCACGCGAAGGGTGCTTAGCCTTTGCTTATAGCGTTAAAGCCGATGATGGTAGACTTCATTTTTTCGCTGACTAGGAAGCCTACCCCGAGCACATGGTGTTTTGTATGACAGCTGTAGTATACGTCATATTCTTTCTTCTGTAAAACACCATTCCCTGTCCATCTGATTTCTTGAAAAGCTGTTATGTCAGATTTAATGGCCTATAATTTATTATAATCCTGTTGTGTGATAGTGTTGTTTGTGTTCTCATTTTTCTACCGGATTTTCAAGATTTCACTCGCAGCAGTAAAGCCCCCTTTACATGATACGAGTATACAGATCGCCTACATTTCCTGGTCCTATATACCTCCATATATCCCCATAGAAGCATTCTATCTAAGATATTTTAAAAACCAAAGATGTTCCCATAAGAGTAGAGATTTAACAAAGTCTAAATTCATTTCGATCGAAGAACAATTAAATTTTTCAGTTTCAAGAGTTGATGTGTTGCAATGTCATATCACTCAACCCCTATCTAATCTACTACCCACACGTTCTGCTCGAATAGCGCAAAAAAAGGGAAGGCTATAATTTTAATGAGAAACATTTGAAAAAGTCTAAAAGTTTTCAAGAAACTACGTGCGAAACTTCTTAATTGCAAAATATTCAGCTTCTTTTCTGTTTTCTTAATTTGTTGAGAATAACGTTTATTGCTTCATTATCGAAATTAGTTTGATGAAATGGAACTTTTACTAAAATGCCAGGTTTATTATGGCCAGACAAAAAAGTTGTACAGCCTTCTATGGAAAATTTGAAAATCTGCAACTGGACAGGTAAACAAATACGAAATCATTAATTAATGTTTCAAAAACAGTTCATTATCGTGTATCTAATCTAGAGAGGAACAATTAATAAAGTTTTTCTTCTATTACAATTACAATGAGTTTGAAAGTACTTCAGGGACTTTTGGCATTGTTTAACGGAAGAGGATAAGTTTCAAAATTTATTTTTAGTTTGGGTTCTAGGCTTGCCACAATTTTCCCTTGTCTAATTATTTTTGGTGTTGTCGTGCATCATTTAATCAATGAATAGCATTAAATTACTTGAGAGAGGATTTGTGATTAAAATAATAGTTATGTGCGGTGACTATAGGAACACAGGTGGCGGCGGCGCCATCTCTTCAATGTCACATAGTATAATCCTTTTATATTTAAGGTGTATATACATTTATGTAAGTTAAGGGTTAAATTAAATTGAAATTTCAAACTTATTTCAAAATATTTGTTGAACATTTTAATAATATCGGGTTTTTCAATAAGAGCGCTGCAAAAGTTTTTTTAAATAAAACAAAAACGGTTTTGGATATCAATGAAATTCTTTATTCCTGTGAAAGTTCGTTCGATGCCATTATGTATGGAACTCGATTTCTTTTGCATGGCCATCACGGGCACGCTTGCGGAAGTCCAAACGCTGAACCCAATTTTGGACGGTTTTCAAATTCGCCACAACGACGTCACAGAGATGCCCAACGCTTGAGAACGACGTGTGCCTCAGCGGCAGCAATATTCTCGACACTACGGGCACTTCTTTGTCTCACTGGCACGGGAATATTTTGTACTGTGCCTGTGGATTCAAATTTTGTCCACTAGACGCTCAATTGTTGATCTGCTAGGACGATTATGACGACCATTAATTGGACTTAACGCTCTAAACGTTGAGGCCACTGACTCCGAATTTCGGTAGTAAATTTTAATAATTTCGACTAGTTGTTGGCTCGTATATCTTTCGTTTGCTGTCCCTGTCGCTTTACTTTTGTAACGTCACTGTTGTAAAACTCTTTATTTTGAAATGTTTATTGGCGTCATATTTAAAAAAAAAAAATAATTTAATTATAAGCTCAAATGTTTACGTCTTGGTTTTGCATACAAATTTTAGTGAAGTTGCCCGTTGTAAGAAATTAATCAGAAGGTGATAAAAAAGGTATTTGATCAAGCATATTGGATATTGAAACATGTTTTATTCATTTAATAAATATTTCTTAAAATCAATAAATTAGTATTTAGCTTTTTTATTAATCACCCATATTCCACAAGTCGTATTTTGTCTCGTACTCGTAGTCGAACTCGAACTCGTCTCGTATCAAAATCGTTATTCTTCAAGTCGTATACGTTGCGTACGAGAAGCTTAAAAAAACAACGTATATTGTCGCCCGTAGGTAATTGTCAAAATCAATAAATTTGAATTGAAAAAGTCATTTGTTGTTTTTTCAATTAAATTATTTTATTTGAAATGAAATTCTGATGAGCTCCATTGATTTGAAGTGGCTCTTCTTCTATTTTATTTGTTTTTTCTTTTTGTTTTTTGTTTGTACGAGTTAGACTAAGAGCTCACAGCAATTTTTGGGTGTGATTGATAGCAAAAAATATTAGCATAGTTATAGATAGGCCTTTTATAGTTATTTACAAATGTGAAAGTCTTGCATACTCTAGTGGGAGCAATAATGCATCAAGTATGCAGTTCTTTCCAAATCCAAATAATTGTGAAAAGAACCTTGCCAAAATGTAGAGTTAAGCCCCCGATTGAAAATATCGAGGTCCAAGACGTTTTACAGACAGCCTTCTGCCTGCCAGACGCGATAAGAATATGCTACTTCTTACACTAAGAAGGCCACCTTCAAAACGTCTTGGACCTCGATATTTGCAATCAGGGCACTTAGCTCTTCATTTTGAAGTTATGCCAAATTTTGTATCCCAATTTTTTTAGACTTTGGAAAGAACTGCATACTTAATGCACTATATTGCACTATTGCACCCACTAGAGTATGCAAGACTTTCACATTTGTAAATAACTATCTATAAAAGGACTATCTTATTATGCTAATTATTTTTTGTTATCAATCACACCCAAAAATTGCTTTGGGCTCTCGGTCTAAGTGGTGTTACTGGCTTGTGAATACTCGTTATATTCTTGGACTATGTCAGTTTCATATACAGGAGGAGGCTGAAAAACTCCAATGTTTGATCCTTGGGGATTAACAATTTAAATTTAAAATGTTAGCAATGTACTTCTCAAATTTGCTCTAGCATATGGTTGTAATTTCACCACCCCTGTGCCTTTAAATTGCTGTTTATTGTGATGCAGTTTCTATTTTAACTAAATACTTTTGATCATTGCAGACCTACAGAGGCATGAATTACAATTTGTTAAATATTTCTTACTTTAAGACAAGTTGGTCCGCCCAAAACTGTTAATTATTTGCTTTGAGTTTTCCACTCTTCCTATGGCCCCTCGCTACCTCTAAATTTTCTTCCAATGCACAAACCAGAGTTTGAAAAAAAAAATTGAAATTTTTTTTTTAAATTCCGAAAAATTTTTTTGGAACATTTGAATGCTCAAAAGTATTCAAACTGCTGGGGAGCTTTAGCATAAAAAAATTATCAAAATCGGTTGTACCGTTCATTGGAAAATCAAAAACAAAAAAATGGTTCCATGGGGGGTACCAAAAATAACCATTTTTGGAAAGTTTTTTTCCACCCATTTCTTAGCCTTGACTAAATGAAATTTTTTGAATTTTTTTTCTGTGGGACAGTTTTTGAGAAAAAAATATTAATAAAATTTCGAAAAAAAAATTCGTATGGCAAGTACCGTTATTTTTGATCTTAAAAAAAAAGAAAAAAACGCGTGGGGGGAAATAAAAATAATATCTACCAAATTTAAAGAAAATCAGGCGAGCCGTTTCGGCTGTAGTCGAAAAGAAAGACAGAATTGCGAGACCCACCATGTTCGCCTTCGCTATCATCGTAATGTCTCGAGTTCGATTTTTATTACGAATGCATAACTTGCCTTATAGTACCTATAAGCCGCAAGTAAAAAGTACAAAAATTAGGTATATCAATCGATTGATTTAAGGGATGCACATATTGTGCAGCATGAGATGCACTCGGTTTAATTCTCTTCATTGAAGCGGGTTGTGATTTACATTTTTTTTTATCAGGCGCAAGAACAAATAAAGCGGATAATTTGCCGACACGTGAACAACATGCCACGTACAACCAACTGACCTTGAGAAAAACATGGATTTTCTAAATTGAGACCACAAACAGTCAAGGATTTCATTCATTTGCATTTTCATTTTATTTACAATTATGGCTCTGTACAATGTGAACCAAGTTCATTTAATAGTACAGGGAATTTTGTGATATACGAAAAGTAATAGATTATAATAATAATTAAGATAATAATAGTATCTACATAAAAAATTAAGTAAATTAAATTAAGTTATTTAGAAAGAGTTTGAAATGTTTCCTTTTATATGATTAAAGACTATAGTTAGAAAATGACTTTGTAAAATTTTAGTTCTTATTGAAAGGGGGAGGCTATTCCAGAGGGTAACTGAGTGAATGAAGAATTGACGCCTTGATACCATGTAAGAATACATATTTGGTCTAATTATTATTCCACGATTCGAGTTTGAAAAGGTCACCTTATCGCTCAAATACTGTGGGCAGTTACGTTTGATTATTTTAACGAGAAGGGATATGCATTTAAAACGGAGGAAACACTGCAAGTCACTACCGAGAATCTGTGGCGTGTATGCTGACACATGATCGTATCTTCGGAGGTTAAAAACATATCTGGTGACAGAGTTGAGGGCGAGATTAAGTTTTCGAAAAGAACCTGAATCAATGTTGGAACATATTTCACAACCATAGCTTAAAATTGGGACAATCAAGGTTTTGGCAAGATGTGATTTAATGTGGACGGGTAAAAAGTTTCGAGATGTTGATAAAGAACGCAGAGATGTATATATTCTTGCACATGTTGCATTTATATATGGTCGCCCCGTCAGGCTGCTGTTAAAAACTACACCCAAATTATTAATTTTATTTACCATTTGGATTTGCGAATTTAATACAAATATTGGTGGAAAATCTTCAGGATTTGGTAGATGTCTACCGATGGGTAAACATTTGGTTTTATCAGGGTTTAATAAGAGCAGGTTTTTACGAGACCAGCTTACTACTGTACTACTGAACGTAAATCTTCGTTCAATTTGTTCACTGCATCCGTTATTAAATTCGGATGAAAGCTCAAATAAAGCTGCACATCATCCGCGTAAATATGAAATTTGCAATATTTTAAGACCTGAAGCAAATCATTAATAAAAAGAGCAAATAGCAAAGGTCCTAGTATAGATCCCTGTGGCACACCTCTTGTAACAGGGAATGATGAAAGCTTCGTATGAATCATATTACTCATCAGTTTTGTTATCACCAAGCGCGTTTCACTGCATAGTTTTGTTTGGTTTAGATTTCGAAGCATGATGACTACCGAGCCAGTGCCGGATTAAGCCAGCACGGGGCCTGTAGCAAATTCTATCAAGGGGCCCTTAGACTGTTTTAGGTTAGGCACTTATCAAGTTTATGGTATTAAATAAAACAAAACTGTTACAAACAAACTTTTCTTGATTTAATTTGGGAAAATTTATAAATAATGCTGTTGATATCGACTTCTCGGAGTAAATCATGTTCAGTATTCATTAAAGTGAGGAGATTAAGACGTTGTTGGCTCATCGTGTTCCTCAATTCATTTTTAACACGTTTTAATGTTGAGAAAGATCGTTCACCACTGCAGTTGGTGATCATGAGAGACAAATAAATGCGCAAAGCAATTTCAACGTTCGGGAAACAAGATTGTAAAGAATTACTTATCAACAGCTTGTAAACCTGAATTTCCAGAGCCTCATGATTCCTGCTGTCAATAATAACAGCCACATCAGAACTGAGCATTGAAGCGAATTGCACTAATTCGTTGCCCAGACTGTCCTCCAAATCATCTGCGTAAGCACTTACTATGGTTGCAGATTTTTAATTTCTTTTGGTGGAAGAGATTTTATATGACGGTTTTTATAATGCAAATTCTATATACTCGTACTACTGAAATAAATCAGCCAAGTAGAAGACTTAGCACTATTAATGGACTTGTTGAATTATTGATTCAAAATAGCTTTTATGGCCTTTAGTCCACAAAAATTGGCGTTTCGTCCAGGTGATCGCACATGGACTCATCAGTTGGCTGTGAGACCTTGTCAATACGCAATTTTTATTGAATTCAGTTCATCTTACATTGATTTTTTGACAAAAATCCAATGTGAACTATATCCAACCAAGATTAAAATTGTAATCATTAACGTTGAAATATTTTGCTATTTTCAAAAAATTCAACAAATCTATTAATATTGCTAACCCCCAGTTTCACAGTGAGAGTTTAAACTATAGTTCTGCTGAACCTGAACTGGAGTTTAAATTTGAAGTTCAACTCGTCCGGTTTCACAGTCTTATCTGAACTTCAGTTCATTAAACGTAGTTTAAGTAAATTATTTTCTCTTTCTATCTGACTCAAAGAAAAAACAATCAAAGAAAGTTTGCTTTGTTTCAGTTGTGACCTGTGACAGGAAACAAAAATTAAAAATGAAAATAAATTATATTTTCAAATGTTTGAATAGGTTGTCGAACTGAGATTTAAACGGCAGAATAGTGTCGTTTAACTTAAACTACAGAATGATCTCTGTTCAAGGACTGTGAAACCAAATTTATTGTTGAACTGAAGTTTAAACCAAAAGTGGGGTTTAAACGTCCACTGTGAAACTGGGGGTAAGTCTTCTACTAGGATGATTTATTTCAGTAGTATATAGAATTTGTATTATAAATACCTTCATATAGAATCAATGCTCGGCCACGGGCAAAATATATAATATTATTATAATTTTAATCTTGGTTGGATATAGTTCACATTGGATTTTTGTCAAAAAATCGATGTAAGATGAACTGAATTCAATAAAAATTGCGTATTGACAAGGTCCTCACAGCCAACTGATGAGTCCATGTGCGATCACCCGGACGAAACGCCAGTTTTTGTGGACTAAAGGCCAAAAAAGCTATTTTGAATCAGGAAGAGATTTTAGCTCTCGGAATATTCCGAAAATGCCAGCAATTTTATGATAACTGTTCATATACGTTTACCTAAAGCAGTGAGTACGTTATCAATGGTGACAATAAATACCTGAATTTCATACCGTTGTCCAATTTGCGTTTGGTGCGGTGCGAAACATGATTTTTGGTAAGACCAGCAGATAGAAAAATAAAATTTTAGTTGATCATTTTGATGCAAATATTTTCTTCTCAGTAATTGTGACTAAATCTAATATGTAAATAATACTTTTTTATGGTCAGAAAAGGTTGGTGCGCGGGGCCCCCAAATGCGCGGGGCCCGTAGCATTTGCTACTCTTGCTTCATGGCTAATCCGGCACTGTACCGAGCCCTCCTTGAGTTTTTAATTGTGCGGTGGTAAACCAAGGAGTTTAAAAATTCAGTTAGATAGTCAGTGCCTTCATCTTCGTTTGTTACACAGTCAATAGATTTGAATGAATGCAGAGTACCAACGATTTGATTCTGAATTATAAACTTTACGTCATTCACATTTTTATTCTTAGCCGCCAAAATTGATCGCTCGCTTAACCATTTGTTATTTTTATGGTTAGCAATGGTATTTGGGAATACTTTACTGAAAAGCTCGTTTTTCGATGAGACGAAATTGCAAAAATTCAGAGGAAAATAAATCAACCCGCTCGATTCGTCGACAGAAACACGGCCATTACCGATAGTAAGCAATTGCTCGGAGAAATATAAAATCATTGCGCCACCAATAATTCTCGAGTCATTAGGCAGGGTGATCTGAGGTTAAAGTCGAAACAATTAATGTTAAAATTTATCCTCCTGTGGGTGGGCAGATAGTAGAGATGAGGATTTGTTAGATTAGAACTAGTCTTAAAAGAGATGGATCTTTAAAGAGTTGTGCGGTAAAAATTTCCTGAAAGCAGCAATGAAGAGAATGCCACCAAACGTTGAAGAGTCCACTGTGTGGGACTACCAAGTCTATCGTAAAATGGACGAAACAACCGCAACGTTTGCACCAACGAACACTCTTTTTGAAAGATAATAAACATTTATCATTTGGTCGTGCTATTGAATTAATGTTGCTTGCCATGGTTATTTGGTATCAAAAAACGAACAATCGCAAAAGGCCGCTAACAACTACTCGCGCCAATTGAAAAACATTTATATAGACCGTATTTTATTTGGCCTGTCTTTTATTCATCATATATGTAGCTCACACATATACAGAATTCGTGCTCAATTCACATTTGGTTTTGATGTTGCTTTGATGTTTTATTTGATATCAAGAGTTTCAGCAGATTCTGACTACTTTCCAGTACGATAGAAAATAAGTAAAAATTCGTCCAGCACTGTTGTATAATCTTAAAACTACCTTGAATTGTGTGTGTCCTTGTTGTTTGGAGCACTCTACTTCCGTAGGGGATATTTTCGGGAAATCTACGGTAAGTGGGATTTGCTTACGGAGAAAATCTTATGTATGTCCATATGTGTACAGGTGGTTAGAGGCTTCCCTTTTGATTGTGCGAAATAGATTTCTAGTGCCAGTTGGAATAATATTGGGTGACGCCCAATTGGTCACGTAGCGGTTTATGAAGCTATAACGAGAAAGTTCAATTGAATATTCACTGGATGGGCTAGGATTGCTCATCATGAACCTACAGAAACATTTTGATGAGATGAAAAATACTTGAGAGTTGCAGAAGAGTGTGACAGTTTCCCGAACAAATGTACGTACATACATACATACATATACACATATTCAATTAGAAACACTTTCGACACACATTTTATGCATGATTTTTTTTGTTCATCTCGTACTCAAGGGTACTTAATAAAATGAAAATTCTCAATTGATAATGAATACAAATTAACTGTTATAAATGAATTAAGAAACGATTGATTCTTAAGTCTAAACAATATTATTGTGTTAAATTATAGTGATGAACTTGAATTTAAGGCTGCTACGTTAACAAACAAAATTGCCAAATCGGATTGCCGGATCGGAAAACTAGCACGTTATTTTCCAGAAGCCAATCCACCCACAGAGCGTAACAGAGTGGTGCGGATTGTGGAAAATGATCCTGGGAACAACGTTTCGGTCAACGGTGGACGTTACAGAGCCATGGTTAACTTTTTTTTTACTGACATTTGGACGACGTCTGGTTCATGGAGGATGACACCCTATGCCACAATCGATATTATGAAGGGCAAAACCTATAAAGAAGTTCAGGATTTTATCGGTCGTTCAGCGAAAATGGTAAGAAACGTTTTTAATTGCTAGAAAAAGCTGAAATCGCGGCCATCTTACTACATCAACGGTGTTATTCGGTTTTCAAGAACGCATCCTCCTGCAGCAGCAAAACATAAATAGTGAGCGAACTTGATTTACCATGGTGTCCAAACAGTAAGAAGACGATTGAGGGAACATAATGAAAAAAAAACACATAATCAAGCACATAATTAAGAGAGTTAGGTTTCCACGAGGGCATTTGGGATGGGTTCCTCAAAAGTGAAGCGATATCATTTGGACTGACGAAAGTTAAATTGTTCTTTTTGGTGGCAAACGATCTCGGCAGTATATGAGACGACCACCAAATTCCGAATATGTTTCTAAAAACTTAAAACATGGAGGATCTAATATCATGGTATGGGGATGCTTTTCATACTAAGGAGTTGGTCCAATATATTCGATAAAAAGTATAATGAAACAAGATTCTTAAAATGAAATTTTGCAAAACATCAATGACTTCGAAATTTGGCTTAAATGGGTATTTCAGCAGGATAATGACGCAAAGCACACCAGCAGAGCATAATAAGTGATGGTTTCAGGACAATAAGATTGAGGTTATGGACTGGCCTGCTTAATCCCCTGACCAAAATCCTATTGAGAATATTTGGGTGGAAATAAGAAAAGAAATCTGGAATGCAAAAACCAAAAAACAACAGAATAATGAGAAGGCGTAGTTGAGAAGGCTTAGAAATCAATAAGACCACAAAGATGTGATGTGTGAAGCTGTAATAACAACTTTAGTTATTTTTGTTATCGAACAAAATTGGTGTTAAATCTGAAGAGGCTCGAACTGAATTAAATACGACATGCAAGCGAATTAAATGAAACAGAGTGCAAAAGAGTGGGAAGATAACACTCCGTGGGTAAGAAGTGATTGCTCAAACGATTTCTTGTAATTGTAATATAAATTGTAGGAATAAATGCGGTTGCCTTTAGACATGGCTTGAGTGTTCTGTTTTATGTACAAATTGCAGTGGAGAAGTTTGTGAAAATGTTACTGTTCAAGAGCTGCTCGATTATGCGAACGCAGTCTAATATAAAAATCCTGACGAATCATTATTACACACCGACAAAATGGAAGAAAACACATTTGAAAATATGAATGGCGATTATGACAGTTTGGCGTTACCATCTTCAACAAAGAAATTAAAATATCTAACACTGATTTACTTAGAGGAAGTAAAATGCATGTACTAGGCCTACAGGTCTACCCTCATATTACTCTAGCTGTGAGATGGTACCTAAGAGAGTTTTACTGCAATAATGGATTATTGGATTAAATGCTGATACGACTTGAATTGTAATTCTATAAAATTATATACGAAAGTTACAAAAGAAAACTTATAAAAACTTCAGTTCATCGGCGCCCATAAGATTGTTTTTAGGAGGAATGGGTCGCCTCTCTTACCCCAAATTGCAGACGCCAATGTTAAAATTGAATAAATCCAATTAACTTTCAGATTTGCCTTTATCATTTTTTGATTTTCAAATGAGAAATGGTTGAGTTATTCAATAAAAAATAATTTTCGTCGAATCCAAGATAGCGGCTAAGGCTTCACATACTCCGAATGATCCTCTCTAACGAATTCTGAAACATAAATGCACAATACTCCTGCGTCTGTAACCGCCTGGTCCCTGTAGCGGAGGTTTGGTCTTTCTCGTCGTCCCGAACCTGGGGGCTGGAATTTGAAGATTTTCTTGGCTGGAGGGTTGTTGTCTATTCGCTAAATGTGACTGTGTAGTCGACATGTTTTGGTTCTTTGGACAACATCCACATCTTGGTACAGCTCGTATAATTCACGATTGAATCTTTCCTCCATTCGCCCTCTTCGCATATAGGACCAAGTATCAATTCCCTTTTTTTACTTATCGTCCAGCACTCGGCGCGCGCCGTAGAGTAGGACTAGTAAAATTAGGGTTTTGAATAGCGTGCACTTAGTATTTCTAGACAAAATGAAGCGTTTCGGTAAGGTAATTATACGTCGGATTTCCACTAAAGTGTCTTTCGTGGGATTGATGTTTGTTCCGAGGTATGTGAACTCCTTGACTACCCCGAAATTACTGCTACCAACAGTGACGCTCTTGGCGACTTATGCTATCATATGCGGCTTTGAAGTCGATGAAAAGATGGTGGGTATCGACTTGAAATTCGTTGGTCTTTTCCAGGATGTGCCTCAATCTGAAGATTTGGTCTATCGTTGTTCTGCCTGGCCTGAAGTCACACTGATACGTGCCGATCATATTGTTGCAGAAAAGTTTAAGACGCTCACATAGTACGGTGGATAGGACCTTGTAGGCAACATTAAGCAGGGATATGCCTCTGTAGTTTTTAAAAAAAACAGAATCAAACAGCACATCAAACTGATTAAGTGCAGAAATGCTGACAAGACCTAAACTCCTATAAATAAAACAAATTTGGTTAAGAACATTTTCTATCAATCCGTCTTTTGCCTCAGATGCTACACAGATCGAAATTTAAGACCCAGAACACGTAATACATTGAACAGGTCTAATATCACAGTCCACATCATTGAAATATTATTGAATGGGTTTAATCTTTTGAAAAATACGAAAAACTCAACAGTGGGTATTTTTTAAGATTTCCCTAACATTTCCAAATAATTTTGTTTTAAAATAAACTGGAGTCCTTACACGTAAAAGTACCTTCTTATATGAGAAAGGTAAGTTATCTATACTAAATAAGCACTTTTTTGTTCATTGTTGTGCCATTCTGCCCCAGTGTACACTCCAACACCCCCGTAGCAGGAAATCGCATGGATAAAATGCTCGCAATTCGAATGTCTTTTCAAGAGTACTCCCTCCTTATATCTTTGTCCGCATTTTCATTTGGAATATTGAGTGAGGTGTGTACTTACCTGTGCTCTAACAGCCGCAAAGTGAATTTGTTTCGCTCTCAAATCGAACTTTTTCATCGAAAGGTCTTCCTGCAGTTCATTAACTTTATTATAAAGTTGGCCTTCAATACCTCTCAACTGAGTGCGACTCAGTGAGTCCACAGAATCCTTGAAGATAGAAAAAAAATATAGGATAACAGATATCAAAGATCTCCCCTTCTTTATCCGTATTTTAAAAAGAAAAGCCTTACGTTAATAAGGATTTTCCTTTTAGTTTATTCTTTTATTTTTATGTTTACAAACCTGTAGCTGCCGTATTTGAATTTCTAAGTCGGTGGCTTCTCGTTTGAGGGATTCCAGAGCTGGACGCAATTGCAGGGAAGAGTAGCGCTCGAAAACAAGTTCATTTCGTAGTACTGGTGTTATGTCCTGGTGGTAGGGAAATATTTATTTATTTTCATTTTTTTGTCTTGTTATTTTATTTAGCTTGTCAACAAAGGATAATAAGAAAGAAAAAAAGTTAGATAGAATAGCTTGTGCTTACATTATACTCGTTAACGTCTTCTGCCTCGCCTGGAGGCTGAGGTGGAGCGAATGGTCGTTTAGGAACTTTTTGTGCATTCGCTGGCGATGGTAGTATTCGAACAAAGTTTGCAAGGTCCTGTTGTGGTGCAACAACATTGCATTGTTGTGTTAGGCTTGAGTAGCGTTTTGATTGTTCTGATGCCTGAAAGATGAACATTTTTTTATGAGAAAAAGGATAAAGGATAAAAATATGAAAATTTATCAAAAGGAAAATTTGTGTAATGATTTTTTCGTTCCGAATTCTATAGAATGAACGAAGCACAAAGCTTATTTTGACATAAAGGATGCTTGCGGTTAATTTCATTTCGGGTTTGTGTAGACAGGAACAAGTGCTTAGAGCATTGTACATAACAATATTTGTTGGCTTTTGTGTTGTTCAACATTTTGACTTGGTAATCGATTTGTATACAATTTTATTTATATTTCTTAGAACACACATACTTATGTATTTACCTGACAAGGAAGAATATAACTGAGGCATTCTAGGGATTGAATATTAATAGGAAGTAAGGCTTAAGTGCTAACTGATGAGCATTCATAGTACATACGAGTATATCTAGATGTATGTATCTTCTCTAAATTTTAAAGGCTGCTCTGGATTCTATTCAACAGGTTCCAATGAGTGATTGGGGCTTTTAGTTCATCTGTTCTGTATGCCTTACAGATGATAGCCAGATCAAAAGGAGAAACAAATTTTGTACATCTTCTTAAAGTAAACCTTATCATTTCGCTGCGTTTCTGCCTACGTCGAATTTATGATTTTCCATAAGAGGCGATCGGTAATTTATCTACGTACCGACAATGGACATTTTTTCAGTTTCTTTGATGCATGTGTATATGGGTGAAATATCTGTTTTGAAACATCAAATTCTCCAATGAATTAATTCTGTCAAGGTCGAAATTTAATAACCTTTGATAACACTAAGAATACTGTTTAAAATTATACAACGCGGTTTAACCTTAACTTTAGAAAATAATAATAAGTATTTAAGGTTGGCAGAACTAAAATCCCCTAACGTGAACACCTTAATAAAAAAAAGGGTTATTAAAAAAAGGGAGTTTAAAAAAAACGAGTTATTGCAAAAAAGTTATTAAAAAAAACGAGTTTTTAAGAAAACTAATTATTAAAAAGAACGAGTTATTAAAAAACGAGTTATTAAGAAAACTAGTTATTAAAAAAACGAGTTATTACAAAAACTAGTTATTAAGAAAACGAGTTTAAAAAAAATACCGAGTTATAAAAACAGAGGTTTTAAAAAACGAGTTATTAAAACCCAAGTATAAAGGATTCTCCTAGTTACTATCAAACATACACGAATGATTCTAAGTGCGAAGTTATCCTTCCCACACTAAAAATCGAGTCGAAAGAGGAAGGCATATATTGAATTTCTAACGTTAAAATAAATTGAGCCGATTGCCAAGGTGTAGTTTCTTCATTTGGTTCAAAGTAGGATCCTCCCTGACTCGCTTTCTTTTTCAACACATCCGCGCTGGCGCATCAACATGACACCGCCCGTCTATATGGTTCCTAAAATAGTGGATTTTAGAACCAACTGTTCCGCTCAATTTTCTGAATCTTTTGAATTCCCGTTTTTGTTACTTTGCCAGAACACTTTAACAGAAGTTTTCTAGTTAATGAAAACCATATTTTTTAGAAGCCGCAACGGAAAGGAAAGCTAAAAATAGATTTAAAAAAAAAAAACGAATAGGTAGGTTAAGCTTCTTGTGGCAAAATTTTACCGCAAAAATACAACCAAATAACACGTACACAATCGTGTCAGGAAACGAATTTTCAAAGCTTAAGATGTTTTCAACAGCGAAACAATGAAGTGGATTTGAAAAGAGACAAGAGATTTATAAAGATAAGAAAGAGTATCGGAGACAAAATGGATCCTTGCGGCACACCAAAACGAGGGATTGTGTGATACAGAATACGTGCATTTTTGCTAAGATGAATTTGTGCCAAACCCTATCAAATGCAATTACCTTCTCCAAAATGATCACCCCGGTGCGGTGGACCTACAACCAAACTGCCGGTCATTCGATGTTCAATATATTTCTTGAGATGATTGTTAATCAGCTATTCCACGACATGGAAAAGACTTTATTGCAAGCGGTTTGGAATTGAAAGATTCGCCCATTATAGGGACAAATGCCATTTTTCTGCTCCTCCTAAAAATTTTCGAAGAGTAGAACAGATTGAAAAGCCTACGCAATTATTTTGGCAGCGAAGAATAACACGTCTTCAAAATTAAAGATCTTTAAAGGCTCACAAAAAAAAACATTTATGGTCTCAAATAGACGTCAAAGCCTTTTCTTGTGAACTGACGAAATGAATTTTGGAACCGATAACTTATATAACTATAGTTGCTTATATTTTGTACAAATATACAAAATTTTTAACTATTTTTGTGACATAGTATTTATTTGACGCAAATTTTTGCCATGAAAGAAGCTTTTTTTTCGAATTGAAATAAGCATTGCAGGTATTCCTGGCCAGCATAGACCTGTACGGGCTTTCCTCAGTGTGAGTTGGTCTTGTAGCGTCAGATCTCAAAGTCTCTCATCAATATGAGATGACCGTTTACAGCCATAGTTGCACCAAGAATTCTCTTTGGAACTTACACTTTTAGTCTTGTTGGCGATAAAAGTTTCCATTACACCATTGAGAACGAATTAGACTTGGAATGACAGGATCGATTATCTTAGATACATACCTAGTGGTCACTGTAATATTAAAAAGATGTTATTGCATGATGTTTTTTGGTGCTTAAGCTTTCAAAGGTTGAGATATTTTGTCTGTCGATTTATTTGACAGATCTTGGGGGAATTCACCTAATATAACAGCTGACGCAATCTTGTGCAATTACTGTTCGTCTGTACTTAAATCTTTGGCCATTTCTGGTCTTGACATTTTTTAACAGGTAGTTGTTCATAGGTTTCGAGTGCTTTTCCCAAAGATCCAGTGTATGGCTTAGGTCACGAAACGGATGAAATATATTATGTTCCTCAACAATCGTAGTCTTATAGCATTTACACTGCAGGCCGAAAGTTTGAGTCCAACAAAGTCAACTGACTTCATTAATGCCTGGGGGTTGATTTTTTGAATTAAAGATTGAGTTTTTTACCTAATTTTTTTACCTGAATAATACGCAACACCTTCAGGTAGTAAAAGTTGGATTTTTAATCCTGATTTTTTTTAAAAAGGGTGTTTTTTTAATAAATGTGGAAATTATTATGGATTATTAAGACGTATTTGGGCTTTTGATAATTATAAATTTTTATGACTTTTGGTCTTTGATTCAGCACTTTTGTATGACGCTGAACGTAAGAAAGGTCTTCAAAACCGAAAAATTTTAGACCTGGATTGCTAGTTTTTAATATATGTAAAACCCACGTTTTGAAATCATAAGCATTTACTTGAGATTCTTCATCTTTTGAGTAAACAACTAGTTTAAAATGGGAAAAGTTGCAGAAACACGATTGAAAAACGTTCTGCAATCATCATTCTTATTAAAAAAGGCAAATCGCAGCCGGAAGTTGCTTCGCAGTTGACGAAATCGAAGGGCTGTGTTCAAGGTGCTATTGAGCGGCACGCTCAAACCGGACTTCTTGAGGATAAACCACGGTCAGGACAGCCTAGATCTACAACTAAACACGAGGATCTGCTAATAGTAACAACAAGCAAAATATGCGAAAAACAGCACCGGAAATACGTGCTGAAATAAATACAACACGGAATAAACCGCTGTCCTTGACAACCGTCAAACGGAGGCTAAGAGATGCTAGACTTCTTCTTCTTCTTCGACCACAAAACAAGCTGAAACGGTTAAAGTGGGCCAAAAAGCATAGAGACTGGACGGAAGAAGATTTGAATAGGCTTTTATGGAGCAATGAATCCAAGTTCGAGGTATATGGCACAAAACGGAGGGTTTTCGTTAGACGCAGCGCTAAACAAAAGATGCTACCCGACTGTATAGTTCCTACCGTCAAGCATGGAGGTGGTTCTGTGATGGTCTGGGGATGTGTCTCCCCTCAAGTGGAGTGGGAGATTTGACTCGAATTATTGGAAAAATGAACAAGGAGGCGTATAAGAAGATACTTGAAGAAAACGCTTTGATCTCTGGACTAAGATTGATTGGTGAAGGATTCGTATTCCAACAGGACAATGACCTTAAACACACGTCTAAAGCAGAGAGAAGACGAAGAAATTTTAAAAGTCCTGACGTGGCCGCCGCAATCACCGGATATAAGCCCTATAGAGTTATTGTGGGAGGAGCTGGATAGAAAAGTCCGGGATCAATGCCTTTCATCGGAATATGCGTTGTGGAATACATTACAGGATTGCTGTAACAATATGTGTACATACCTAATGAAAAAATTCAAAAACTTATAGGTAGATTGCCAAGAATCGGTTTAAATCATTTTTTCTTTTTTTTTTTTAATAAATTCCTATTTGTAAACAACATAATGAAAATATTATTCTCCTTATTTTGTCTTTATTTATGCTCCTCATAAATTGTACATACTCATTTTTTACTAAAAAGTTTTTTTCGGTGCTAGAATTTGGGTTTCCTTCGAAAAATGAGAGTGGGCTCAAACTTTTGGCCTCCAGTGTATCTACCTTTTTCTTAAATTATTTTCATGGTTTTTGTCTTTCCTCCTATCAAAGTATAATGTAAATATTTTTTTTAACCCAATGTCAAACGAAACAGACGACAGAACCGCTGCTGCTGCTGCCCTATCTGACACTTTTCAGATATCTTCTATAATGTAGGAAAATCAACGCTTTCCTTCTCTGGAAGGCATTTTTCTATAGGCTTTGCGAACTTATTTGTGGTTTTGAAATTTGCAGACGCTGAAGATGACGATGTCGAAGAAGTACTTACATTAAAAACAGTTGACTTAAAACTTTATACTTAATTAGTAGAAGTAGTAGTTGCTCTCGAGTTTGTTTTGTTTACAAATTTTTGCAAAGCTTTTTAGTATACAAAATTTAAATCGCTTAAAAATTATTAAACCATTATTAGAACGGTATGAAATTAAAGGTAAATTTTGAATATTTTTGTCCAACCTGTGGAACTTGTAGCGGTGCTAACTCCCCTAAGATAAATCCTAAAAGGAATGAAGTTTTTTGGTATTTGACCCAAGACCCTAAAAAGCAAGGACTTATGTACATATTTATGTGTGTACATATGTATAAAAGCAAAAGTCAGTTTCATCAGATTAAAGACTGAAAAATTACCTATAGTACTCTGGTTTTTCACACTCAATCAGTTTTTGCATTGAGAAATTTCGAGGCATTTCGTATTTCAAAAGTGAAGGCAAATTTTCCTCTTCAGATTCACAAGAATTCTGCCAGGTATAACCCTTGTTATAGAAAAAATTTCACTTACTTTAACTTTCACCTATAAGCTGTTCTCAACAGAAGTATCCTCTGCTTTTACACAAAAAAAAAAAAGAAAAATTTACACACATTAAGTCTTATGGTAACCATGTAAGGGATATTGCTCCTTATTTTGTACGAAGGAAAACCTTGTTTACGATAAACCCAGACACGATAAGCCCATAAATCTTATCTCTCAATCACACTGCTGACCTACGATCTCACACAGATATTTTTTGTATCGGTATTACCTGTTTTTTTTTTTTGTTTTTTTTTTTGTTTTTTGTTTTTTTTTTTTTTTGATGAGGTATGCAAGCAAGTGGAGGAGTTGCGAGTTGATTCCCCCTACATGTGAAGGATTCTTTTGCATATCCATGAAACAACAAGGACATTTTGTTGGTAATCCCATCCATTTCAAAGGACTTAAATAAATGTACATCGTCTTATCCCACATCATTTTCCTGACTACGACTACAGAAGCTTTATGGGAATGATGAAAAACAGAAGCATATCCACATTCCTTTCCAGGTGAGAGGTGGATGTAAAGGTATTTCAGTACCAATTTGTCTGCAACCGTTCCATCAGCATAAAAACTTTTACGCAGCTTTTTTTTTCAGTATGCTCTTAAATTAAGGAATTTGCATACTAAGTTTCTGCACCGTGATGTCTGAGGGATGGGGATTCAGTCTTTTTTTTTTGTAATAAATCAACGCATCACAACCGTCTCGGGTTTTTATTTCTTTTTTTTAATTAAGGGAATCTCATGACGCCATCAATTTCACTTAAATATACTTTTTTTTTTAGATTTTTTTTACAGCAGGGCGAAATATGTTTTAAATCGGTCTGGAAAGTCTAAAATATTCACAGAATTCTGCATCACAATTTGACAGAAGGAGTGTCTGATAATGATGTACAGGTACACCGGGTAGCCGCCAAGACCAGGGTGAGATACGAAGTCAAGATTAAGTTACAGTAGAATCCTCATTTTTTTTTTGTTCACTATCAGCTTTGTGGAAAGGTGAAAAATCGCAAAATACATTAATTATATTAGGGGGGAGTTGATTAAGTCGAGGCAACATTTTGTTTTTATCTGTGATGAAAAGTTGAAACGAATATGATATACAATCATTTTATGAGCGCAGCAAGGTAGGAAAATTTAAATATTCAGCATTTAAAATTAATTACTCACGAGAGACATGCCTTAAGGTAGACGAATAAATAAATACTGCGAAATAAGCATTCACTAGGTTGAGGTTGCAGAAATGAAGTGATGCCTCACCACATAACCCCTAAAATTAGTCTTTGACTCGAGAAAAAATATACAACAATGCTGAACTTTGACTTAGAGATGTGTTTTGACGTCTTAAAAATATTCTTAAAGGTATCATTAATTTGACTTTGTAGGGTAAGGGATAAAAAATCGCCTTTTTGTGATTTTTTTCGAAGAAATGTCATCCCAGCGGCGATGGTGTGCAAATTGGTAGGTATCTACTGTAAAACAAAAAAAAAATATTAAAAAAAGTTTTAAGAAAGTGTACAACTTGACTTACATTTTAAGAACGAAGGTCCCGAAAAGATTTTTCGAAATTTTAATTTTAAATAGGGTAAATAGGGGTCAAACTACATTAAGATCGAAGAATAGTTAGCAGACGGTCATAACAATGGATAATTTAAGATAGGTATCATAAACTTATTTAGTAAGTCCAAATTACGAGCAACTTAAACCTTCTGCCAATAAATGATCGAAAAGACCGGAAAAGACAACAACTTGATAAGTTGCTTATTTATGTCTCATAAGGTTCATTTTGATATAAGCGGCAACGTAAAAAAGCAGAATGGTCGTATTTGGAGTGACTCTAATCCAGAAATGTTCCATGAGGCGGAACTGCACCGAAAAATTTGGTGAGGCACTGTGAGGTGTGCAGTTTCATCAAGATCAAGCGTTATTTCAAGATGTTAAAGAAATTTGTTTTACCCAGAAGACGTATCTTTTTCATCAGGATTGGGTTACAGCAAGATGGAGCATAGCCAGACCGGCTAAACTGCAACGAAATTTCCGAAACAAAATAAAATCCAGAAACTCCACTTTCCGCTTGACCCCAAGGTCACCTGACCCGAATGCACCAGATTTTTATGTCAAGCAAGAGGTGTAAAAAATTTAACCAAGGAATTTGACCGAATAGACGAAGAATAATTTTCTGGTCAAGTGCCGCATATGCGTGAATGAGCGTGGAGGTCATTAACGGTCTATCATCTTCAAAAAGAATTCGATATATAAAATATAATTTAATTTGCTATGCAATAAAACAAAAACAAGTGAAATACATACTACACATGTTCAACAATACTCGGACCATGAAGCTGTTCAGCTAAACATCAAACTCCAACAACCCGTCTTCCTGACGACAGAACCAACTGAGCACATCTTCAACTACAGGAGACTGGATGATTCCAAAAAATACATTGAAGCAATCATAATACCGCCACCCAAAACAGAAACTAGCAGAACTTGGAAATTGATGCAGCCATCAGATGTCTGGAAACGGCTGTTTCTAGTGCACTGTACATCCAAGACTTCAAAGGGCAGATCTCCCGAGTATATCCAGAATATCTAAGCTCATCGACAACAGTTAAGAAACAGTCTTCAAAGGATCTACCATAGTGAACTCAACACAAGGAACAGTACTACCAGATATTAAGGAGCAAATTCAAGTGTGTCAACATTATATTGCGGAACTCCATCCAACACCATAACAATAACCAATTTAACAAGAGACCACAATCAATTAAACCTGGACCTAATGCCTTCAAGAACATCAAAAAACTGATTCCAGAAACCATTATCATCAACAATGTAGAAGTTACAACGACCCAGGACAAAGCATGCAGTTGCCGACTATTTTGCAGGAAACTTCATCTCCAACCCATCTGCAGATCCAGTGAAGGATTCCATCCAACAAACCCTGGCACCTAACAGGGACAGAGCATAATTCAGCGATAGATCCAGTTGACAGCCCAAACCTGAGGACCCCAGAGGAAATAGATGTAATAATCAGCAGATGCAGGCTAAGGAATATGAAACTTTATTATAAAAGAAGATTGAAGAGACCGTTTTGATCCTTCGGACCATCAACAGGAAAAACAGCCTCAACAACTACTTCCCTCATAAATGAAAAACAGCGAAGATAGTAGCGATCCCAGAAATAGGGTCTTGAACATGATATCTAACTACAGGTCAATATCCTTCCTCAGCAACCTAAGCAAGCTCTTGGAAGAATTGATTTTAAGCTTAAGAAATTTTGCAGAGACAACTTAATACCTGACATGCAGCTTGGCTTTAGGGAGAATCACTCAAGACTACTCCCAGTCCTGAAGTTCAAGCATGAATACATCATAGTCCAATACAGTCATCGTGCAACCGTGTCGGATGCTTTGTGGATGTCGAGAAGGCATTTGATAGCGTCTTGTTAGACGCTACTATACACAAACTACATCTTCTACGTCTACCTCCGCGCCATTAATAAAAATTCTTTCTTCTTTCCTTTTTTTCCAGGAACTTCTTTGTGCAATTGAGAAACTATTCATCAATTATAAAGAACGTCAAAGCCGGAGTCGCACAAGGTTCAAAACTTCCTCTCATGACAACAAAACAACCCGTTCCAACCGGATCACAATGAACAAATTTTAACTTTTTTTTGCCATCAGTACTCCTTAATGCAAGCATATGTAACAATATTTTTTTTCTCTTCGGATTTTTTCACCTTTAGATACTGGGGAGCATCAGCTTGTCACAGTCATCATTTAGCGTGGTGTTAGTTGTTAGTAAATAAATATACAATATGGCCTAACACTCTACTAAAAAACGAACAAATATGAGAAACAAATAACTAATAAATCAAAGGGCACGGTAGTGTCCAGCCAAGTTCTGGCACTACACCCTTTTACAGGAACAAACTCACGCGATTTTTGACCCCTCACTATCTTCAGTACCAATTAAGTCAGAAACATAAAATTCCAATTATTTCCTAAGCTAGACAGGCACAGGCGCCTCACCAAATTTCAATTTTCTAAGGCCTCAAAAATTACAAAAACCGTAACTGACTGACTGACAGATCATCAAAATTATGGAGCACTTCCCGACATCGTAGAATCTTGTAATTTTGCACACCGGGAGGTCTTGTCATGCAACCAGAGGAAAAAATCGAAAACTTGAAGTTTTCCATTCAGGGGGCGTGGTATCCGCCCACTTTCTCCGAATTGGTGTTGATTGAATAGGGCACTTCCAACTGCTGTAAAACGATGAAATTTAGTAATGTGGCAGGGCTTAAATTGCATACTAAGAAAAAAATATAAAATTTGAAGTTTTCCATTCAGGTGCGTGGTATCCGCCCACTTCCTCAAAATTGATGTAAATTATATATGGCACACTTCCGATTGCAGTAGAACAATGAAATTTATAGAACGGTAGGGCTCAAATTGCATATAACGGGCCAAAAATAAAAATTGAGGTTTCTCATTCAGGGGGCGTGGTATCCGCCCACTTTCTGAGGTAATGTTTAATTTATATGGAGCACTTACGATTGCTGTAGAATGATGAAATTTGGTAGAGCGGTATAGCTTGATGTACATTCAAAGCGAAAAATAGAATATCTAAGATTTTTCATTCGAAGTTTCTTTATTGTCATTTTGAAACTATACATGCATCTTGAAAATTCATGACTTTTCTTAGAACTAGAGTGCTCGATTTGGTACTCTACGTTATGTTAACATTAATGAAAAAAGAAAACATTTGCATACCTGAGAAAATTATGAGTTTACATAAAAAAAAAACCCTTAACTGTGATGTGAACTATATAATCAAACCAATAGTTAGGCTATTAATTGGTGGGCCACCTTCATTTTAAAAAAATTTTAAAACATTTTTAAGACAAAATTTTCATTAAAATCCGTTATGCCGATAATGAAAAATTCAAAATTTAAAAAAACGTTCTATAATGGGTACAGTCAGTAATATCGTTTTAAAAATTTTTTGTATTGAATACAAGATCTTAAAAATTAATGAAAAGAAAAAAAATTTAAGCAAAATTCTCGGAATCTTTTTCGAGAAAAAAACGATTTTCGAAAACCTTTTTTTAACATTTGTATCTGTCAAAGCTCTTCAAATCCATAAATCTCACCATAACTTCAAAACTGCTGCTGTACAGGACCATGGTCCTGCCAGTACTCACATATGGATCCGAGACTTGTGTGCTTAGCAAAAGGCACTCCGACCTCTTAGCTGCGTTCGAGAGAAAAGTCTTAAGGACAATTGTTGGCCCCGTATGTGAGGAAGGACGATTCCGGAGACGGTACAATCATGAACTGTACGCAATCTACCTTGAAGCAGATATCGTGACAAAAATTAAGCTCGGTAGACTCCGGAAAAAATTTTAATACACAATAATATTGAACCTGCTGGGGAGCCTTAACATGATCCTTAACAAAATGATCAAAATCGGTCGTACCGTTTTTGAGAAAAACAAAAAATGATTCCAAGGGGGGTACCAAAAATAATAATTTTTTGGAATTTTTTTTCAACCATTACTTAGGTTTAACTAACTGAAATTTTTTGATTTTTTTGTTAAATCTGTGGGACAGTTTTTGAGAAAAAAATGTTTATAAAATTTCAAAAAAAAAATCGTATGGCAGGTACCGTTATTTTTAGTCTTAAAAACAACAAAAAACAAAAATAAAACCTCCGGGGGAAAAAATTAAAACCCATATCTATCAAGTTTGAAAAAACTCGTTTAGCTGTAGTAGACAGACAGAATTATAAGACCCACTTTTTTCGTCTTCGCTATCATCGTAATGTCAACTTTGATCAAAATCTCGAGTTCGATGTTTTTCGCATTAATCACTTAAAATTAATAAAATAAAAATATTTATCAAGAGAACTGTTCAAGAGTTCCTGTCTGACTTCCTAAATTAATGATCTTGAATTCTAGCTCAGGAGCCTCGAATAAATTGGCACCAAAACCAACCAAACGTCTTTTGACTTTCCAAGCACTCAATTATTCCTTAGTTCGTTCGCATACAGTTTCGACTTTAAGCTGCATAAAATGTTCCATCACCTGAATGCAGGTACTTTGTAATTCCTTTATCACGAACCAAAAACAAAAAAAACCGTAAGGAAAAGTAACTATGAATACGTGTCACTGTCAAAAGAACGTTTCTCCCCAGAATGAATTCTAAAGAAAATGCCTTTGAACTTTAAGACGAATAAAAAAGAATGAAGGGTTTCTGTCAATGGCATCCTTAAAACCTCTTCTCAGTATGTGTGAGTGTGGTGCGCACTGTTAGGCATAAAAGTCCTTTCAACTTCATTGTTGTGTAAAAATGATCACCTATGCACTCGTATAGAGGAAAATATTTTTTTTACTAGCTTACCTTGTTTGCAATTACATCTGCACCCTGCAGAATGGACTCGGCAATAATACTGCTAAGGTCATTGTGTATCTCCTCCAGCTCCTGCATCAATTGAGGAACTGTCTCGCAATGATACGTCTCTAGCATGGCATTTGTGGCATGCAATTGCTGCACGTATGCATTGTGAGCATCGATGTACTCAGTTAAGGACAACTGAGTTGGACCTTGTCGATGCGCCACATAGCACTGCTTGTAATCCTGGCGACACTGCAACACAGAAAATAGAAAGTTCCATTAAAAAAAAAAAAAAAAGGATTCAAATCGGTTTATCGTTCAGTCCAACAACAGAACACAAAAAACGACAACCACAACCACAAATTTGCAAGTATAAACATATATGCATGTGATTGAAGGGATTTTTAACATCCTTTAGGGCAGGGTTTTCGAAGAAACAACTTACCTTTGATAATTTCTCTTCAGTCTTTGCGATAATGGTTTCAAAAGACTCCCTGTGGGTGAATATTTTCCTACTTTGAACTTTACGATGAAAGGATTTATCGAGCATTGGCCTTGACACCTGAAATGATGTTTTAAGGATCAAAATTAAATTGAAGTTAGGTTGCTTTAAATTAGTTTGTAGAAATATTATGTAAGGTAATGCACAGTTGAAAGGATAAAAGGAAACGTCTGGAAGTGAGTGCAACAAATGTTGTTAGATTGAATAATTAGAGCTTCAATCTAATGTTTGGCAAGGACCCAGACATATTTCAATACACACAGATTTATTCCTAGAGTAATTGTGTAAAAGGTATTTTTATATAGTACTTACGTAAGGGAAAGCATAGCAGTAAGAGTATAATGTATATTACGAAATTAACATAAATGGGTTTGCAAAGTTGGGCAATTTATCTTCAGATGAGGCACGTACATAGAAGTGTCGTTTGAGCTCCTGTTGTCTTTAGTTTAATCAGTCTTTATTGTGAGAAGAACAACTACATCAAATGTGTTTAACTTGTATGCTTTTATGATGGAAATAGTATATTAAAAGGAGAATAAGAGATATTTCAAAGAAAAAGAAGTCTTTAACGCACACATGGCTCTTGGCTTTTGAACCTCTTTCTTGACTAAAACATGGCCATCAGAGGACTACCGTAATTTTCAATAACATGAAAATCTTCCAGAGTCGACCAGGACTTCAATCAACAAGATTTTTGTATATGAATCAGAATTTACACCAGCGATCTTATAGACAATTGCATATCGTCGCCTGATTGCAAGAAAGTAAATTGTTGTTTTTTCTAAGACGTCCGAAACAGAAGAGGTGCAGACATGGGAATTGCCCGGGACCACCATCTGATGGTTGCTACCGTAAGATTACGAACAGCTACAGTTCGTAGATCCCAAGGAAACACCCAAATGCCCAAGTTCAACGCCGATAGACTCAAGGATCCCTCAGTCCGCCAACAACTAGGGGACCATCTTTCACAAGGATTGAGAACAATCAGTAGCACGGAACCCACTTCCATCGAAAACCATTGGTGTGCTGTGAAAAATGTTTTCATATCAGGTGCTGAAAGTATAGTTGGTCGGTCGCAAGGAAGAAATAGTGCCTGGCTTTCCGAAGAAACTTGGGCCAGGATCGAAGAAAGAAAACAGCTCAAAGCTCGCATTGCAGCAACGTCAGCAGCAAGCAGAATCGAGCTAGAGTCTGCGTACCGCATGAAGATGAGAGAAGTTCACCGTAGCATGCGACGTGACAAGCGTAACTATATCAACGCATTGGCAACAGAAGCAGAAGAGGCCGCAAGTAGGTGCGACAGTAGGACCGTCTACAGAATTAGCAAAGAGCTAACTGGTGTCCAAAGCTCTAAACAACACCTGGTAAAGGGCATAGACGGATCACTGCTATAGTTTCGGATGAGGACCAGATCTAAAGGTGGAAGGAACACTTTTCTGCGGTTTTAAATCGCGTTTTCATCAGCGAAGTCAACCTAACACCCAATGAGCCGTCCGTAGTAACAAATTCCCGAATACGCACTGTACCCCCCAGTAGAGAAGAAATCTTAACCGCAATCAGAGCACTGAAGAACAACAAAGCGGTTGAACTTGACGGTATTCCCGCAGAGCTCTTACGAGCAGCGCCAACAACATCGTCTGAGCTCCTGCACCCACTCATAGAAAGAGCTTGGGAAACAGAAAGTTTTCCTGAGAAGTGGAAAAAGGGAATGATTGACAAGCTTCCAAAAAAAGGAGACCTTACGCAGTGCGAAAACTGGAGAGGAATCAGCGTGCTGCCTGCTGTAGCGAAGGTTATAGCAAAAATCGTCCTAGGTCGAATAAAAGACCACCTAGAAGACACGCTTGACGCCGAACAAGCAGGTTTCCACACTGGATCTTCCTGCGTGGATCACATCAACACCTTGCGGATCATCATCGAACAGTGCGTTGAATATCGATCACCACTTCACCTGCTGTTCATCGATTTCGAAAAGGCGTTTGACAGTGTCAATAGAGAATTTATTTGGCTTGCCTTGCGCAGGAGGGGCATTCCGGATAAATTGATCGCTATTATCAAGGCTACATATGAAGGATCCAAATGTCACGTTCTGCATAAAGGAAGGTTGTCAGAGGAGTTTGAAATCCAAAGTGGTGTAAGACAGGGTTGTATACTGTCACCAATACTGTTCCTGTTGGTAATAAGTGATGTGCTACATGCAGCTTTGTCGACTTTAAATGGAGGAATTCAGTGCAATCTGCTATCATACCTGAAACATCTGGACTAAGCGGATGACGTGTGCTTACTCTCTCATAGGATCATGGATCTCCATCAAATGACAACAAGGCTGGAGAGTGAAGCCGAAACCGTCGGGCTTAAGATCAATACGGCAAAAACTAAAAGGATCAGCCTTGGAACTTCCTCATCTACTCAAATAGATATTTCTGGACAACCGGTAGAGACGGTAGAGAGTTTTCAATACCTTGGGAGTATTGTCTCTACTGATAGCGGGACCGAACTAGATATAACCAGCCGAATCGGGAAAACAAAGGCTGCGCTCGGAATGCTGTCCAAAATATGGAGAAACAACTCTACAAGCCTAAAGACCAAGCTACGACTGTTCCGCTCCAATGTAGAATCCGTGCTTCTTTACGCATGCAGTACATGGAAAGTAACACCCACTGTCAGAAGAAAGCTTCAAACGTTCGTAAATAGATGTCTGCGAAACATCTTGCGGATTTTCTGGCCCAACCGTATCTCCAATGATGAACTTCATGCGAGGACAGGTCAGGAACCCATAGACTCTATAATACGAAAACGTAAGTGACAGTGGATTGGACAATTGGACATACGCTTCGAAAAGGCCACGAGTGCATTGCGCGTCAAGCGATGCAATGGAACCCTCTCACGCAGCAAGGCAGAGGAGTGGGCCGACCCAGAAGTACTTGGCGAAGAACGGTCGAGGAGGAATCAGCACAACTGGGGAAGAGTTGGAGAGAGCTGAGGTACATCTCCAGAAACCGTACACGATGGCGCGTAGTAGTAGTGGAGGCCCTATGCCCCGCAAGGGGAACCACACGGACGTAATAGGTCCGAGGACCTAAGTAAGTAAGTAAGTAAGTATTTTTTTCTACAGCCTTTCACCACACGATCGACCCATAGGTAAGTATGGAACGAACAATCACCGTGTACATCCACTGGATGACCTGCGGTCGCATGCCCATCGTGTACCGAAGGTTTTCCTTGCATGTGTATGTCCTATGTCATTGTCCTTGAATGACACTTGCATCGAAGAAACCGAAAAGCTCTCAGTATTTGGTATGTGTTAACGACGATCTTCGTTGGAATGACCACATTCTAGAGACCGCCAAAAACGCTGCTTCGCCCATTCTGATCTGGCTACCATTTACAAGGCGTTTATACGTCCAAAACTCGAGAATAACTCAAATCTGCAGGCGCAGCACAAACTTCTATCCACTTATTGGATATAATTCAGATTCATTCCCATCTCTTGAACACCGTCGGAATCTTTGATGTATCATGAAATCTCTTAGACTTCAAAAATTTGGATATATTTAGAATCATAAACCTTAGAGTTGTAAAGGAATGCAATCTGTTGTGAATGCAATCCTTTAAAATCCAAATGATTCCTGGCACCGGTATGAACATGGGCAGTTTTTTTTTCAAATTTGAACCAAGTCATTTTTTGAATCAGTATTGATTTTTCGGATGTGTCGATTTTTCTAATCGTGCGGTATTGTTCCACAAACCTCTTCCAGACAAGGATATCTGCCGAAGTTATGTCGTGTATGATGTATGGCTTATCCCTTTTTTCCTAGCGCCTCGTGCTTTTCGAACTCGTTTTTCTTCAGTGTTCAGTGCCGATTGCCGAATGCATAGAATCAAACCATGAATTTTAAATGAATTGGGGCAAAATTTTAAACAACCTATTAATAAGGGCTAAGCAATTTACTAGTTAGCGATTTGTTAAAAGTTTAGTAATTTATTAACTCTTCGAAAATTTTAAACGTTTTTTTTCTTTTAACTTACTAATAAATTACTAATAATTGCCTTTTATTAAAAATGGTGCATCTGAACACGTCAAAACAATGATAGTTCGTGAAAAAATACAAATCAAACAAAACTAAATCTTAGGAACGGACCTAATAGTTTGACTTGTCAGAACTCAAAGTGACAATCACAATTTATTTCTCCCAAAGAAGTGTAATGTAAATAGTACTTGTAATTCTGGTGAAATTGAAATCCCACGGCATGTAATTCGGTCTTGGATTTTCAGGTTTTCAACCAAGAACCGAACTGCTGTCTTGTCAAACTTATGCCGGAAGTAAAATTCTCCATCGTCCAGCTCTTCAAAAGGATTTGCTGGTGACTCAAAACATCGCACTTTTCTGCACAAAACTGAGTCTTTAAACATATCGAAATCTTCGTCTTCCGAAAATATTTTTTATTATTTTATTTACTTTTAAAAATAATTAGCTCATGAATCAAACAAAAAACACACAATTAAACTCTTTCAAATAAAATTATCAAGAAATTTTGTACGAGCAAAATGACAGAAGTCATATGGATTTAGCAAATTACTAAAAGTTAAAGTAGCGAGTATGTGATTTTAACTTTAGTAAAATGTTGATAGTAATATGTTAAAATCGTTTAAAATTAGTAAAATCCTTAGTAATTTATTAAAAATTTCAGCTAAACATTAATTTAATTAAATGATCATCACCCTAAGGTACTTAAAAGCGATGCTAACTAAAAAACGTCTAAAATTAAGTTACCTAGTTCTTGTATAATCAGGTGACGATATGCCGACGATCTAATACGAGGGCAGTTTGAAAAGTTCTCGGCCTGACCAATAAAACGCAATAAATTTTAAAACTTTTTTTTAATCTTTTTCTACATATTCTCCTCTTATATCATTTTATAGGCCGATTCCTCCAACTCTTCGAAAAACCGCTCCGTCTCAGCAATCACCTCCTCGTTGGTGAAGAATTTGCGTCCAACCAAATTTTTTTTTAAGTTAGGAAAGAGGTAATAGTCTGATGGTGCCAAATCAGGTGAATAAGGGGGGTGGTTCAATATACACCAAATCGAAGTTCATGGAGTTTAGCCATGACAACAATCGACTTGTGTGCTGGAGCTTTATCCTGAAGAAAAAGGATCTTCTTTTTGGCCAATCCTGGTCTTTTTTCGGCAACTTTTCCAGCCAATTTGTCCAACAGGTTTGCAAAGTATTGACCAGTGATAGTTTGACCCTTGGGAAGGTAATCAATAACAATGATTCCCTTGTAATCCCAAACGACTGACACCATAACTTTCCCAGCTAAAGCACACGACTTGGCTTTCTTCGGTGGAGGAGAACCGCTATGCTTCCATTGTTTTGATTTTTCTTTTGTCTCAGGAATATAGTGATGAATCCATGTTTCTTCGGTGGTAATGAATCTTCTCAAGAAATCGCTGGTATTCCTCCGAAATAACACTAGATTCTCTCTAGAGATTTCAACTCGATTGAATTTTTGTTCTTCGCTCAGCAAACGCGGCACCCACCTTTCGGACAATTTTTTCAACCCCAATATTACGGTCAAAATGTGGTAATCCCGCTCAGAAGAGATCCCCATGGTGTAGCTAATTTTTCGCACTTTTAACCTTCGGTCGTCTAAAACCATTTTATGAACTTTATCGACATTTTCTGAAGAGGTGGATGTTGTTGGCCTTCCGCTTCTGCGATCATCTTCGACGCTCTGTCTGCCATGTTTAAATAAGACTGCCCACTTTTTGACCATGGAATACGAAGGTGCAGATTCCCCCAATGTTTCATCGAAGTCATCTTTAATTTGATTTGGTGTCATATTCTTTTTGACCAAATATTTAATGACGACTCTTATTTCATTTTTTTCCATTTTCGTTGTTAGCAATAGGTTCGTTCAAACAAAAAATTGCACTGATATATGTAAGTACGCGACCAATTTTAATGAAACTTCACATACAATTATTATATATATAAGGCTATTTGAGGAATTAAAATTTATTTATTAAAACAACGTCTTCTATGTTACAGCCTCCGTAGCTTACAGAACAGCTCCAAAAGTCGAGGTAATCCGAATTCTTTTGCAGCGTGACTTCGACAAAATATTCAGAAATATTGCGATGACTGAAAGTTGAAAACGATTCTGTTAAGAATTGCGCTGGATGGAGCTTTAAGGAAAGCTAGTGATCATAGGGCCATATAGACGGGCAATTAGGCGAGGAAAAGTGTACTAAAGTCCCTTGGCATCTGGTTGGATCAGTATTTATAATTCGACGGACATATAAATGCTGCTCTTGCCAGGGACAAGGGAGCCCATGCGGTTATTTTAAACGGTGAAGTTACTTGCTGCACGGCCCTCATCCCACCGATGATTTCCTATGGATGCCCGGTGTGGTTCAACGGGCCCCATCTCAAATGGAAAAGATTCGGTTGTTTGAGAGGCAGTTTTAGACGTTGCCTTGGATTACACGGAACACCAGGGTCGGAGTACAAAAATTAATATTCCATACAAGTTCTATACAACGGAGCCAACATAAACGGAATTGATAAATTTTTGTTAAAGCTGTTTTCTTGTCACATTGCAAAAACGATGTCCTAATTTTTTCGGGCTTACTACCCTAACGACGATTGTTATGAGAATGTGCGTCTAAGCGGCTCTATCCTACCCGGTACATTCTATTCCCTAATATGACAGTCAGGGGCTGGTTGAGGATACAATGGCAACTCCGCTAAATGAACCACGTCGGCCGTAGAACTGTGGATAGGTGGCTGGCTCCTTTATAGTCGAGACGTCTTCGAATAAGGTCGAGCAGAGCGCCTTCGGTTAAGTAGGACTTTGTTCGATCGGGAAACAGAACCATATCTAAGTGATATAGAAAGTTGTTTGGATATGTATGTGACTTAGTCGATTTATTTAAGTTAAAGTACAGTCAGGGTGGCAGAAAAAAAATTGAGGTTCCATTAATTTCGGATTATTTTCTTCGACCATATTTTGTAGATGGGCATTTGTAGACTCCCAACAAAGTTAACGGTCACTACTATAAATAGGTCGACACCAAAGATCTCAGCTGCAGGACGTTCATTGGATTTAGATACAGCTATATAGAGATCTTTTAGACTACCCTAATTTTGATAGTGTTTTTCAAGCTAAATCATTGGCTATCAGGGAAGCATGCATAGTACTCAAACAAGATTCAAACTAGAACCGGTATACGGCTATTATCACAGACAGTAAGGCGGCTGTGTAAGCAATTAATTCTAGCTTGCTAGCTTTAGCATTAACTTCAATGTCACTCTTATCTGGGTTCCGGGTCATTATGGCATTGATGGGAATGAATGAGCTGACGAGCTGGTCAGGCACGGATCAGTCCTTCATAACTTACTGGTGGAAAGAGTCAACATTCCGCTCGGAGTTATGAAGAGCAATATACTCTCAATGTTTCTTCACGAATTAAACCGTAGGTGGAGCAGTTTAACTTAGAAAATTTTGACCCACCTATAATAAATCCCGAATACTTGATCTGATATGCAGATCCAGACAAGACAGCTAGGATCGTAGCTACGAGTACCTGTAGCGGACACTGGCCAATAGGAGAGCATAAAGCAACAGCTGTGAAGATCATCGGGAAAAACAGTCTTCCAAATGCCCTGCTCTGGCCAAATTTAAAGCAAAATCATTAGGAAGGGCATTTTTTGACGAGATTGAAGAGCTTTCGGAAATAAAGATCAAAGACTTGATCTCTTTTCTCAACACGACGAAATGTCTCTAGGACGAACTTCGATTACTTCTCTGCCGTGCCCTTCGTTTGATTATTTAGTAGATCCAGAACAAGCAGATGATCACTCAATCGGATCATCATGAATTTATACCTACGACTACCATCGATCAAAATGTATTACATTTCCGAGAAAAAGACCACTAACGCGCGCCGCGCCGGCGTGATTGGAGTGCTTTAAAGCTCGAGTTTTAAAGCTCGCTATAGATGTCCGCAATTTTTGTTCAAAAAATCATTATGAGCGACGAAGCACTTTGCAGACTTTGTTAATAAACAGAAAAGCCGCTATTGAGGCACTAAAAACCCTCGCTTGATACACCAAAAACCAGTACTAAATCGTAGAGTAACTGCATGGTGCGCCATTCGGGCCGCCACGTTATTAGGCCATATTTCTTTGAGGATGCCCTAAAAGTGATTGCTGGCCGCTATCGGGAAATGTCGAAACATAAAACGGCCACCATATGAGCAAAAATTAAATTTGGAGTGGCATGCCATGTCTACGAGAAAATTACGAATTCAAGTGATAAGCTAGTTCACTAGACTTTCACGCCACAGATCTTGATTTTATTCCTTGCCGCTTCCAATCAAAAAATAAAAGTTTTCTCAGAGTTACTGCTTGTTGCGAGGAAGAGACAAATCCTCCCAAAATATCCCTTATCATGAAATGTATATCTCGACTTAGTTGTTTTCACTCGCCAGAAAATTGTAGGTTCCCTTCATACCTGCTGACAGCAGGCACACTGGAATTTGTGAAAGATTTAAACAACTAGGCTCTGGTCAGAGTTCGAACCTTGCTCCGTTCGGAGCAAATTTGCTCCACTTTTGAAGGAAAAAAAAAATCTACTCCACCGCTCCGATTTTTTGTGATTTACTCAACTTTTCCACACAGACGAATTGTCTAATTTATATTCAAATATGACATTGTTGAAATAAACCATTAAACCTTTGTTAAAAATTCTTTCTGAATTTGTGATTTGTTTATTTTTACAAAACAATTTCTAAAAATAATACTAAGTTTTCCAATGAAACCTGTAATTTATTTTTCTTTTTTGCTAATACTATTTTTTTATGTTCATATTTATGTTTTAATTTGTTCCAAATCTACTCCGGAAATCTTGCATTTGCTCCACTTTTTTTCAAATTTGCTCCGAAATTTTATGACTGAGGTTCGAACCCTGGCTCTGGTGCTCCACAAACTTTGCACCTCAATTTAATTTATTTTTCTCTTGCGATACAAAGGTACTATATGAAAAGGTTTGCATGCGTAAACTAAATTCGAACTCAGGCTTGACATGGCGATAACAAAGAAGACGAAAAAGCGATTTTAAAAAAATTTCTTACATGTATAACTAAAAAAAAAAAATTATAAAAAGTATAGCTTAATTATTATTTAAAAAAAATAATAAACACTTTTTTAATTCAATTTTAGTTTTTAATTTTCGTCCCATAAAAAATGTATTTCAAAAAAATCAGTGACCCATTTTCCAATATGTCGAATTTTCAAAAAAAAAATTCTAAAACTGAAAAAATATTTTTTGAAGTTTTTATATGCAATGTTTTCTTTTTAAATTTAAAAAGACTTTTGTATAAGAAATTTCATTAAAAACTGATATGCCGATAATGAGAAAGTCAGAACTCGAAAAGAGAACAAAAATGTGCTTTCGTAGGAATTGGCAATAGCATCTTAAATTCAAAATTCTTGCTCTTTAATTATAGTTTATAGATCATTAAAATTACGCTAAAGGGACAGAAAATTTTTAAAATTCTAGGTACCCTTTTCGAGAAAAATTCAATTTTCCAAAATGTGAAAGACATTATTTTTAGATAAAATGAAAGTTTTTTTCGTTCTTTTTGTAGATAGTATTGTCAAGTTTTAAAAAAAAATAAGTGTATGGTTTCCGAAATATTGAGTTAAAAAAAAAAAAAAATGAATCTAACAACAGTCAAATTTCTTAGGAGCTACGCATACAAAATTTTATCAAAATCTGTTGTATCGTTTTTGGAAAAATCGAAAACAAAAAATAGCATTTATAAGCTTTTTGGATTTTTTTTTGCAACCATTGGCCAATTTATAGTAAATGAATTTTTTGAATTTTGTTTTAACAGATATGCGGAACATGTCTTTTTAAAATATATATCGCAAGTAAAAATATAGAGAAGTCCACTAAGTTGAACACAGAGCAAAACCCTTAACGGGTATCTAATTTTCGTCTGGAAAACTGCTTTTAAAATCATACATGTTATACATAAAATAATTTAAATAATACTGGCGCAAAATTATAGGTACTCCATCTAGTAAATGTTTAAACTATTTTAGGATGATACTAGGTTAAGACGAAGTATCATTCTTTCTCTAACATTTTATTAAATGTATGAACTTCATATAACTCCTTTGACTTTTCAAAAAAAAAAAAAAAAAGATCTATTCACTTAATTCTTGTGACGAACACTGTACTGTCATTGTTTTAGGCATTTTCAGAAGCAATTTATTGAAATCATAGCCTCAGCCCCATATAAGTTGGAAGATGTTTAAAATTTAGAATAAGTTTATAAACTTTGCAAAACCGATACCATCCAACGTTTGAAATAATATAATTTTTCCAGTAATATTTCGTTTTTTCAATTTCATAGTTTTTGTATTGAGGTAACAGCTTGAAGTACCCCCTTGGCATAATGGTTCTTGCGTTGAACTATCACTTTTTTTTTCAGGAGTATTCTTGTCATGAAAAATTATTTTTCAACTTAGCCCTTCGCAAGGCAATTCAAGGATTCTAGGAAGTTGTAATATTATTTATTTAATCCAATTATTTTAAGAATCATAAGGCATCATTTAAAAGCTTTTGGACAGACATTATTTTTTGGTTGAAATTTAAGTCATTATCTAAGCTGCTAAGGGTTTTTTTAATAAAGACAACAATTAATTTTGCATTTAAATAAAAGGCATGAATATTGAAATATTGGGCTAAAATGTAGATATTCCAATTGTAGAAGCTGCACAAGCTGGATTCAAGTTAAATATGAAATTCATACAAACACAACGAGTATGTTCGCAGGAATTGATTCTTTTGAGCCAATTGTTCATTATTCTTCCAAACATTGATATCATCCAAAACTTCGGAAATTTTGTGTGCGATAATCTCCCTGAGGGCCTCGTCATTCAAGTGGATCATTTACACAATTTCTGAACTCCGTACTTCAGATCAATTATTTGGGTACCTGTGTGGAATGTGGCACGCACCATCCAGCGTCTTTTTTGGAATCAGATATACTGATGTCAGCCACTCCATTTCGTTGCGGCTTGAATTCCATACAAACGGTCACTTTTTGCGGATCTTAAATCTTATCTTAAAGCACATGTGAGTTTTTTGCTGTCCAAAATGCATATTTACACTACTGACAGAGTTTCATCGCTGAAGATGATTTTACAATGAGATTCAGATTCCAATTGGAGAAAAGTTAAATGATCAAGACTTATCCAGTGATTTGGCACATTCTGAACTCATCTGTGATTTTCAAGGGTGTACCTATCTCTTATTAGCTGTTCGGACTCGGCAGAAATTTGTTGGTCTCCTCCATTACTGGTAACACGAAGAAAAGAATTGGTGAGAGTTATAAGCTACTAGGTCATGGTTCTCTACGAACTGTTTCACCACCAAATTTAATTTATTAAATTTGAAATTATGATACTTTAACCATGATGTTGTCACATTGTTACAGTAACATTCAATAGTGACTTGAATTTATCATCTTTAGCATGCACAGCCTGTCTGAGCGGATTATTATACCGACCGGAACTTGGAATAGGCGCTCTCAAAGTTGCCACCATTGACCTGGAACTTTGGTAGTAATTTTAATAATTTACAAACTTTGCTCATTTTTGACTTTCACTATGGCACAACTGTAAACCTTGACAAACGCTTTGACATTGACACATCAGAACAGAAGTTTAGGATATGTTTATCTCACCTCAAAAACTGCGATAGTTTCCAAAAAAACAATCCAAATTTTAAAAGAATCAGTTGGATTGCTTTTATCACTGATTACGAACGAATTCGACACATATTTATTAAAAAAGCCATAAGTTGCCCTAAGCTATACCCAGCAATTCTGTTTAATTAAGTGGTTTCATAAACTTTGGTTTATCTTATTTTTTTTTGCTACTTATTACTCTGCACGAAGTCCTTTAACAAGTTTCCATTTCGGAGTGAAAAGAAAAGTTCAAGGCTGTATCTTTGACGACACGTCTAAGTACGAGAATACGACGGAAAAAGATAGAAGCAAAGTGGTGACAAATCACGTTTATACCGGGTTATGTTTAATGTTGGGATTTTCCTGTTGGAGTTAAATATAAAGATGTAGGATGTAGATGTAGTTATACAATTCCCATCCTTAATTTCAATTCCGCTCATCTAAAAATATCCAGTCGTGCGAGTAATGTCACGTTCTGGAAATGTTTTGCGATTAACTGGGTGGAAAAGCAAAACATACGGAAATAAATTTCATTAACTGTGTTGTTTCTTATTCTTAGTTGGATTATTATATTCAATGAGTTCTTGTTATCTATGTGATTAAAAGTCAAGGCAGCCGGATTTTTATATGAAAACATTAGAGTTTAGTATAGAGTAATTGATAAACTTGGAAGCGCTTAAATGAGAGAAGAACAGCGATGGGAAATGTAAAGTCAAGTTGTAAATAGACCTATGTTTCAAAATAATTTATCCTAGCCCAACACTTTCCAAAAGAAAAACTCTAGGTTCATGTACGCTACTTTCTTTACACCTTGGTGGTATCGCCCACGTTTTTAACATTTAAGTTAATGTTAAAAATCTTACCCCAATAAATCTTGGTGAAAATGTCTCATTTACCATGTATGAAGCAACAAAAGGGTTTATAAAAATGGCTTTTACAATACACCCCTTAAGGTACTACGTAGTACGGTGTAGAACGCAAAAAAAACGCACGATTTTTGGGAATTTTTTTCTCGGAAACTTAATTAGGTAGTAACATAAAAAAAAATGAATACATGCGTCAAGAGTACAAAAAAAATTATTTTGTCTTAATTTACTAATTTTTGGCTGAATTATAGAGGGTGCCAACGTTGACTCATCAAAAAACACATTGTTCCACTGCGGACAGTTAATCTCCGGATCTACTGAGCCGATTTTCAAAAAACTTGTTGCAATTTGATTGTTTTTATGTTTTCTAAGACAATTTATTACAATTTGACCAAAAAGTTATGAACACCAAAAATGGCGACCCAAAAATGGCCAAAAAATAGCCAAAAAATTTTTTTTTTTCAAAGCTTGACATTTTTTTGTTTTTTAAACAAATTGTGGTAAATTGTCTCGTAATAAACCTTCCTTTAAATGACCCCCTTTGTTTTTTTTTTTGTTTCAGTGCAGTCAATCTTGAAATTAACTTAACTGTCCGCAATGGGACAATGTATTTTTTGATGAGTCGACGTTGGGCCATTTATAATTCGGCCAAAATTCAAAAATTTTAAAAAATGTTTTTTTTTTTGCACTCTTGACGCTTGTATTCATTATTAAAAAAAATATGTTATTACCTAATAAAGTTTCCGAGAAAAAAAAACCACAAAAATCGTGCGTTTTTTAGTGTTCTTAACCGTACTAGTACCTTAAAGAAGTTAAGAAAATAAAGAAGGATTGAAGACGGGAATAATAGCTGCACATTCGTGAAGTACGGCAGATAAAAGAATCTCTGTTCTGTTCATGTGGAAAACTATTTAACTACACGTAACTAGATGTTACAGAAAAATAAGAATATTACAAAGAGAGTCGGAGACAAAACGGAACCCTAAGGTATACCATCATTTTTTTTACTTGCGATTTATTTGTAGGTACTATAAGGAAAGTTATGCATTCGGAAAAAAAATTGAACTCGAGATTTTGATCAAAGTTGACATTACGATGATAGCGAAGACCAAAAAAGTGGGTCTTGCAATTCTGTCTGTCTGTCTCTCGGTTCGACTACAGCATAAATGGCTCGGCCGATTTTCTTCAAACTTGGTAGATATGGGTCTTGATTTTTTCCCCCCACATTTTTTTTTAAGACCAAAAATAACGGTACCTACCATACGGTTTTTTACTAAATTTTATAAATATTTTTTTTTCTCAAAAACTGCCCCACAGATTTTTTTAAAAAAATTTGAAAAATTTCATTTAGTTAAAACTAGGTAATAGTTGAAAAAAAAATTTGCAAAAATTTGTTATTTTTGGTAGCCCCCCTGGGTCCATTTTTTTGTTTTTGATTTTCTCGAAAACGGTGAAGCCGATTTAAACCATTTTTTTACGCTAAAGGTCCTCCAAAGTTTAAATATTATTACATATTCAAATTTTCAATTTTTAATTTTTTGGATTTAAAACAAAATCAAAATTTTTTTTTTGGAAACTCAATATTTTGAAAACCCTAAGATCAATTTTTTTCGAACTTGACAAATAAAAGTTTTTTAACATAATCTACAAGATTTGAGAAAAAAAAATTTGTTTTATCTAAAACTAACGGTACCTTCCATAAAAATTTTAAAAAATGGTTTTCGAAAATCGTATTTTTCTCGGAAACGGTTCCGAGAATTTTTTCTTTTTTTTCTTTTGATTAATTTTTACAATCTATAATATAATAAAAAATTGAAATCTAGATATTACTCACTGTACCAACCATAGAACGATTTTTTCATATTTTTAAATTTCTCATTATCGGCATAACGGATTTAAATGAAATTGTTTATAAAGAACCTCCTAAGAAGTTTAAAAAACATTGCATTTCAAAACTTACAAAAAAAAATATTTTCAATTTTTAGAAAAAAAAAAAACGTTTTTTTTTTTTTTTGGAAAATTCGATATCTCAAGAACGGCTTAATATTTTTTCTTGTAAATTTAATTTTTATTCGAACAATAATAACAACTTTAAATTGGCATAACGGATTTTTTTCTTAAAAATTTTGTACTTAAAATCTTATTTTTTTAAGGAACCACTACTTATAATTTTTTGTTCTTGCATAAATTCATATTTGCATAGCATTCTGTTTTTATCTTTTACTACTGAAAGAATTTAAAAAATTCATTTTATCCTTATGAACAGTTTTCTTTAATAACTTTCGTTTTTAAAATTCCTAGTCTATTACATAGGAGCAAGTTCGTGCGACCCAGTCGGGCATTTTATTTTTGTTGAATTACCATCCAATACAAAAATTATATGTTCCCTAATGATTTTTAAACACTTTTGCATAACTTTGTTTTGAGTTGAAGAACAATTTAATTAATCTCAAGATCGGCTACCAACTTTCAGGAAAAGCGACAGTATAGTCGAAAAAAAATTACTTTACTTAATACAAATAAAAATGAATTTTAGAACACGATTCTACAAAAAAATTATAGAATATTTGATATACAAAATACAGTCGACTCCCTCTAAGTCGAAGTTCCCTCTAACTCGAACTTTTTAGCCGTATTTTTGCATTCCCCTGAATTTTCCATACAAAAACTATCCTCTAAGTCGAACTCCCTCTAAGTCGAAGTTCCCTCTAACTCGAACACATTTTCTTGATTATTGACTTATTTTCTTTCCCTCTAAGTCGAATTTTTTTCTTTTGCCAAAAAAAAATCAAAAAAATCACAACTCGTTATTGTTTTAATTCTTATTAAAACATCAAGCACACACTCGATCACTTCCATTCTCTATGTTGCATCGCCTGCGCCGTCACCGTCATGTCAGTGTGCTAAACTTGCAATTTACAATATAAACATAAAAATCTCTTCCTAAAAAGATATTCATAAAAAAATTGCAAGGCAATGAAAAAAGCATTTGTTGGTTGGATTCCATTCCATTCCAACTTCCAAACATATTGTGCTTTATTTGAAAGCAGTAAGACTATATCACTGAAGTTCTCTTAAATAATTGTGGGTCGTGGGGAACGTGGCGGTGAGATTCCAATTGCAATACATTACAAATTACAATTACAATTTTTTTTAAATAGTTAAGTTGAAAAAATATTTTTTTTATAATACATATTTATGAATTAATGAGCGATAAAAGCAAGAAGCTTATTTATTTTACTTATTTTATTTAATTTATTTATTTTATTTATTTTATTTGTTATTTAATTCAATAAATCATTAAGAAAAAACTCTCTCTAACTCGAATTTTTCTAAAACTCCCTCTAACTCGAACTAGTTTTGATATCCCGTGAAAGTTCGACTTAAAGGGAGTCGACTGTAGATCAAAGTAAATTATTCCGTTTTCGAAAAAATTGTAAATTTTTCATCGAAAAAATTTAAAATGTACGGAAAATAACCAATGTCGTTGGATGAAATGTTTTTCATCTGCTCTGCTATCCCAAAAACACAAAACAGCAGTATTTTGTGTAGCCACCCTGCAGGCCAGTACGTGACTACTGCTGGAAGATTCTCCGCGAAGATTCAACGCCACATAAAAGAAGAAGTGTAAGCAATGCGTCATATTTTCAATAAAAATTATGAAAAAAAGAAAAAACACTGAAATGGTCTGCCTTCACGTACTGTTTCATAACTTCCACATTTATTATTTGATTTCATTGATCTTGTGCGTTTTAGCTTTGTTAAAACAATCACCCGTATTCTGAAACTCGTATTTATGACTCGTATTCGACTATAGTCGTATGTTGGTATTCCAGAAGTCGTACATTCGACTTCACTTGTACTAATATCGGGAAACGCAAAACATCGCATACGACTATTCGTATTTTATAGTTATTCCGAATCTCGTATTCGATTTACTTGAAGTCGTATTTGTGTACTTTTTTACTCGTATTAAATTTTCTAGACGAGACTTGTTTATTTTTTCGATAAAAATGGACAAAAAGTTAATTTAAGTAACGGGTGATTTTTTAAGAGCTTGAGAACTTTTTTTAAAAAAAAACGCATAAAATTTGCAAAATCTCATCAATTCTTTATTTGAAACGTTAGATTGGTCCATGACATTTACTTTTTGAAGATAATTTCATTTAAATGTTGACCGCGGCTGCGTCTTAGGTGGTCCATTCGGAAAGTCCAATTTTGGGTAACTTTTTCGAGCATTTCGGCCGGAATAGCCCGAATTTCTTCGGAAATGTTGTCTTCCAAAGCTGGAATAGTTGCTGGCTTATTTGTGTAGACTTTAGACTTGACGTAGCCCCACAAAAAATAGTCTAAAGGCGTCAAATCGCATGATCTTGGTGGCCAACTTACCGGTCCATTCCTTGAGATGAATTGTTCTCCGAAGTTTTCCCTCAAAATGGCCATAGAATCGCGAGCTGTGTGGCATGTAGCGCCATCTTGTTGAAACCACATGTCAACCAAGTTCAGTTCTTCCATTTTTGGCAACAAAAAGTTTGTTAGCATTGAACGATAGCGATCGCCATTCACCGTAACGTTGCGTCCAACAGCATCTTTGAAAAAATACGGTCCAATGATTCCACCAGCGTACAAACCACACCAAACAGTGCATTTTTCGGGATGCATGGGCAGTTCTTGAACGGCTTCTGGTTGCTCTTCACTCCAAATGCGGCAATTTTGCTTATTTACGTAGCCATTCAACCAGAAATGAGCCTCATCGCTGAACAAAATTTGTCGATAAAAAAGCGGATTTTCTGCCAACTTTTCTAGGGCCCATTCACTGAAAATTCGACGTTGTGGCAGATCGTTCGGCTTCAGTTCTTGCACGAGCTGTATTTTATACGGTTTTACACCAAGATCTTTGCGTAAAATCTTCCATGTGGTCGAATAACACAAACCCAATTGCTGCGAACGGCGACGAATCGACATTTCACGGTCTTCAGCAACACTCTCAGAAACAGACGCAATATTCTCTTCTGTACGCACTGTACGCATTCGTGTGGTTGGTTTAATGTCCAATAAAGTAAACTGAGTGCGAAACTTGGTCACAATCGCATTAATTGTTTGCTCACTTGGTCGATTATGTAGACCATAAATCGGACGTAAAGCGCGAAACACATTTCGAACCGAACACTGATTTTGGTAATAAAATTCAATGATTTGCAAGCGTTGCTCATTAGTAAGTCTATTCATGATGAAATGTCAAAGCATACTGAGCATCTTTCTCTTTGACACCATGTCTGAAATCCCGCGTGATCTGTCAAATACTAATGCATGAAAATCCTAACCTCAAAAAAATCACCCGTTACATTGGTACCTCTTGGCAAAATGGTTAGGCGTTAAACTGTCATGCGGAAGGTCTGGAGTTCGATTCTCAGCCGCAGCAAAAAGTTTTTCAGGAGTGTAATGCCTCTTGCAACGAATTGACAAATCCTCTAAGAGTATATCTCTTGTCTTGGAAAGTGCTACACATTTGCCGGTCGGAATCGGCAGAAAATTTTAGGACTCCTCCGTTCCTGGTAACACGCACACAGGAATGGTTGAGAATTGTAAGTCACTATAGGTCCTGGTTCACTTGGAGCTGTTGCACCACCAAATTTTTTAAAGCACATTTTTTATTGGTTTATTATTTGCACTCAACATTATTAACGCGTTCATGTTTAGTAAAATAATAAATCGTTCTCAATTTGAGACATTGGTTTGTGCATTGGAAGAAAATTTGGAGGTAGCAAGGGGCCATAGGAAGATTGGAAAACTCAAAGCAAATAATTAACAGTTTTGGGCGGACCGAAATGGTCCAACTTGTCTTAAAGTAAGAAATATTTAACAAATTGTAATTCATGCCTCTGTAGGTCTGCAATGATCAAAGGTATTTAGTTAAAACAGAAACAAGTGTAAGTTTTCAAAGTTGTTTAATGTTTTCAAATCAAATTGTAACCAATTTATTAATACAAATATAGATTAATTGCCACACCTGAAGATGTTCATAGACATGAACGAAACGTCGTGACAATATAATTATTAATTGTTTTTTCATTGACCTAAAGCCCATCATTAATATTTTCATCACTTTAAAACAGAAACTGCATCACAATAAACAGCAATTTAAAGGCATAGGGGTGGTGAAATTACAACCATATGCTAGAGCAAATTTGAGAAGTACATTGCTAACATTTTAAATTTAAATTGTTAATCCCTAAGGATCAAACATTGGAGTTTTTCAGCCTCCTCCTGTAATCGACACGATAAATACTGAAGATGAAACTGACATAGTCCAAGAATATAACGAGTACTGCATACTTGATGCACTATTGCTCCCACTAGAGTATGCAAGACTTTCACATTTGTAAATAACTATAAAAGGCCTATCTAATTATGCTAATTATTTTTTGCTATCAATCACACATAAAAATTGCTGTGAGCTCTTAGTCTAACTCGTACAAACAAAAAACAAAAAGAAAAAACAAATAAAATAGAAGAAGAGCCACTTCAAATCAATGGAGCTCATCAGAATTTCATTATAAATAAAATAATTTAATTGAAAAAACAACAAATGACTTTTTCAATTCAATTTTATTGATTTTGACAATTACCTACGGGCGACAATATACGTTGTTTTTTTAAGCTTCTCGTACGCAACGTATACGACTTGAAGAATAACGATTTTGATTTTGATACGAGACGAGTTCGAGTTCGACTACGAGTACGAGTACGAGACAAAATACGACTTGTGGAATATGGGTGAATATCTTCTACCTGAGATATTAAAAGTATTTTAAATATTTTTTTGTCCATCATTACGGAATGACTTAAAACAAGCGATTTTCTAAAAACAGCGAAAAATTGTGTTTTTTGAAACTTTAAACGGCTTTTTCTTGATGATTGTTGGGCCGATTTACACAAGTCGTATACTTTTAGAAAGACAAACAAAATATCTATTCAAAAACATAAAGTATTAATATGTTAATTAGTGCGACCGTTATTGAGAATTAGGCTTATACATGGAAAAGAAGCAAAAAACATATATGCTCATATGCTCATATCTCGAAAACGCTTCTTAAAAAAATAAATGAGTGTCATTTTCTTGTTCAGAGAATCAAAATTAGTCTAGGAAATACTTTTTTTGTTGAGGTACTTTTTTATGTAAACTAGTGTAATAAGTCCCCAACAAGTGACCTAATATTATGTGCGTAGACCTAATCAAGATATAGCCAGGGTAGTTGCATTGCAATATGCACTGAACACTAGCCAATAGAGGAACATGCATTCCCTTAAATACTCAGTGTCGTAGTTGTGGATATCAGCAGGAAAGAAAACGAAATAGTCATTCAGTTCCTCTGTGAATGCCCTGCTTTGGCCGGAATTAAAAACCAATTATTCGGAAAGTTATTCCTCGACTACCTTAACGAACTTTCTGAACTGAAGATCAAAGACCTGTTATCTTCCCATAGCGCAACGAAATGGCTGTGAGACGAACATTGACGACTTCTGTAACGAATACTCCTCGATCTTAAGACCGCGAGCTAGCAAACTTCAAGTGGAAGGAAGCTCATGAATTCCTCATAATATATCATTCAATCCGCAGGTCGAACGAGTTTAGGGTATCGAAACGTCACACTCGAGCAATAATTGGGTCACTGAACGAACAAAGACATGCCCGTGGCTACCATTTTTACATTTATGAAGAACACCTCACTTTTAACGTAAAAGAAAAGAACTCTCTTTATTTTTCATTTATTTATTTCCTCTTACTAAAATTAAATTCTAAAAGGAAAGCCTCCAACCAAAGCAAGGCTGCACTTCCCAGTTAAATTGCTTGATTGAAACTTATTGCCTTACAAATTCATGCTTACTTTACACCTATTCACTATAATTGGTTTGAGGGTTTCAGGTTTCGGCACGTTTGTCATGAAGAATAAAAAGGGTTGTACCCATAGAAATTGTTTTGCTGTATAGGTAGGAATTTCTGTTATAAAAATAATGTGCCGTTAGCAATGGGAATGTGGAAGGTGTCAGGGGCAATGCTAAGTTAACATCTGACCCAAGATTGTTAAAATTGCACAACAATTTGGTCAAAACAATCAATCAGATTTGTTATATAAATTAACCGAGACGATTCGTGTAGTTTTAACCGAGAAAGTTTGCATGTTGTTTAGGTATTAACAGTTTCACTTGTTTAACTTTACAGAAGTTTTACGTTGTTTTGAACCAAACACTATTCTGCGTGTAGTGTTATCAGTTCAGATTCAGATGGACAAAGCTGTTTAGTATTTTACTTTTTCTAAAAAATGTTACTTGGGTCACTAACTAGATGATTATTGCTATTAAAACAAAAGTTCTTGAAACCAAATGGTTTTATTTGATTTATAAAAATAAAACCTTTTTAGTTGATTTTGTATTTCAATGGAGTTTTGAAGATTATTAAAAGGCCTCTAGACGATAACTTAGTACCAAAAACTTGAACAAGGACCGTCCAGTCAGTCATTTTATCATCCGATCCAATCCCGGACAGATATAAGTTGCTTAAGCAACTGACATCCTGCCCCCAGCTTGCATATTATATGTACACAAAATTCCGCCAACGATAAGAACAATTTTTATTGGTAGTAGCATTTTAAACAAAGGGTTACAATTAAAGAGTTAACTAACTAATTAAAAATTTTAATGGGAATAGATGATAAGAAGAAAATACAATTTAACGTACAAAATTGAGTATACGAGTATTTTCTTAAATAAAAGTCTTCAAATGAAAACAAGGAACAAATTAACAGGAAGTTCTAAATTATGAATTTAATTCAACAAAGTAAATTATGCAGACTGACTGCAATGAGTCTCAAAGGAAAACCCTGGTTTCGAATGCAAAATGAATTGAATGTTTTTTTTCGATCCTTTTGTCAATGAAACTTTTCTACATTTTTTAAATTTGTTTTCCCCCCATTGTAAGCTCGGAGTGATTTTTAAATTGCCTAGGGATTTGTTTTCTTTCAAATATTTCTTTTGAGGCAAGTGAAAAGAAAAAAATTTCCGGTGTTAAGTCGTTTACATCAACAATAACTGACAACACACAAAAAAAAAAAAAAAAAAAAAACCTGGGAAAATCAAATAAATAATTTGTTTGTTTTAAGAAAACAACAACTCAAGTTCTCACTCATCTCATCTCTTGTTAATACCCTTGCTAATGGAGAAGCTTGCTAAAAGGCATCATATTAAATTTTGCACCAGCGACAGTGTCACGTATTAGCATGCCGTTTGTAACGATGATTATGAAACTCACATGATGTTTTGAAAATACCTTCAAGTATGACTTTCCCCAGATTGAAATATTGTGCTACACTTTTCACTTCCATTAGTGACTTTCAAGGGTGGATTGTTTTTTTTTTTCAAGCTGCTACCTCGAGTATTAGGGGGCGGCAGCCTTTTGAATTTGGATTTTTATATAAGTTTTATTTGTTATTGAATTCAGAGTTGGTTATCTTAAAAAGCGTAAACAACCACTAAACTTTTAGTTTCATCTACCCTTTAATCTTCCTCCAGGTTTACCTTCCTCAGCAAATATATTTCGTTAATGTACAAGATTTAAAAATGTATCATGAGTTAATCTTCTTAGCTACTAATAGCTTTCCTAATGTAAAATGCAACTTATAGCTTTTGGGCTGGACCCATTCATAAATGATGCTTACGAATTTTCTGTCATTTTGAATCTTCTCTCGAGTTCATAGGAAATAAAATGCACGACTGGGTCGCACGAACTTGCTTTTATGTAAGAGTACTTTGAGATTTAAAATATATTTTATAAATACAATGCATGGAATTGCCGTCTGATTTCCGGAAAAGTATGAATTTACGCAAAGAAAGTTTAAAAATCGTTTTATTAAAGTAATTTTTTATATAACAAATTTCTTTAAAATTTTTCTAGAACAAAATTTGGAATGTAAATTTTAAGTGTTTGGTATTATAGATTTTAGGAAATAATTTAAAAAAATAATCGGTCACACGTTTTCAAGATATTGATTTTTCAAAAAATAAATGATTTATTTTTTCAAAAAAGAAAATAAATATTTTTTTTTTGAATATTTTTATATACAATATTATTTTAAACTTAAGGGGGCTTCTGGTGAAAATTGTTGGTTAAAATCGTTAGAGTCGTTAATGAGAAAGTCGAAAATAAAAAAAAAAAACGGTTCTATGACAGTGTAATGATTCCGGCTTGGGGAATAACCTACCTCACCTACTAAGCTATGGGAGATATTATAAAGGCTTCCCCAAGCCGAAATGTATGATGGCTAAAGAGCCGATCTGATTATTCCAAACTGAAAATGAAAAGAAGGCTAAAGAGCCGATGTTCATCTTTTAACTTCCAAATCGAAAGTCCCTTTATTTGATCAAACTTAAGCTATTTATACAAAATATTTTACTTACATACTAAGAACTTAAGCCTATACATATTATTACTTAAACATACATACAATATTATATGCTCCAAAATCGGGCAGCATACTTGCTATGTCATCAAATTAATAGCCAATATGCATGCCCCTTTCACAAATGCACAAATGTATCCAAATACATTAAGTCATAAACACTACGCAGTGCATTGAACCTAGGAAGTAGGAAGATACATTTGTCCAGAATAAAAGTAATCTGAAACGTCTATGGCATTGGAAATATTATTAGGTATTATGTGTAGGGCATGAGGTTGATACTCATGGCCATAAATGAAATGCGAGTATAGTGCATTTAAAAATAGACTGGTCATTGTGAAGTGTACCCTGAATCTAGAGTCAATGACCAGTATTAAAAATTAATGTGATATTGGAGTTGTATGTGCACTACAACAGGTACCCCTAATAACTTTTCCCCCAAATTTTTTTTGTCGACCAAAATATAGTCCATGTCTATAGTATCACACATAATTTTTTTTATCAAAATCGTTTGAGCCGTTTTCGAAATAAATAAGATTTTGCATTACGGGTGTATGGGGGGTACCGTTAGTTTTGGAGCTAAAAAAAAAATTCAATTTCTCCTCTAGGGAATCACCGAAGACCCTTAACTACCGAGTTTGAAGAAAATACATCTAGTAGTTGTTTAGGCTGTAGGTTGAGGTACAGACATACAGACAGACAGACGGAATTGCCGGACCCACTTTTTTCGTCTTCGCTATCATCGTAATGTCAACTTTGATCAAAATATCGAGTTCGATTTTTTTTCCAAATGCAGAACTACTATATCGCAAGTAAAAATTACAAATCGTTTTAAAAAATTTTTCTAAAATAAATCGATTAAAAAAAATATTATAAAATATTATTAATTTTTTTTAATATTTTTAAGAATACATTTTGGGAAGCCAGCTTAAAGTTTTTATTGTTGTACAAAAAAAAATAATTTCCAAAAAAATACTAACCCTTTTTTGAAATATTGAATTGTCAAAAAAATTGTTTTTGGAATTTTTTTTTTCCTTTAAAACTCAAAATGATATTTTTCTTAAGTTTTTATATTTTGTGTTGTTTTAAGTTTTTAGAAACTTCTTTTCAAGTCCGTTATGCCGATAAAGAGAAAGCCAAATTCGAAAAAAAAAAAATTATTCTATGGTAGGAGTATCGTCTCGTAAGTATTGCCAGTAATGTCTTAGTCTCAAAATTTGTTATATAAAATTATTGATCACAAAAATTAAGCGAAACAGAAATAAAAATACAAAGTTAGGAAAATTGTGTTATTTTCCTAGAAACCAGTAGGTAAGTGAATAATTGTTTTGTATGGTAACAGTAAATTTGTATGTTTGTAACATTCCCGTTACATTGAGTAAAGACTGTTGTATTAGATGTAGACATGTTGTATGTGAAGCTTGTTAATGTTGAAGCTGAACTTTTTCATTTTCTTGCAGAATGGCTTCAGCATCACTGCGGGAAAATGAGGTACAGTGAAATCTCCTTCTACGGACACCTCCCTTAGACGGCCATGTTTTTTTGTACGAAAATTGCTCCATATAAGTTATATGGTTTTCAAATTCGCATGAACAAATGATTAAACAATTTCAGTTAAATGGACGCCAGAGGAGAAATAAATATGTTAATTTTGGCAAACGGTATTTTTTAATTGTAGTTTATATTTACATCGAAAGTCTTCGAATCTAACCTTGAGGGATCGCGCCTCAACCAATATGACGTGCGAAACTGGGACAGCTAGCTAGGGACCGAGCTAGCTGGAGAATGTTGTTAGTTGAGGCCCTAGTCCATTCCATACTGTAGTGCCACCTTAAGTAGGTAAGTAAGTAAGTAAGTTAAAAAGTAGGTTAGTAAGTAAGTAAGTAAGTAAAAAAGTAGGTTAGTAAGTAAGTAAGTAAGTAAGGAGGTAACTAAGTATATAAGTAAGTTAGTAAGTAAAGAGGTAACTAAGTAAGTAAGTAAGGAGGTAACTAAGTATATAAGTAAGTTAGTAAGTAAGGAGGTAACTAAGTAAGTAAGTAAGTAAGTAAGTATGTAAGTAAGTAAGTAAATAAGTAAATAAGTAAATAAGTAAATAAGTAAGCAAGTAAGTAAGCAAGTAAGTAAGTAAGTAAGTAAGTAAGTAAGTAAGTAAGTAAGTAAGTAAGTCAGTAAGTAAGCAAGTAAGTAAGTAAGTAAGGAGGTAACTAAGTATGTAAGTAAGTAAGTAAGTAAGTAAGGAGGTAACTAAGTAAGTAAGTAAGTAAGTAAGGAGGTAACTAAGTAAGTAAGTAAGTAAGAAAATAAGTAAGTAAGTAAGTAAGTAAATAAGTAAATAAGTAAGTAAATAAGTAAGCAAGTAAGTAAGCAAGTAAGTAAGTAAGTAAGTAAGTAAGTAAGTAAGTAAGTCAGTAAGTAAGCAAGTAAGTAAGTAAGTAAGGAGGTAACTAAGTATATAAGTAAGTTAGTAAGTAAGGAGGTAACTAAGTAAGTAAGTAAGTAAGTAAGTAAGGAGGTAACTAAGTAAGTAAGTAAGTAAGGAGGTAACTAAGTAAGTAAGTAAGTAAGGAGGTAACTAAGTAAGTAAGTAAGTAAGTAAGGAGGTAACTAAGTAAGTAAGTAAGTAAGTAAGTAAGGAGGTAACTAAGTAAGTAAGTAAGTAAGTAAATAAGTAAATAAGTAAATAAGTAAATAAGTAAATAAGTAAATAAGTAAATAAGTAAATAAGTAAATAAGTAAATAAGTAAGCAAGTAAGTAAGCAAGCAAGTAAGTAAGTAAGTAAGTAAGTAAGTAAGTAAGTAAGTAAGTAAGTAAGTAAGTAAGTAAATAAGTAAATAAGTAAATAAGTAAGCAAGTAAGTAAGCAAGTAAGTAAGGAGGTAACTAAGTATGTAAGTAAGTAAGTAAGTAAGGAGGTAACTAAGTAAGTAAGTAAGTAAGTAAGTAAGGAGGTAACTAAGTAAGTAAGTAAGTAAGTAAGTAAGTAAGTAAATAAGTAAATAAGTAAGTAAATAAGTAAATAAGTAAGCAAGTAAGTAAGCAAGTAAGTAAGTAAGTAAGTAAGAAAATAAGTAAGTAAGTAAGTAAGTAAGTAAGTAAATAAGTAAGTAAGCAAGTAAGTAAGCAAGCAAGCAAGTAAGTAAGTAAGGCTACATTGAACAGCAAACGATTAGCTTCGTTCATTGAGCAAGAAAAAGAAGCTTCGTTCATTCAGCAAGAAAATGAAGCTTCGTTCATTCAGCAAGAAAATGAAGCTTCGTTCATTCAGCAAGAAAATAAAGCTTCGTTCATTCAGCAAGAAAATAAAGCTTCAGAGAAAGTAATGTCGTTCTTTAATGAAAACACTGCATTTCATCCTAAACACTTGAAGCTGGAAAAATAAAAAGTTGTGATAAGAAATTTTAAATTTCAATATCATCCTCTTATTTTAAAGCATCTCACGTTAGCCTCACAATCCACCAGTCAGTACGTAATTTTTCAGACGCAATTAATTTTATTTATTATGCCTGGAAGTTTATAATAACAAAAACACTTCATAATTGTTCTAAAAATTCTGGTTTCGTACAAAGTTTGATATGGGAAAAAACTTATTCGATCCAGGAGATGAATTTCCGGGCGCAACTTACAGGGAGATTTCCAACTTTCTACATGAATGCCTGTAAGAGAGCTGCACTTTAGAGAGTGTGAGACTCATTTCAAGAACATCAACTCGCCATCGATCTCAACAGCTCAACATTTCACGCACTAGCCTGACAAGGTCCAATTGACTCAGCAATTGAAGGCGCACGACCATTCGTTTCGTTATCGCTTCGCAGTTTGGGCAAAATTTAATATCGGCGGTTACGTTAACAAACAAAATAGACGCATAGACGTCCAGAAGCCAATGCATCAACATCAACACAGAGTAACAGTTTGATGCCGATTTTTGGAGTGGTGGACCATTTTTCTTCGAGCCAAGTTAACCGTCTTTTTGTTATCAGCCATCTTGGCAATGCATGGCCGCCTCGGAGCTGCGATTTGACCCCTTTGGACTTTTTTTTTGTGGGAAACCTTGCAAGGACCGATGTTATGCCACCAACGATTGAAGCCCTTAAAGCCAATATCATCCAAGCAATCCGTGAGCTACAGTGCGAAACGATCAACAAGGTCTTTGAAAATTGGAGTGACAGAATGCGCTACTGGCAAACAAGCCGAGGCATCCACTTGAACGACGTTGCCTTCCATTATTAATGGGAATGTTTGCTCTTACTTATATAACCATAACACATGGACAAAATTTAATTCTGTTCATTTTAATGAATTTTTAAAAAGAAACTTGTATTTGGCCCATCCTTTATAGTCTGTGGCAAAAAGGAAAAACGACATAAGTCAGTTTTTGCTACTTTTCAGAAGAGCGATTTGAATATTTAGTTTGCAATACAAATCAGGTACAAAACTCTTTTTCTTTTGTCTTTAATTCCTTAACCGTTTGAGATAAAAATACGACATAGGTCGACTTATGCTGTTATTCCTTGTTGCCACAGGTATGTATTATGGGGAGGTATAAAATTACGAGTAGATAGATGATAGATAGATAGATAATTCGATTTATTGTATCATATTTTTACAAAGTATTTTTTTACAAAAAAAATCGCTTAAGCTTGGCTATGCCGTCTGCCTGATTGACATCATTTAGAAAAATATATACTAAAGTATTGTGTAAAAGTTTATTGTTTGTTTATTTTTATTTTTATATATATATATATATTATATGATTTAGTTTAAAGGTTTAGGAATTTTTTTAAAAAGCTTCATTGATTATTTGGTTTCGATATAACATTGCAATTTTGTAGAATTTGTATAATAAGTTGGTATTTGTTTCGCAGTTTAGTAAGGCAAAAACTTCTTGATCTGACAAGTTGTTGCTGTTAAAAACTTCTCGTCTCACTTCGCAAAGAATTGGACATCTTCCTATGAAATGCAAGACATCCTCGCGTTCGTTGAGATTGCAAAGACTGCAATATACCGGTAAATCATCTCTATGTGGCCTGAAGTGGAGCTGTACAAGTTCACCTCTCAATTTGAAAATGGCTGAAATCAAACCGAGTTCATTTTCAGGGCGGAAATAGTTTGCCTCACAAAGATTATGGTTGAGGCGACTGTATATTTCTCTGTGCGTAGAGGATGCTGCTTCATTTATGCAATCTAATCTTATTTGTTTATCCACATTGGAAATGATTTCAAATAGCACATTTTTATCGAATCTTCCATTATCATCAAACAATTGAAAGTTTATAAGGCAACTGCTGGCGAGATCTTCCAACTTTTCATACCAATAATTTTTTTTTTGAATTGTTTGAAGGGCAACAATTTTTGGAAGCCTTTCTTCTGGCATATTTAAAACCTTGGCAATATATTGGGCATGAGAAGTTAGTGTTCTTATAAAGAGTGGCGGCAGTCCTGTCTCAATGGGAATCATATAATTAGGGGTTGTTTTTGGAAGTCGAAAACACTTTTTGATGAAAAATCTCAATAATTTTTCCACTGTTTCGTATTTTTCGAAACCCCAGGCTTGAGCTCCATACAACATTATAGATTCGGCAACTGTGACAAAAACCTTGTATTTCACGCTGTGACTGATTGATTTGTTTGCGAAACATTTATTCCATGTGGCATTTATTGCACTCTTGGCCCTTATAAGCTTTTCTTTTAGATGGGTTTCCATATTGAGGTTACTTGTAATAATCACTCCTAGATACTTATAGGATTTCACTATTTCAATCTCTTCACCATTGAGATGCCATTTTTCACCTCTAGCATTTCGTCCTGGACCTTTTCTAAATATCATTATTTTTGATTTTTCCAAGTTGATTCTCAAATTCCATAATTTACAATAAGTTCCAAGTCTGTTAATCATCAATTGGAGCGATTGGGGTGTGTAAGCGAATAAGACTACATCGTCAGCAAACAGTAGTGCTTTGATGTTTATTCTTGATACTTCTATTCCACCGGGAAGAAATTCGATAAGGTCGTTAATGAATAACGCGAACAGGCTAGGACTTAATGAGCATCCTTGCTTAACACCCATTTTAGAATAAAACCAATTTGATAATTCTGCGCCATTCCATACAGCAGACGGATTTTTGCTATAGATGTTTTCAAGAACCTTGCCGAACTTAGCTGACATTCCAGCGTTGTATAGTTTGAAAAACAGAGCTTCACGATCGATTGCATCGAAAGCCGCCTTAAAGTCGACGAAAAGGACGTACAATTTCTTTTTCTGTTCAATAAAGTTGTTGGCTATACTTTGGAGAACAAAAATGTTATCAGTGGTCGAATAGCCACTTCGAAATCCTGCTTGAAATTCACCTAGCAAATTGTTACTATTTATCCAATTGGTTAAACGATAATTTAGAATTGAAGCAAAGATTTTATATGAAGCGTTGAGAAACGATATTCCACGATAGTTTGCAGGGTTGCATATATCTCCTTTCTTATGGATAGGACAAATTAAACTCTTTTTAAATTCAACAGGTATTTCGCCAGTATTTAAAATCGTGTTATACAAAACTAATAAGTTTTCCAACAGTTCATCTGACCCGTATTTTAAAAACTCAACGGGAATTCTATCCTCCCCTGCTGCCTTGCCATCCTTTAGCCCTCTTAGTACTCTGTGTAATTCCTCAATGGTTATAATAGTGTCTAAAATCTCATTTGAGTATGCTGGTTTCGCATAATAGATAGGTAAAGCCAAGGATTCTGGATTCAGAAGGTGCTTGAAATGATCATACATGGAAACAATATTGATTTTAGGACTTACAGTGAACATTGGAAAACGTGAACTAATTAAAACCGAGGGTGTTCATGTTTTTGAGATTGTTCATGTTTTGGAATGTAACATTTTATGATTAAAATAGTATTCCTACCGTATATAGTCTTACTACTCTTAAAATAAAACATATCTTCTTTCATTTTATCTTCGTTTTGCTTGCAGTAGTATAGATTTATGAATTTTTTTTACATTTTTACAAATACTGGTACCTACGGGTTCATACTGGTACCTACGGGTTATTAAAAAAATTGATTAGATTTCATTTTTAAATTAGAACGTTTTACAAAAAAAAGTTTTATTTAACAAACAAAATTTTTAATTTCTATCTGTTCTATTTTTTGCCAACATTTTAATAACTACAATTTCTCTTAGGAGTTTATGTCGCTTTGGTCAAAACCTTCATCTGAACACCATTCCAAAGGCTTTTTTAAATATTTCATATTACGCAATGTCAAATTTATGAGGCCCTCGAAGTTTTAAAAAATTAATTCAGTGCATTTTTATGTAGAAATGTTGGAAAAATGTCTGTTCACGTTTTAGAGCTTTTCGATTTGTTCACGTTTTAGAGCAGTCAATGTAAAAATTACGGTGTTCACGTTTTGGGATAGTTCACGTTTTGGGGGGTTCACGTTTTCCAATGTTCACTGTATTTGTATTTTTTTCCCATTAAGTTGGTTTAATGTTTTCCATAATTCTTTCGTGTCCTTACAAGTCGTCAGTTTCATCGCTTCATTTTCAAAAAAAGAAGTTTTTTTTTCTTTGCAAATGCGTTTGAATGAAAGATTAGCTTTTGTATACATTGTTTTAAAGAAATTGCAATTGTATTTTCGAAACATATTTAGCCACCCGAATGATTCATTGCGAGCTTTTTTACATTCCATGTCAAACCATTTTTCTTTGTTAGTTGAAGATTTGCGAGGGGTTTTCAGGTTGTTATCTGGATTAGCTTTTTTTACTAATTCTTCGACGTCTTTTATAGAAGATAAGCCTTGTGAAGGAAAGTTTATTTGCAGGTTTTGTCTGAATTTTTCGGAGTTATGCTCTTTCCAAACAAGTTTTGGGGGTAATTTTAAATTAATAGTTTCATCGTTATATATGGCTTCTATTCCAAATTCAACTGTTACTGGCATATGGTCTGAATATGGAACTCCAAGGACTTTAAGATCTGAAAAGAGGGATAACCATCTACCTTTTATTAAGCAAAAGTCAACAACAGATTGTCCTTGTTGTCCTACAAAAGTAAATTCTCCAGATTTATCAGATAACGATGTTCCGTTCATGATTCGAAACCCAAAAGAATTGCAGAGATCCAAAAGCTTCATCCCTCTTGTGTTAACCGTTGTATCTTTTGAGCATCGAATCTTTCCTGCAAATCGGTTTTCTCTGCCTTCATCAACTCCAATGCGTGCGTTTAAGTCACCAATTATCATGACATTGTCACTTATAAGATGTTCAATGAAGTTGTTTACTAAACTAAAGTCATGATCCCAATTGTTACAGTTAATATATAGTGGTATTATTATGTAATTTGTAGATAAAATTCTTATATTCAGGAAATTGATTTCCTCTTCAACCATAAAATTGCAAGTAATATTCGAAATAGAATGTTTGTAACCGAAGAAGCATCCTCCACTCGCCCTTCCTCTTGTACTTTGCTTTGTTGCAGGAATCCAAATAAATTTAAAGTTACTAAAAAGTTCACTATATACATAATTGACATTCATTATTAACCAAAAATGTTTCATACAGAAAAATAAAATCGTATTCATTAATTAAATTCCAAAAATCTACATATAAATTTTTATTTTTCATTCCTGCTATATTATAACTTAATATTTTTAATTTTTTTGTTTTAACAATTTTTTCTTTACAATTTTTTGTGTTTTGGCAGACGGCAACACCCTATGCTCTAATAATAGATAAGTTGGTTTGTGTATTTGCTGGAGCAGTTGACGCAATCTCACTGCCAGGGGGCGGGTAAGTCTTCTGTCTGTTTTCTTCTTCTGTCTCATTGATTAGTTGACTGATATCTAATTGATAAATGTCATTCAAAAGATAAACAGCATTAGCACCATTGTTTTGAAATAATCCCACTGAAGCATTCCAACGAAAAATATTTTTTCCAATGTGCATTTTATCTTCTCTTACTTGGACTTTTATTTGAGGATTTATTTCGTTTAAGCGACGTTTGATACACAAAAGCTTATATCTTTTTTGTCGAATTGTAAGCGGTAGATCTTTAGATAAAATTACACCAGTGTTACGTAGGGCGTTTGAAGCTTTAAGTGCATCGATCACTTGATGTTTTGATTGGAGCCTCACCTTGAAGCATTTTTCGTTTGCATTTTTTGTGAATATTTCGTTGATTTGCAAACTATCTACTGACGTATGATGAATAATGTTTGAGCAAATGCTTATTGCATGATCTTTTTCGTCATGCCCTTCACGGGTTTTCACTCTCAACATAAGATTGTTTTCTGTGTCTTTTTTTTGCAGATTTTCAATTTGGTGTTCGAGTAAGTCGTACTTTTTTTCCAAAGCTACAAGTTTTGAGGTTAAGATAGCATTTTGCTTTTCTATATTTTGGTTGGCGGTAATGAGGGAATCGATGTCACTTTTTTTAGCTACACTCACCATTTTTGCTTCCATAATCGTGGCAAGCATTTCAAAAAGTTCAGTTTTTGTCATCGATCCTACCAATTCTGAAGACATTGTTGGAGACGGTTGAATTTTTTTAGAAGTTGAAGATTGAGGAGAAAGTTCGTGCGCTTTCCTTTTTTTATGCATGTAGTGTTGGTATGTGAGAGGTTATGATCTCGGTTTTTTTTTTAGATCTAACAAAGGTACCTTAATTCTCTAGGACTCACTTGTTTTTCATCAAATACGAGTAATTTGAATGTTAAAATTAGTCTTTTGAATAAAATTTTAATTTTGTTCGAATATTTAGTACAAAAAAAACCTTTAAATTCAGAGCAATTTATTAGACAAACTTATCACTTCACTTGACAGATGTCAATCAAATCATGATAGGAAGCAAATCATGATAGGAAGCAAAAGATGGCCAGAGTTCGAATGTTCTATCATTTATTGGACCTTACAATGGCTAATTCTTAGCTGTTAAAAGTCAGGAAGGCCAAAAAAAACCTCATTAATAAAGAAATGTCTTTAGTTTATTTAAATCTTGAGGTAGGTGAGACCTTAGACAAGCTTGGTCTGAATCACAATATCAAGAATCGCAGTACGATTAAAAATGAAATTCAAGCCAAAAAAATATTAAACATTAAGCATGTTCCCCCAATAGCAGGACGGCAAGATCAAAAATTGTTACTCAAAAAAGGTTTTAAAATTTTTATTTATACAATGTGATTGCCCATCTTATAGCTAGGAATCCCTAAAACTAGATCATACAACTCAAGTTCAACTCTAAAGCTAGTAGGATTTTAGGATTTAAGATCACAAATGATTATGATCACTCATTGTAGAGTGAATGTCTCAAAAGCCCCAACAAAAGTGAAAAATTCTTTAAATGGGTCTTTGGGACAAATCTTCTTTCGCACAATTCCAAAATTGCTTAGAGACCTTGAAAAACACATACCCGATGCTCCAGATTATACGAGTGTATCCTCTTTATTTCTAAAGAGGTGTTATTTTACGGTGGCAATACCATTGTGTAATCTATTCCATTTTCGGAACTCTTGCTGAGTAGGCGAATAATATGAATCTTCCTCCCCTTCTAGTTAAAAACCACCTGCACTAATGTCCCTTCTTTCTAAGGCCATGGTAAAGCTGATCAAAAATCAGCTCAAGAAGTATCTCGAAGAATGAAGACCCTTTAATGCGGAAGTAGGTTCACTGGTGATCTGATCGCTTCTCCAAAAAGTGTAACCATTCTATACATTCGAAAAAATAAAGGTAAAAGCACTTGATATCTCAAATGCATTTGATAGAGGTTTATAGAAAGCTTAATTATTAAAAATGGGTTAATTTGATGAACCTCTGCTTCCTTTGATAAGCAATTAGCTCTCTGACCATTCAGTTCGAATTTCAAAATACATTGTTTCACACAACCAAAGACTGCAAATTCAAATTTACTCCGAAATGGAAGCTGTCTTAAGCTGCCTTTAACCATCAAAGTTCATGAACTAAGCACACCCTAAGCTTCCGCCTAATTTGATTTTAAACGTTTGATTGAAAAATCTTTTTCCAACCTTTCATGATTACATTATCTGAAAATGTCATCGAAGACGCAACGCCTAAGCACATCTGCTTACCTGAATGCAACCCTGGTTGCTCCCTTACATTTTTTGACAAATAACATTAAAATTCCCCCAAGAAAAAAAAAGAAGTTGAAAACAGGAAAACGTTAACAAGCACTTAGCTTCGTCAAATTTTTTACAAAGAAGTAATTTAAAGGTGATAATGCAGATGGGATTTGATTTTAGGGATGAATTTATTTTTGAGATAAGATTACCTCACGCGAAAGTTGTAAGGAAAAAAAACGGAATGATGGTGAGTTTTTTTATACTTAGAATACTTTTTTTTTGTACTTACCTGTCTGGAGAGCACACTGGCCACATCATTTGATGCTTGAACATCGCTTTCAACTTCCTGAAGGAATTGTTCCCATGCTTGGAATATGCTCGAATGGCACGCAGGTCTATAAATAAATTATGCGGGTGCGGGAAAAAAATACACACATAAAGACATGAATTGTATACCTATAATGTACGATTGGTATGGAACATTCCGCGTCGTTTGATTAAGCAAGCATTTTTTTTTTTGGAATGTTAGAATTTTTCAATTGGTTTTAGAATTATTTTTTTTTTTAATTATAGAATTTTTCAATATTTTTTTTTTGAATTTTATATTATATTAAATATTGAAAACTACGGCTAAGTGTTCTATTTAAGCTTTAAATGGTCAAAACGTATTTGAAGTGGCTGTTTTTCAATGCCTTGGGCTTTACTTTGGTTCAAAAATACTGTCTCTAAGGTCCATAGAAGAATTGTATTCACGTTAAAAGTTATTTAAGGTGTAATTGTCAAAAATATGACTTTCTATAGCATACAACTTTAAGACTGTTATAAATGATGTCGAAAAGTTGTCCATACCAAATTTTTAGATTAGAAGATTTTTCACTGTTAGAAGATATCGTCATTTCAAAAATCGAAAAATGACTAAAATATCGGTTTTTGTATAAAAATATCGTATAAAAATAAGTCGTTTAAAAGACATTGTTTAAATAAAAAAAAATAAAATATACTGGTTTTCTCCGTTTCTCTCAAATGACGAATTTGGCGACAAATGACTTGTGTTTATTTAATATAAAAACAATATATTCTTCACAAAATAGATCGAGATACTTTTTCCCATAAAAGCAATCAGTTACGAGCTATCGTTACTTCCAAATTTAAAAATACTGGTTTTTCACATAAAACAAAATGGCAAGTTTCGCGTTTTTTAGTAATTTAATCGAAATTCAATTTTTTTTAGACTATGTAAACTTTTACAAAGGATGAATTTATATTTTATTCTCTAGTATTGAAATAATGGTTTAAAGTAAAAAATAGTGGTTAATGGCAGAGTTGCAGAAAAATAATGCAAACTAAATTTATAGGACATACTTTTCCAGACACTTTTTTTCTATGCCAGCGATCAGTTACAAATTATTGCTGTATCAAAAGGGTCAAGAGTTAGAAATACCGGTTTTTCTAATACCAACTAAATGGTAAGTCATATCGAAAGACTATTTAAAAGTTAAGAAAATTACATACGTTATGTGACTTTGTATTTTCTTTCTCTACTAGTGAAATAATGTTTTGAAATCAAAAATAGTGGTTAATGGTGAAGAGTTGCCGATAAATAATGTTTAATCAATTTATGGAACAAAATTTTCTGTACAAAAGAGTTAGATATAGTTTTCTATGCGAGAATTAATGCTGGATCAAAAAGTTTAAAAATTAGAAATACGGGTTTTTCGAATAACTACTAAAAAGCGGTAAGTCTTATCAAACAAATTATTTTTAAAAAAAGTATACATTATGACTTTATATAATCTCCTTTTTTTAATTGCAAGAACTTTAAGATATAATTAATTCGGAAAATTGGTCAGAAATCGTAAATACTGGTTTTTTAACTATTTATTCTTAAATAAACAAAGTTGATGGAAATAAAAAAATTGTACTAAGAAAATAATAATATGTATGCAAACACATTATTCTTTTTCCAATATTTATAAAAATACGCCTAAAATCCATCTGAAGGTGGTTTTGAAATAAAAGCAGCCTTACGACCAACTTTTCTCATCCGTATAATTCGGAAACTATTGATCCCATTTAAGTTCTGTTAAGAACTTTTTTTTGTGTGCGCTTAGTCACTTTGTCGTTTTGTATTCATAATCATTTGTGACATTAAAAACATTTTCTAGAATATTCATATTTGTTATATTCGAAAATCCTATATTTTATAAATTTGACCATTTTTGAAGTCATAGTATCTAGCAAAATCATTCCTCGTACGGGAAAAGTATCGTAATAATTTCAATAATAATAGTTATTATTTTCAAAATAGCTTTTAAGTCAACAAAAATTGGTGATCTCACATGGACTCATCAGTTGACTGTGGGAGCCTTGTCAATATGCAATTTTTGTTAAATTCAGTTCATCTTACATCGATTTTCTGACAAAAATCCAGTGTACACTAAATCCAACCAAGATTAAAATTCTAATCATTAACAATGGAATAATTATTTTTGTTATTATCTAAAAAGTGAATTTAAATTACTATCAGACAACTTCCCCACTTAAAAGTGAATGGAAAAACCAGTATTTTTTAATTTGAACAATTTTCTGAAATAATCTTAATTCAAAAACAGTCACTATTAGAAAAAACTCTAAAAAGGTCTTATAATCATTTATTACAAATAATATTTCAATAAAACTTACCTTTTATTTATATGCAAAATACCTGTATTTTGGCCTTCTGATTCTCCTTTAGTAGCAATATTTTGTAACTGACCGTTCGTATGACAAAAGTGTCAAAATCACGTTTGAAGAGAATATAATGGTTTACAAACTGAGTATATATTATTTTTCTACAACTTTGTCATTAAGAAGATAGTACTAGAAAACCAGTATTTATTCTTGTTAATTCGAAATGCCGATATCTTCTTAACAATCAGTCGTAAGAAAAAATTTTCTCAACCTTGTTTGCGGAGGATTGCATGATCTTCAAGTCTCGGATAAACTACTTTTCGATAGCATATACCGTTTAAGAACTACGAGTGTATGCAAAAAACCAGTGTTTTTGACATAAACACAATTCGACAACAGAATTTTTACTGTTTCTGATACCAAAATGAAGATAATTTCATTTAAAACTCTTCACTTGGATTTTTTTAACGTAGTTAAAGTTAATTTTGCCGGGGCTAATATTATTTCACAAAAAAAAAAAAAAGAATGCAAACTCAACCAAATAGCGCAGATTGTATTTATTGTTTTATGATTAGGATAAGGAGGACTTTTCAAGAAAATCAAAGAAAAATATTTTTCTTTCTAGAATGATTTTTTTTTTTTTTAATATTCCTTTCAGTCCTTTGCTCTAGCTGTAGGCATCAGTGAAAGACATTCACTATAATGTAACACACTTTTATACATCTTACCTTTCTTTTCTTAGCTCTCCGTTTTTCTTTCTGTAGTTGGTAACCAACGTTTGAAGTGCGGTTGCATGCTCTTCGTATAAATGGGAAAGGGTTTCGTTGAAATCAGATACTAAAAAGATAAAAGGAGGTTTTTGAGTTCTTTTTATTTTATTTATAAGCCATAATGTTAATATAATATTAGATATACATAGTAGGTTGAAATATTGTATAAAAAGTTACCTTTGTTACGAGTAGATGTTTTATTCAATTTAATTGGGAAGAACACTTTTATGAAATAAACCAACCAAAACAAAAAGAACGATTGATTGAAATTCTTGAATCAATATTTACGGAACGTGGAGTATTTTTGCGACTGAATGAATAAATTCTTGGGTCTTATGGGGAGCATGTTTGATGGGATCAAATTTTTTGTCCAATTGTGTAAATAAATAAATATTTAGAATGCCGCTCGTGGAGGTATGGATATTCCAGTACAAAAGGATTATAAGTAATGTCGAAATAATACCTTGAGCGGAGAAAAAAAAGCAAAAACAATGGTTAAGAGGTTTGACTTATTTTGAGTTTTAATCTTAGCATTTTTAAATCAAGACTAAATAAAGGATTTCGAATGAAATGTTTTTGAAGTTTTAATATTTTTGGTTGGATGCTGTAGGAACTGGGGGCTTCGAGCTGTATCTTTTCCTACACATCAAGTGCTTACATTACCTCCTCGTTGGTAACCGCCCGGATACTGGTCTTGGCTTAATGTCATGACTTGCTAAACTTGTAAGTGCGAATGGTGACCAAGGAAACAATTGCAACACTTAACCCATGGTCCTACAGTTTGGAGGTTAGTGCGTCGGGCTAACGACCCGGCCACAGTAAAAAATACCAATTGTTATGAGAGAGACGCGAGAAGCCTCGGATAACGACCCCCCTCAAATGGCAACCAGACCCGGAACGAAAATGGACTACGATTTACGAGCATGCACTTAGAATGTAAGGACACTCTACACACCAGGTGCTACTCAAAAACTTGAATCTGTCCTCTCGCGGTACAAGGCAGACATTACCGCGATCCTGGAGATACGATGGATAGGATCAGGAATAGCGAAAAGAAAAGATTGCGACATTTATTACAGCTGTCATAAAAGAATGCACATGTTAGGATGCGGATTCGTCGTGGGAAATCGACTCATATCAAAATTCATCGATTTTAAGCCGATTAGTGATCGCCTGGCTGTGATCCGCATCAAAGCTACTTTTCAAAACATCAGCATAATATGTGCGCACGCCCCTACCGATAAAGCTGAGGAATCTAACAAGGAGGAATTTTACGACATCCTGGACGGAGCGAGCCTACGGAGCCTGTCCGGAGTACGATGTCAAAGTCGTGCTCGGAGATTTCTATGCTAAAATCGGGAAGGGAAATATCTTTGGCGGATTAGTTGGAAAGCACAGCCTCCACGAAATGACAACAGATAACGGCTTCCGACTAATCGACTTTGCTGCAGCAAGGTCGCACTAGGTTCCCCAGGCGAAGAATACACACAGCAAACTGGCGATCTCCAGATGGTCAAACCGCCAACCAAATCCACCACGTACTAATTGGCGCAGGGCACTTGTCGAACATCTTGGACGTGCGAACTTTCCGAGGTGCAAACGTGGACTCTGACTACTTTCTTGTTGTGACAAAGTTCAGAGCCCGACTGTCCAACGAAAAGAAAATGAGGACCGCCCAAAGGAAGAAATTCAATATTGCATGCCTTAGCACACCTGAGAAAGCCAGAGACTACAGCGAGCAATTGACCGGGAAACTCTGGCGTACCCCCAGCCACAAGCGTCAACAACCAGTGGAGCCAGTACCGCGACATCATTAAGGAGGTAGCCGAGACCACCATAAGCTATCAACCACCTAGGAAAAATAACCTGTGGTATAATAATGAATGCGCGGTATTGAAGCAGGAGACGGAAAACGAACGAATGCAAATGCTGCAACGGAAAACAAGAGCCGCAAAAGAGGAGTACCGTGAAAAGAGAAGGAATGAGAAAAAACCCTGCGCAGAAAGAAAAGAGCAGCCGCACCTTCTTAGCTCAGGTATTTCGAGGAGTCTAGCACCGCCACAAACACCCCCCGCACTATGGGACCAAATGATAAAATCCATCTCAAAAATGGTTTTGGTGAATTTCGTAATTTGAAAAATCTAATGATGGGATTATATACTAGAAATAGGGTTCTTCCAAATACAGTAAATTTTTTGTATCTTACTTTTGTTCTAGGTACCTAAAATTACCGTTAAAAATGAAATTTCGATATTTTTATATTTTAGAATTATTAGAAGTGAGAGTTTGAAGTCAATTATTTCGTATTTTTCTGGACAGAATGTATAAGTATTATATATGGTACCTTTTCGAAAAGTCCAAACCCTCTTCTTTACAAAACAGTTATATTTTTTTTATTTAAGTTCACCAGTAAATTAATAAAAAAAATGAGTAAGGTGCAGTATCTTTTTCATTTTTTTGTTTTCAATTAAAGTTTTCTCTGTTAGCTCCGGCTGCCTCCGTTTAGTTAATGGCTGTTTAGTATTCTAAAAATATTCTAAATTTGGAAGAAAAAATAAAAACTTTCGCATTTTCATGCATTTTTGTTTAAGAAGAAAAAACGTATGATGAGGAAGAAAAATAAGTTTTTAGAATAAAAATTCGTATTCTTATAACTTTATTGTTAAGTGATGAAAAAAATTAAAATTTGGCAAAAACTTGGTACATTTATTGATGCACATAAATATGTATTCCAAAAAGTTTTAAACCATTATTTTATTATTTTTAGCTCAAAATTAAAAAAAAAATGTTATTTTTTGTCAAAAATTCAAAAAAATAACTGTTAAAACATGTGCAACACATTTTTATAAACATCAATAAGTGTTTCCACAAAATTTATAAGTTTTTATCAGTTATTTCCAATATTATTAATATTCAAACAGCAACGATGGTAATACAGCCAGAAGGTTTTTTCAAAATTACCAATGCTCTGCTGAGATAACGGGTGTTGATGAAGAATTCATAAAAAAAAATTATATTATCTTACAAACTATGTCTTCAGGACTCCCTATTGATCAAACAAAATTTGGCCAGTATACAATTGCGAGAGCTCAATTATATGTTAGCAAATACAATTGGTACCACATGCCATCTTCGGTGCACAAAATTTTAATACATGGTTCAAAAATCATAGAACACTTTGCAATTTTGCCAATCGGGCAGTTATCAGAAGATGCCCAGGAAGCACGAAACAAGGACTATAAAAGGTTTAGATTGCATAATGCAAGGAAATGTTCAAGATCAGCTACGAATGAAGATGTTCTTTACACGTTATTATATACATCTGATCCGTATAAATCTAGTCTGGGAAAACCAAGAACAAAACATGATACCAAAGAATTGTTTGATGAGGCTAAAGAACTTTTAAACATACATTAATATCGATACATAACCTAGTAATAAGATACTTTTGAATTACGTTTTTTTTTTGTTTGTCTTAAGGGTGAAACACTTCCATATATCAAATAGGGGTGTGGCAGTTCACGGATTTTACTAAAAAATAATACTTTTCATAAATTAATTTTTACACATAAAACTTAATCAAAAAAAGGCCTGCTTTTAATGAACCTTAAGCTGAAAATTAAAAAAAAGAGGCGTGAAATTGGGCGGTAAAGTGGGCAGAAAAAATATGCATCTGATGTCTTGAGTTTAAAAAACCTCAAACAAAAATTTTCGGCTTCCTGGTCACTAAAAATAAGAAAATAACAAAAATCAAAAAAATATGGGCGTGGTAGTGGGCGGATTTCACAAAAACTACTTTCAGATGTTTTCACCGGTAAAAGAAAAAAACTGTACAAATTTCATTCAAATTGTTGCAACAATTCTTGCTCCAATAAATTTTGACCATATAAATTAAACAAAATCTACAAATTTGTTATTTTATTTTATTTAAAAAAAAAAATAATTTATTTCTATATAAAACGTTTTAATATTTTAAATTCTTGGTTATACAAGTATAAGTGTGCAAAATTTCAAAAAAAAAATATTGAGAAACGAAAAAGTTATGGAAGCATAAGACCAGTCAATGAAGATCCTGTCCCACTACCCAGTACTGATCAACGATAGACCAAATCTTCACATTGAGGCAAATCCTGGAAAAAACCAACGAATTTCAAGTCGAGACCCACCATCTTTTCATCGACTTTAAAGCCGCATATGATAGCATAAGTCGCCAAGAGCTTCTATTGGCGATGTCGGAACTCGGGATCCCGAAAAAACTGATCCAGCTATGCCGCATGACGTTACAAAATACGCTGTGGAACGTGCAAATGGGTAACAGCTCATCCGAGCTTTTCCAGACATGTACAGGCTTCCGACAAGGAGATGCGCTATCATGTGATTTCTTCAACCTAGACCTGGAGCAGATAGTGCGCAAGAGTGGTGTTAACCTGGAAGGCAGTATCTTCAACAGGTCTTCCCAACTGCTTGGCTATGCGGACGATATAGATATCATCGGCCGCTCCAAGCGAGCTGTGCTAGAAGCGTTCACAGCTATTGATGAACAGGAGAAACGCGTTGGTCTTTACGTTAATGAGGACAAAACAAAGTATATGCTATCAACAAGCAAAGCCTCAGCTGTCCATCGCCTAGGACAAAATGTCACTGTTGGTAGCAGTAATTTCGTGGTAGTCAAGGATGTCACCTACCTCGGAACAAACATCAATCCCACGAACGACACCTTAGTGGAAATCCGACGAAGAATTACCCTAGCGAACCGTTGCTACTTCGGTTTGTCCAAAGAAATGGGTTCAAAACTTCTTTCTCGAAAGATAAAGTGCACGCTATACAAAACGCTAATTTTACCAGTTCTTCTCTACGGCGGCGCCGAGTGCTGGACGATAGGTAAAAAAGGGGAATTGATACTGGAACTGGGCACTTTCGGAAGAAAAATTCTTCGGCGGATATTTGGTCCTATATGCGAAGAGGGCGAATGGAGGAGAAGATTCAATCGTGAATTATACGAGCTGTACAAAGATGTGGATGTAGTCCAAAAAGCCAAAACACGTAGACTACACTGGCTCGGTCACATTGAGCGAATGGACAACAACGCTCCAGCCAAGAAAATCTTCGAATCCCAGCCCCCAGGTTCGAGACGACGAGGAAGACCGAACCTCCGCTACAGGGACCAGGCGGTTATAGACGCAAGAGCGTCTTGGTCCCGACGACTGGAGTGGAGGGAGCTCGTGAGGGATCGCAACCAATGGAAGACCGCAATAACTCAGGCAGAGGCCCTCCATGAATCGGGAGCCGGTTAAGTAAGTAAGTAATCTTTTTAACCATGCAGAATTCAATCGGAATACGGTGAGATTATTAAGGCAGATTTAGGGACATCGCCATAATTCTCCGCTTGAATTTCCCGAATTGAATTCAGCACCGCTATTACCAATAAATTATAAAGAAATAAACAAATGGTTCCTAGAGAATCTGGTATCTGGAATCTTGGTATTCAGTTTTTTTTAATTTTTTAGAAACTTCTGTTTAAAAATTTCTTTTAAATCTGTTATGCCGACAATGAGAAAGTTAAAAATCGAAAATTTGTTTCTATGGTAGGCCTATCAGTGATAACCTAATTTCAAAATTTTGAATTATAGACTGTAAAAATTAAGCAAAATAAAAATAAAATCCACGACTGGGTCGCACGAACTTGCTCCTATGTAATAGACTAGGAATTTTGAAAACGAATGTTATTAGAGAAAACTGTTCATAAGGATAAAATTCAGTTTTAAAACTCTTTTAGTAGTAAGAGATAAAAACAGTGCTATGCAAATTGAAGAATTATAAGTCGTTGTACTGGTTTCTTAAAAAACAATAAATTTTTATAAACAATTTGTTTAAAACATTTTTAAGAAAAAAATTGGTACACCAACTTTACGAATAAAAATTTAATTTCCAAACAAAATATTGGGCAGTTTTTGAGATATCGAATTTTGAAAAACAAAAACAATAATTTTTTTTTCAAAAATTCAAAAATTATTTTGTTTTTAAGTTTTGAAATGTAATGTTTTTCAAACTTTTTAGAAGCTTCTCTGTACAAAATTTCATCAAAATCCGTTATGCCGATAATGAGAAATTTAAAATTCGGAAAAATGGTTCTCTGGTAGGTATAGTCAGCAATATCTTGATTTCATTTTTTTTTTTATTAAATTAGAGATCGTAAAAATTTTAGCAAAATTCTCGGAACCGTTTTCGAGAAAAATACGATTTTCGAAAACCATTTTTTAACATTTTTATGGAGGGTACCGTTATTTTTAGGTAAAATAAACTTTTTTTTTCTCACATCTTGTAACTTATGTTAAGAAATGTTTATTTATCAAGTTTTAAGAAAATCGAGCATGAAGTTTTTGAAATATTGAGTTTTGAAAAAAAAAAAGAAAATTTTCGAAAATCCAAAAAGAATTTTATTTTGAAAATTTGAATGCACCAAAAGTATTCAAACTGCCGGGGTGCTTCAGCATAAAAAAATTATCAAAATCGGTTGTACAGTTTTTGAGAAAACCAAAAACTAAAAAATGGTTCCATGGGGGTACCAAAAATCACAATTTTTTGGAATTTTTTTAACCATTTCTTAGCTTTAACTAAATGAAATTTTTTGATTTTTTTTTAAATCTGTGGGACAGTTTTTGGGAAAAAAAATATTTAAAAAATTTCGAAAAAAATCGTATGGCAAGTACCGTTATTTTTGGTTTTAAAAAAAAAAAGAAAAAAACATGTGGGAGGAAAAAAACAAAAATAATATCTACCAAGTTTAAAGAAAATCGGCCGAGCCGTTTAGGCTGTAGTCGAAAAGACAGACAGACAGAATTGCGAGACCCACTTTTTTGGTCTTCGCTATCATCATAATGTCAACTTTGATCAAAATCTCGAGTTCGATTTTTTTACGAATGCATAAGTTGCTTTATAGTACCTATAAGTCGCAAGTAGAAACATTTCACTTTCGAAAACCATTTTTTTTACATTTACAAATATGGTGGATACCGTTATTTTTAGAGATTATAAATTTTTCTCACATATCTACTATTGAGTTTTTGGAAAAGAAGATATTTTATATAATTCGAAAAAGGTTTTAATGGCAGGTATCGTTATTTTTGGTCTTAAAAAAAGAAAAACTCTTCAGGAGGGCGGAGGGTGTTTAAGAACGCTATATCAAAAAAATTTTCTGAGCCGTTTAGGCCGCAGTCGAACAGATAGGCAAACAGAATTGAAAGAGACACTTTTGTCGTCTTCAATATCATCGTAATGTCAAGTCTGATCAAAATTGCGAGTTCGATTTTTTTTACCATATAATTTTTAATTATCTGGTCCATTCGGGATTCTGGAATTCGAGATTTTGCCATTCGGGGTTATGAGATTCAGGGTTCTTATTTTCTGCCATACAGGATTTCGGAAATCTGGATTACATACGAGTACTATGCATTTTTTATTAATTTAGGGATTGTACTCGTACTAGGTTATATGCATATATTTTTGACTTTTAACCTACGCAACGTCTTAAGATGGTTTGAAGTAAAATGAAACAGGACCTGTACAGAGAAGTAATAACTTCACCGGTTATACCCATTTCGCTAGGAATGCTCATCATTTCCCCTCGAGCCCGATTTAAGATCACTGTTCAGCAGCGTTCTGGTCGCTCAATTTTGGTCAACACCGCAGGAATTGTCGATAAAATCAACGGTTTGATAATGGATGATAGGAAAGTGAAGGTGCGCGAGATTGAAGAGGCCAACGGCTTATATCATGAATTAGTGATTTCGATTTTACAAAAATATTTGGACATGAAAAAGCTTTCCGCAAGATGAGTGCCGTAAACGCGTTTGCTCGCAATCGTTTGACAAGTTCAAAGAAGTGTTTGACCATGTAGAGGAAAAATTTGACCGAGTTTTTGAGCTCAAACATTGATTCACATTGAATTCACAACACCTCAGACGGGGGGAACAGTCGAAACAACGGACTTCTCCTTGTGAATCGAAGCTGAAGAAAGCCAAGGTGGGTTTTTTTTTTTTGCAAACAAGCTCATGCCAAGTTTTTTTGGTATTTGCAAAGGGTAAAACAATCACCGGCGCATATTAAGCAGAGCTGCTGGATCGAGTCCAAGCCAATTTTTAAAAAATAAAAAATGACCGTATGTGGGGAGGAAAGTACTTTTTTCGACCAGGACAACGCACGGACGGGACGCGGGCACAAATCCTCAGTCGCAATGGCAAAATTGCATGAGTTAGGATACTAACGCCCCCTCATCACAGATTCAGCACCCTACGACTAATTCTTGTTTCCAAACATGAAGAAATGGTTCGGAGGTAAGACATGTGTGTCGTATGAAGAAAGAATCATTGAAACAAACGCGTATTTCGAAAGACTCCAGAAATCATATTTTTGTGAGGTTAACAAAAAATTGGCGAAACGTTGGATGAAATTATATCCAGCTGAAAGGAGGCTATGTATGAAATAGTTTTATTTAGGGCTGATGATACCCGGCTACCCGAGTACCCGGGTAATACCCGGGTACCCGAGTAATTCGGGTAATACCCGGGTACCCGAGTAATTCGGGTAATACCCGGGTACCCGAGTAATTCGGGTAATACCCGGGTATTACCCGGGTACCCGACTACCCGATTACTCGATTACCCGATTACCCGGGTACCCGGGTACCCGGGTACAGCAAAATAAAAGGCATTGAAGTTAAACTCTATTAAATTAAATATATCCGAATCAATACCGCTATTCGTTTCTAGGATAGTTTAGATTAAGAGGTTTAGCAAGTACACAATGAAATGCACTGATTAAAGTACAGATACAACGGTTAGGCTTAGGTATGTTTTACAAATGGAACACCTGAACTTGTTTTCATAATGTTTTGCAAGTACAAAGAGATTTGTAAAAGCTCGCAAAATGATTCAACTCAAGAAGAGAGAATACAAATTGGTTAGGATTATTACCGTTAATGAATGTGGGTGACAATGTGAATTGTGCTGCTCACACCCTACAACTTTGTGTAAAGCATATATTTAAGTATGTTGAATATTACGAAATTGTCCCAATAAAATGTCGAAGAGTGGTATCACATTTTCACCAATCGAATGTTGCTACGTCGGCCTTAAACAGAAAACAATTGCAGCTAGGAATGAAGGAGGAACGTTTAGTTCAAAATTGTCCAACCCGATGGGATTCCATTTATTTTATAAGTGATATTTTGCACCACAATCGCTCCGCCGTTATTGCAGTTCTAAGTGATAACAGCTATACGAGTTCTTCTACAGCACTGAACCTGGAAATATCTGAGTACGAATGGGGAATAATGGAAGAGTTAACCACAGTTTTGAAGCCACTATACATAGCAACAAAACTGCTATGTCGTGAAAGTAAAGTAACGCTTTCTGCTTACTTTCTTTTTTTGGTCCTTATTCGGAATTCCCCCCCCCCCACCAAAATGCACTTTTTTTTAATGAATCGATAAAAAAAAAGTGTGCTGTTGATAAAAAACAACAAATTATGGAGGAGAAACACTTTTTTATGGCAAAAAAGTGAAGTATAAAAAAATGAATATAGGCCATAGGGTAAATTCAAAGTTTCTTTAAATCCAGATTCTGTAAATGCAAAAGAAACCTTGCATACACCCAACCTCGCACCTACCCCAAATCCTATAGTGTGCCCAAGCAGGGGGGTTGCAGGGGGGAAGCATGCCCCCCCATACATATATCACTGTTTAAACGCCGCCGTAATGCGTAAGCAAGCAAAAAAAGCAAATATCCCATACAAAAGTTGTTTTAGTTATAGTACTGTGGGTTGTCCGCTTTTACTTCACTTTTTTACCATAAGAAAGTGTTTCTCCTGCATAATTTGATGTTTTTTATTAACAGAAAAAACTCTTTTATCGATTCGTTAAAAAAAAAGTTCATTTTGGTGGGGGGGGGGGTAATTCCGAATAAGGGCCAACAGTACTGGGGGTGGTCCGCTTATACTTCACTTTTTTACCATAAAAAAGTGTTTCTCCTCCATAATTTGATGTTTTTTATCAACAGCAAACACTTTTTTATCGATTCGTAAAAAAAAAGTTCATTTTGGTGTGGGGGGGGAATTCCGAATAAGGTCCCTTTTTTTTTTAAGTTTTTGTTAAGGTTCAAGGAAGGTTCTTATGGAGAGAAAAAACGTTTATTGCGGCGTTCTTGAGTTTTACGGTTCGTAACACATTTTGCGATTAATTTTTATTTATATAGATTACTCTTAGTCAATGTTCCGTCAAACCGAATTGATTTATGGATCAAATACAAATATGATATGTGTGACGATATCTTGCATCAAATGCGCACAGGAAATCGATATTTACAATTCACCATAGCTGGGCATTAACTCGTTAATCCGTTAATCGTTAATTAACGAAGTTAAAATTTTGATTAACGGATTAACTTTTAAGTTAACTTTTAAAAATGTTAACGGATACGTTAAATCCGTTAATCCACGTAAAGTCCGTTAATCGTTAATCCAATGTCTACTCTTTACCGCGCGGCACGAAAAACAGGTTCAGACAAGTATGAGACAAGTGCCGTGCGACGCGTGCCGCGGGTGAAACAAAAACAGCTAGGTACGTATTATATTTTGACGGCGCGTGCGAGTGAGAAAACTGCGAAGCGATTCGTTTCGTTTGATCATTTCATTATGCCGGTCGTCCACTATGTGCGCGATAAGTTTAACCAACTTCGTTCAACTTTTTATTCAACTCTTTCGTTGGATCAACGAATTTACAACCTCTTAGACTAGTGCAGCAACTAACGTAATTCACGTTGAGCAACTAAGATTGAACAAAATGCGTTTGGAACCCCGTACACATAATTGGACAACTTTCCCATATGTTGATTGACCCCGCACACCTAGTTTATCAACTCTTAAAACTTATTCCACTGTTGAATAGCTCCGTACACCTAGTTGACCAACTTACTCAAATGTTGAATAACCTCGTACACTAGTTGATAAACTTGTTCGATTTTGACAGACAAACATTTTTTTCGAATTGATCAACTGCGTTTTCGATATTGTTATTGCTGATATTGCTCAAACAGTTGATGAACGAGTTGATACCTTCGTACACTTAACCAAGGAACCAAGGATCACTCGTTGAGGAACGCGTTGAACGCACCACGATAAACAAAAAACTCAAACGTCAAACCTGAAATAATTTTGACTTCAGTTCGGTACATACATATACTGTCGACGCACGCCTTCGCTTTAAAATATTCTTAAATTTGTTCCGTATGAGTATGATTTCCTCTAAGATAAAAAAAAGTGGCTGCCGCATTAATAATATTAGAAAATGAACGACAAAGGAAGAAAAAACAGCCAAGACGATTCTGGGTAGATGATTTTTTCTCGAGTCGCGAAGAAAATTCTTTTTCCAATACAATATATATGAGAAATTAAAATCGATTGATCCCACCGCGCCCTGAATTCAAATTCAAAGTTTAGGCAATTGCATGTTCGAAGAAATTTGAGACCAAGCCAATTCCCTGGCATTTCGATTTTTATAAGAGGGGCTCTTAGGGCCATTTGCTGAAACGAAACTTAAATATTTATGTTCAACTTAAGCGCTTATGTTCTACTTTTTCCTCTACGTAAACTGTCACATAAGAGTTTATGTGGAACATAAGTATTTATGTTCCGTATCAGCAAATGGGCCTTAATGTCCCATATATTGGGCTTTTCCTCAATTGCTGAAATCATTTGCAAAATTAATTCCGTGGTCCACTCTGATTTTTTATCACCTTTTATGACGAAAAACCAAAATAAACTACAGTTTGCAAGTTGCAACAACTGCAAGTTCATGGCAACGCAATAGTTCAACCACGTAGACACATTTCACTGCAGCCAACGCAACGCAACACAATATTACGTCAAGAAATCACAAAGAAAATTAAAAAGTTGATCAACGCGTTGAACAAATAATGTGCAACACATTATCTTGAAAATGTTGCTCAACGTGTTGATCGAACATTTTGAAGGAGCAACACGAGCTCGTACACTACCAGTACACTTGTTGCGCAATTCGTTGAGCAACTGCCAACAAATAGATCCAACCCTTTGGTTGAACAGGATTGAAGGCACCGTACATTAGAGTTGAATGCGTTGAATTCGAAATTTGTGCGTTGATCGCCTAGTGGACGACCGGCATTACTTAGCGCCGGTACTCAGAGTAAAAAATATAAAAAATGCAATTTTTATCACATGTTAACGGATTAACGATTAACGTTAACTTGCGTTAATTCTTCCGAAATTTAACGTTTTAACGTTTAACGAAGCTAACTTTTTTAGTAGCGGATTAACGATTAACGAAGTTAACCGTTTGATTAACGGTGCCCAGCTATGCAATTCACTGAAGAAATTTACAACGAGGCGTTGATATCAATTGAAGACATGTGCTTGATGATGTCAAATAAATTATTATCTCAATTAGGAATGGCCACGCCTAATCGCCCAATGCACGACGCTTTTAATCAAGAGTTGCTCGTTAAAAACTGATCGATCTCGATGCTTTAAGGAAATTGGTTCGAATATTATGTTCCGTTGTTGAACCAACAGTATGTCTTTGATACACTTATGGAAGTTGTAAATGATGAAACTGGAGGATTTTACTTTTTGGATGTTCTTGGTGGTACATTGATTTTAACAACAATTCGCTTACAGAATGCAATTGCACTCGCACTTGCTTCCTCTGGTATTCCAGCTACATTGTTAGAAGCGGTCTACCAACCCATTAAGTGCTAAAATTACCATTGAATATTCAAAGCAACGAAACTCCGACTTGCACTCTGCAATGGCAAAGGTTTTTCAGCAATACAAGTTGATAGTATGGAATGAATGCACGATGGCACATAAATAGTCTTTGGAGGCATTAGACAGAACTCTGAAAGATCTGCGAAGCAATCAAAACCGATTCGGTGGAGCGATGATTTTGTTAGCAGGAGATTTTTGTCAAACATTACCTGTTATTCCCCGGTCTACACCAGCGGATGAACTGAATGCATGTTTAAAGTCCTCCACTTTGTGGAAAAAAATTAAGATAATTATTTTGAGCAAGAACAACTCATTGACTTTGGTAATTGTAAAATCTCTGTATATGTTATGACAGGCTGCATTATTTTCTGTAAATTTTTGTCAGTTTACAGAATCAAAAACTGAGCATATAGAAAAGATGTTCCGAAACGTCGCTCAAAATTACAGAGATTATTGTTGGTTGAGCGAACGAGCTATATTAGCTGCCAATAAACACGGATGTAAATGAAATAAATTTCAAAATCCAAAATGAAATTGCCGGTGAATTAAGGACATACAAATCAGTTTATTGCGCAACTAACCAAGACGATGTCGTCAATTATCCACCAGAATTGTTGAACTCACTGGATTTGCCAGTATTAGCTATTTCCCCATAATCTTTAAAAGTAGGATAGATGGTCATAATGTTACGAAATATAACGGCACACGGCTGGCAGTGAAAAAATTACTGAACAATGTGATCGAAGCAATCATTCTAAAGGGAAAATATAAGGGAGAGGATGTGTTGATACCCCGCATCCCAATGGTACTAACTGACGTACTGTTTGAATTTAAACGACTGCAATTTCCAGTTAGGCTTGCTTTCGCTATGACCATAAATAAATCACAGGGTCAGTCGTTGAGTGTTTGCGGCGTTGATCTGGAAAACACATGCTTCTTTCATGGACAGTTGTATGTTGCTTGCTCTCGCGTCGGAAACCGACAGCTTTATATATTTTGAAAAGGCGATTTACATAGCCACGAGGGAGTTTTTCGTTTTTATACCCGGGTACCCGGGTAATACCCGAATACCCGGGTACCCGGGTTATTTACTACCCGGGTACAAGGAACCCGGGTAACCGGGTACCCGGGTAGAATCATCAGCCCTAGTTTTATTCCAATAAGAGTGTTCCTTATTTCATTTTTCAGCGACTTATTTACAAACAACATCATTTTTCAAAAAAATATCTCTATTGAATAATTTATAAAAACTCTTGTTGGAACACCCTTAAGTAAAATAGGTTTTAAATAGGGCTTCTTCTGTAGAGTCCCTACACTTCTTTGTCATGACAAAAATCACGAAAGCTGTACTTTATACAGTGTATTAAATAGTTTAAGAAAATACATTATTTCTATACGGAAAATCCTTAATAAACTTCTTACCAAAATCCTTGCACTCTTTTGATCTGGATCGACTTCATACATCTTCACTTAACACTTAAGATAACTCTATAAGCCACGATAAGCCCCAAAAAAAACGACATTGCACAATCTCATCCAATTGTCAAGACTTAAACGAATCAGTATTTGATAACATAATTTCCTTTTGCCTTAAATGAATTCCTAGGGGCGCAATAATCTAACCAAGGCAAGGCAGGAACAAGAGTCCCATGACCATAATTTGATTTCATACCAACAAAATGAGCTTTTCAAATAGCTATTCCTAGATAAACAAAAGTTAAAGAAAAAGTATCAAGGGATAATTTTTTTTTCTCTTTTATACCTAAAAGTTGACAGTATAGGTCTTAGGTATGTAGCTTCAAACGCTGACATAAAATACGGAAATATTTGTCATTATAAATGAAGTTTAGTTGTTCAAACGACGAAAACGGACACCTACGCAATTTCCATCAAATCTGACATTATACAAGAAGCTGCGAATGTTATTCCGAGAAAGTAATTTCTGGCGAAATAACTTAGCAATCCATCGTATAGGGTAAAGAATTTTTTTATTTTTTCTTATTAAGTGTGAGCAAATTATTATGTCAAGCGAAATCATTGATGTGATAACCAAGGCGATTGAAAGGATGGATGGATAAATATTTGCTTTTGTCTGTTGGAATTGCAAAGGTTGATTATGTAATGCTAAATATAAAAATACTCCTACGCCTTGACATAATTGCCATCGTGTTGGACTGGCATGTCGAAGGTCTGTATTCCCCCTCCAGTCGTTGTCACCTTAAAATAAACAAAAAATTCCTGTTGCGATGAAGTGTCAAATTCATCAAGAGTATGTCTTTCCATGAAACGTGCTTCATGTCGAGTTGGAATGGCTTAGGGTTCGAACTAGGACGAAAATTGAAGGTCTCCTCCATTCCTTCTGAAAATACGCACTAAGCACACAGAAAGGTTGAGAGTTCTTACTCTCAAGATATAGGCTCTCTAAGAGCCTGTGCCTCTAGTTTATTTATTTCATCGTGCAACCAATATGGCTATATCACTACACTTAATTTTTATTTTGGTAATTGGAATGTCCAAATTAAAATTTTGACGACGGGGCAGTATAAAAGTGGGAAAACAGAGGGCGATGAACAGCGAGAATGATTAGGAATGTGGCTGAGTGGCATAACCGAAAATACGATAAGGTGAACTTTTTCGTCACTCAGTTAATCTGCGGACATTGTTATTTCAATGACTTACTCCACAAGATCGGAAAAACAAGCAGTCCATCATTTAAGGGACTCAAATTAATTAGAAGCAGAACAGATCGTAGAGAGCCAGTATCTTGGGAGGTAGAACTCTCAATCATTTCTGTGAACGTAGTTAATTGTATGCCTAGCTCGAACCCTAAGCAATTCGAACGCGCCATGCAGCACGTTTTTTGATTAGAGATACCCTTGATGAATTTGTCAGTTCCGTGCAAGAAGTATTACCCCTTATAAAAATTCAGGTAGGGAACAGCGGTTGGAGAGACCTTCTTCGCCTGCAACTGATCAAGATTCCCACCGCCAAGAATTGAAGGGAAGTACTGGCCCATCTATCACCCCAGAAGCAGAAGATGCTATACAAGTCATCGAAACTGGCAAAAAATCTGCAGCTTCATAGAGCATATTTCCAGAAGGAAAAAAGATAGCAAGAAAAGGGTCAGGAAATAGTTAACTCCGCAAGTTGATCCCCCAAGGGAAACATGATACCCTCTAAGGCAATGCAAAGAGCGGTCCCGGGGTTGTGGGTAAGATGCCAATAAAAGTTTAGAGGAGTTTAGGTAGAGTATGCTCTTCTTAAGCCATGTTTTCCAATCGGAAGTACTTGCAGTTTAAAATTTTTGTCCACATGTGAACTGACGAGCAAGAACATTGATATCTTCATAGATAGAGTGGCGGCAATCAGAGCCATTTCGTCAAAACTGAGCCACGAATTCTAAACTTTAGTGAATTAAAATTGCTCGGCGAAACAAATTCAGTCACCCTTCGATGGATCACGAGACATCAATTGAAATGAAATGTCTGATAAACTGGCCAAAACCCTTTCATCACTTGAACCGAACAAAATTTTATTCTGGGTACTTATGTATGCCACTGGAGAAGAAAATATATGTATAGAATTCACCAAAGTTTACTTAAGACTTCTCAAGCATTCATAGTCTAGTGAACAAATTGGGGTCCAAATTTTCCTTGCTGTATGTTCCCTTATCAGTGAGACAACGAGTGAAGTGAAAAGAATTTTTCTGCCGTTCAAAAGTCTTTTGCAAACGAACTAAAACAGACGATTCTCTGGCTTTCTTAATAATTCGGCATCGCTTAGACCACACTTTGGTGAATTATGCGAGACGATCACGGCCAAAACCCTAATAAGATTTAGATAACTCAACAACTTAAGCCATTCGATCATATGAAGCAATGTACTTTCGCGGATTGGGCTCTAGAAATGCTGGAAGAAGATGACCAATTTTATCACACGGGACGGTACAGACTTTAATAATACGAGGTTTCGATAAGACGGTGCCACAAGCTACAGACCCGGTGTAGCAATCGACTTATTGAAAACTCAGTAATGCTCGTGGCAATTGGTATGAAGCTACGTTAAATCAATGGTCAATAAACCGTGCGTCGGCGCACTATTTGATCTTGGCTTAGCAGAAGCGACAAGAAGTCATTTTTTCTATATTGATATTAAATTTCAATAAAAATAACTGTTTTGAATAACTGATAATAAGATTCACATGATTCAGGAATTTTTTTGTTCAGTCAGTGGTGCCATCACTGTACTATTCGGCATCAAAGTTGACAGTTTAGTTAAAATTGTGTTCTGGGGGCTCAACCCGGAATCATACTGTCGGAGGATAAAAATGAGTCAAATTGGCTCTGAACGCCCTCATACTAGTTTTGATCTTTTGAGTAAGCGAAGAAAATGCGAAAGAATAGCTGGTTTTTCGAGATACGCTGCTCAAATGAATTTTCAAACTACTGGAGATAAAAAACTGCAATATTGTTAAAAGAAACTTTGTCCCTTCCACCAAATACATCAAAAAGTTCCGACATTTATGCTAACTCCTTGTCAAGCTTCGTCAATGATTAGAGAAGCAGAACCGTCGCGTGATCAATACAACACAATAAGAAAACCTGTCAACTATGTTTTTCCTTTTTATAATGGGAGATTTTTTGCTATTTTCTTTTTGCCAACACTGGTTTTGACATTTTACGCACGTTTCGTGTTTTGTGTCACTGTCAAACATCTTCAGTTTGATCTATAATTTAACCATGAATCATCTTACAAACGAACAACGCTTGCAATTTATTGAATTTTATTATCAAAATGCGTGCTCTGTTAAGAAAGTTCATCGCGCGCTTTTTCCATCAGGCTATTGTGACGAAATTTCGCACCAAATTTACATTGTTGGACATTAAACCACCAACCCGCTTACGAAGAGTGCGAACTGAGAAAAATATCGTAGCTGTATCGGCCAGTGTTAGTGATGACCGTGAATTATCGATCCGGCGCCGTTCGCAGCAATTGGAAAGGATTTAGGTGTGAAGCCTTTCAAAATACAGCTGGTGCAAGAATTGAAGCCAAACGACCTACCACAACGCCGAATTTTTGGTGAATGAGCTCTTGAAAAGTTGGCCGAAGTTAGACTTTTTTATCGAAAAATTGTGTTCAGCGACGAAGTTCATTTCTGGTTGAATGGATAAGTCAACAAACAAAACTGCCGTATTTGGAGTAAAGAGCAGTCAGAAGCATTGCAAGAGCTACCAATGCATCCAGAAAAAGTCACTGTTTGGTGCCGAGAATTTCTTCAAAGATGATGCGAATCGCAACGTTACTGTGAATAGTGAGCGCTACCGTGCGATATCAAACTTTTTTTTGCGCAAAATGGAAGAGCTTGAATTGCATGACATGTGGTTACAACAATGCGGTGCCACACAGCACACGTAACAATGGACCAATTGAGAGGCGAGTTCGGATTCGAAAAGTTCTTAATTTATCTTTCTGATGTTTAAACTTATATTCCCAATACGCAAAATGGGTAAAAACAAAATCTGCACACCTGAAATGCGTAAGATCATTGTGCGTATGTACTGTGCAGGAAAGTCCTTCATGGCAGCCATTGCAAGCCAGTTAAAATCCTCAACGAAGATGGTACATAATGCTATAAAGTTTTACACCGAGACTGGCAGCCTTGAAAACCGCAAGAGGAAAGATCATTTTATAGTCCGACAGAGTAGGGTCAATCCTTTTGCCACTAGTCAAGCAATTCGTGATGCCATTTCATCCCAATTAAGCCATGAAATAACAGTGCGGACTATAAGGAATCGTCTTCTCGAAAGTGGCTGGCGGGGATTTATTGCTCTTCAAAACCATGCGTTTAAAAAAAAAACCTTAAACGTCGTTTGGAATTTGAGCGAGAACATTTGGAAAAACCGCTCTCATTTTGGAAAAAAAATCTTATGGAGTGATGAATCCAAAGTAAACATATTTGGATCAGCTGGCAACTGGTATGTGCGACGTCCAATTAACCAGGAGCTAAATCCAAAATAAACAATCAAGACAATCAAGCATGGTGCGGTTTGGAGAGTTTTCCTGGCGCGGTGTGGATCCTATAGTTCGAATTAAAGGACGCATGAAGCAATAGCATTATAAAAATATACTGGAAAATGTAATGGAGCTCTAAGGGTTTGAAAATTGCATGTTTCTTACATTTTTCAACGGTACAACTATCTAAAACACACTTCATGTCGTGGAAAGTGTTTGTTTGAAAAAGAAAAAAATAAAGTTTTGGATTGGTCAGCTCAATTTGGATTCGGTCCTCAATCTAATAGAATATTTGTGGGGAGATGTAAAGACAGCTTTACATAAGACAAAATCCAAAAATGCATCTGAGCTTTTCAAAAACATTGACGAAGCATGGAAAAAAATTAACGTGAAAAGATTTCAGGACTTGGTAGCCAGCCTTCCTAGGCGTTGTGCAGCAGTGATTGAAAATAAGGGTTACCCGACCAAGTACCTACTAACGTTTCAAGTTGGAAAATTTGCTTTGGATTAAATCAAAATGCTATATACACATGCTAACTACAATATGTTTCTAATTATTTTTCCAGCTGAAAACACATTTTTTTGCAATTAATATCAAATGCAGCTTTTCTTTGTAAAAAAAAAAAATAATTTTGTTAATAATGTTAAAATGAAACAAAAAAATATTTTTACCAATTATTTAAAAGAATATGTAGATAAAACAAGTTTTAAAAAATAAAAAAATCGTTTCTAATTAATTTTCCACCACTGTATGTATGTCAAACTAATTCATCTTAATTACAAACATATGTATACCAAATTAATTCAGGCTATAATCTTAACTTATTTTTAGAAGCAATCTTGAAATAATTCTTATCAGAGCTTTTAACCGACACTGAATAACTTAAAAGGAATAATCAGATTCCCTTGAGCTGATTTATCTTTAAATTGATTTTATCATGGAGGAACGTTAATCTATCTGGTTGACTTTCAAGCTTAATGAAAGAAGGGACAAAAAGGCAGATTTTCTCATTCAAAGTGAACGTGGAAGTTCTATATTACGAGTAATCGAGATATTTAAATTAATTACTCAAGCAGAAAGAAAACCCTAATGCTTCTAAATTATTTAGATGGGGTCTTTAAGTGAGGCCTATTTTTCTTTAATCAAGAAGTGTTTTTTATGGAAATCGCTCCTTAAAGTCGGTAGAAAAAATGTATCCACTTATGAACATTTAATGAAAAGTAAGGTAAATTCAGGACTAAATGTGTTGAGTAAATTTATAGCAGTTAATTATTTAGCAAAAAATAAATGAAAAATTGTTGTGAAATCAAGATTATAAAATTAAAATTTAGGCCTTCTATACAATATAAAAGCAACAAAAGGAAAGCATACAAATTGTATCTATTAAATGGGTTTAAAAATTGTTTTATAAATGTTGAGCACCGACGAACTTCGTTCCGCACAAATTCGTTAATGTAATAAAAATAATAATTCCGAGCGCTTCATGTAATTCGCTTAATTCAAATTCTCTATTCAAAAATTCTATTTAATGTACTGGAAATAACATAAGTAAAGCAACCGCAATGATTGACGTGATGGCCAACCTTACACTTTTTCCCTGAAGTTCTTTATGGTACACAACATTTTTCGTTCCATTCTAAGGCGCGTACAAATTCAAAACGGGAGGCTTGTCGACTCTTGATCACGCCACATATAATTGCCCTTGTGGGAAACAAGCAATTCAAGATTGATTCAACAAACATCCAGCGATTTCCCTTGCGACTTATTGATTGTCATAGCGAAAGCGAGACGTAAGGGAAATTGATAACACTTAAATACGAATTGAAAATCGTTTGGAATAAATGGAATCCGCGGAATGAAAACATCTTCGCCTTTGAATTCTCCCCTCAAAATCGACGCTTGAATGACATTTGATTTGAAATTCTTCACAATCAAACGTGTGCCGTAACGAAGTTACAAAATTATAACTGAGTTGACTTTCAATTTAAAATTTGGTGGCAGCAATAGCGGTTCATCCAAATAATTGAAAAATTCCGTCGGATAATTGGTAGCTTCGTTTTCATCTATCACTGAGTCTGTAACTCACCGGCGATTTTATTTTGAATGAAAAACCACTCATGCCCTCAGCCAATCACGGGTAGAAAAATTCTGAGCGATATTCTAGAAAACTTTCGTGATTAGCTCTTTTTTAGCCTGGTTATGAAGTCGCAAAAATCCGGTGAAAATTCAATCAGGCCTATCACTTAATCGACTGGAATCTGCAGCGGACTGTTCATTTTGTAAAGCAACTCGCATGTTCTCGTTTTCAATTGCGATTTCTTGACGAATCGTCATCCGACGCCTTCAAGCAAGCATTCAATTCATCTGCTGGACGTGACTAAAATATCCTTGCACCTACGGGATAGAATCCAAAAAGGAGCTGTAAGGCTGATAGATGATGGATCAATGAAGAAAAATATTTGTTTCATTAGAACATCAACGTACCGTCTCTTGCTTTCCACTGTTTTTGGATGAATTTTTTGAGCAGTGTTCATGTGAAATTGCTAGTTGGGTTCCTCCCCTTAAATTATTTAACCGAAAAATTCGATCAAACACGAATTTCCGTAAGTATACCCTTGAGTACCTATAACTTCGGTCAAGTGATTCATTTTTCAGTCGTACGATACATTTGTCGAATTGCTAACTAGACTCTATTATCCCTTCTCATTTCAATATCCAGGCATCAAGAGAATTGTACATGCAGCAAATAACCTGCTTATAATGCTATCTCTTTTTCCTAAACCCTCGCACTATTACAAAATTTAGTATTTAAAGTGAAGCTATAACCCCTTGAGAGCGCGTCTATAGAACGACTTTTTAACTTTTTCATTTTAAATTAATTACATATGTATAGAAGAACCCTACTGAGGCAAACTGGAATAAGTTTAAATACGGTAGAAAGACTTGCAATGATCACATTCAAGACCAACAATTAAAATAGAAAATACTTTAATGTCCCAAAGGTAGTACAAACTTTTGATAATTTGTAAAAAATGTACGAAATACTACTTCTTCTTCGGGTCCAACGCTCAACTTCAATGCAATAGCACTAAAAGAAAACGATATACACAAATCCGTTGGCCCAGATGCAATCTATCCAATTCTATGTACTGGTCTCTTTTCGAGTGGTTGGAAAACAGCATTTGTCCAGCCTGTTCCTTAAGAAATCAAATTTTCTTCCTTCTCTGAGTATCGTCAAATTGCACTTACGTCCCTGATAAATTATCAGCTGAAGAAATATCTTGAAGAACGAAAGCTTCTCAATGACCGGCAGTAAGACTTTAGTAGCAATAGGTCGACCGGTGATCTGATGGTATATCTCACCGAACACTGACACAAATCTTTAGATCTTTTTGAAGAAAGTAAGATTATTGCACTTGATATTTCAAGATATTTGATAGAGTTTGGCAACATGCGTGCATTTGTTATTGATGAATCTCTTCTTCGTTAAATTAGAAACTATCTTCAAAGCCGCTCAATACAAGTTGTGTTGGACGGTTTTAAGTCTGAAGTTCATAAAATAAATGCTGGTTTACCACAGGGCTCCGTTTTGTCTCCGACTCTTTTTTTCATATTCATAAGCGATCTTTTGTCTGAAACTTCTAATCTATTAAATTGTTTTGCTGACGACAGCACTCCAAGCTTCTCATATTCGATTCCAGATGCTTGTTCTTGTTCTTCAGATGTGGATCTAGAACGGCGGCGTTTATTAAGTTCATTAAATTCTGATCTCGAGAGCATTGTCAATTGGGTAACCATAAACAGCGTAGAATAAAATGCTTCAAAAAGTCACTGCCGTCTTCTGTAGTTAAAAAGCAAACCCACTCTACATGCCGCTGCCGCTGTCCATAAGCGACACTTGCATTGAGAAGCCGAACATCTTTTGGTTATGCATCACAGACCACAGAAGTTACGGAAGAGAAAGAAGGATAGGAAAGATGTGTGGCACGATGTTCTGAGACTGAAGGTGGTTGTCTCAGATTTTTTATCTCCAGGGATGGCGGCTGAACTAAAGCGGAGAATTGCCGTGTCTTATTTCTATGTCCCTTATAATTCGCATTATTTTATTCGTTTTCCAGCCTTGTTGGGCATACTAGTTTAACTCAATCACATGTTGTTAGTGTTATGCCTAAACAACATGTAATGAGTAAACCAGCATCCCATTGATGACAATTTATAGAAGGTTTTAATGGAATTAAAGACGACATAGACGACGGCAGGAATCGAACCTGGGAATGCCCATTAGTTTACCCTCGAGCCCAAATTTGGGCGTACTGTTAAATGCAGATTCTTTCTTTAGAATTTAGGTTGTCGAAACCAACGCACTAACCAGTACCATTCAAGGTGCATTTAAAGCAAATAGACGAAGTGTGGATGCACTCCTTCACATAGACTACTTTGTATCTAAAGCTTTATCAGCCAGAAATCATGTATCTATACTCTCACTTGATTTTGAAAAAGCCTTTGATACAAGAGAGGTAAACATGATAGTATTTCAATCCTTAACGCAGAACAAAATCCAAATAAGCGCCCGAGCTTCTTTGTAAAATCCGATGCCAAAGTATAAAATTATCAAAAATAAAATTATCAAAGATAAAATTAATTTGGACTCCAGAAAACTGGCATTCTTGGCAGATTTTGCAACTAACCTCGCTTATAATGATCCTGTATATAAATTCGATATCTACTCAAAATAAGACTTAATAAAATATATCAACAAATTAAGAACAGTTAAATTAAAACATGAATAGAGCATTTACCACCATCACTACAAACAAAAATTCCAAAAGACTCAAGCCTGTTTACTGTATACTGATTTCCAAAATTAATGTACATATATAACTTCCTTCACTTAAGACTTGGACACACTACCTCTTATCAACATCTTCTTAGAAAAATTATCTACTCATCTGCAAACCCTGCATCACAATTATGAATTTAGTACATAAAGGGTGGACCATCTAGTTTCATAGTTTTTTTACACTGACAGCTGTTTCTCGCTCGAAATCTTGACAGAAAATCAGTATCGTACCTCCTACCTTCGCGGAACGAAATGACTCGCTTTACGCTTGAACAACGTTGGGAAATATTGAAAACCTATTTCCAAAATGTGTAGCCCAAACAGTGCGTTTTTCCAAAAAAAAAAAACGTTTGGCCGAAATGAAGCACCTACCGCGCCTGCTGGACGCTAGTTTTTGTGCAAAAATTTCGTGAGACTTGTATGCTAGTGGACAACGCTCATGGGGTGATATGCATAAAAGATAGTAAATGCTTTTACTTGAGAATTTCTAAGTAATTACTTTTTTTGATATGCATAAAAATGCAGTAAATGCTGAAAATAAAGTATTTACTTGAGGCCACAGTACTTACTTTTTTCGGATGAACTTTTTCAGTAAATACTTTATTCCGTATGCATAAAAAGTAGCAAGTACTTTTTTTCTGTAGGAATTACTTCTTTTTTTCAAAGTCAAAGGATAGCAACATGAAAATTTAAAAGTACATAGTTTTTTTGATTTAAACACATAACTATGTAGCTTCGAAACCATAAAAACTTACAGTCTTAACTCTATTCTCAAAGGATTCACGTCGCTGATATAAATTAAAATTAAGTTACTGTTGACTGTACTGAAAAGGTGGAATTTGTACGCGTTAGTTCACAAAAAGTCTATAAAAGTCGAAGATCGGGTTCAGAATCAAATTTTAAAGAACTCTATCGTTTTGAGAGGGAAAACGTAGATTGGTTGAGTGAATACTTCATTGGTAAGTCATTGCAAAATCGTAATTTGTAGTTTTAAAACTTGACACACCCTTACTACTCGTATTTGGAGCCTTTTGTTAGTTCGCGGAAATAGTGTAAAGCTTTCTATTTTCTTATACGCCTGTTAACTTAAAAATATAATTTATAATTTTACAAGAAGCAAACACTTATGAAAACTGTTATATATGTATATTGCAATATTATACCAATAGGCTTCCGTTAGTTAAATGAGTTAGTGGTTTTTAGTTACTGGCGAAGTTTTAAAACTTGCCCTTAATCGCCAAGTTTATATGGAGTCTTATGTTGAACAAATGGTTCATATATATAATACTTTTTAAGGAGCTCAAACTGAAACAAGAGGAGGGGCAATCACTCATCAAGAAAAGATGCGAATTTTTTTACGATACGTTGGAGCTCCTGGATTTCAAGTTGGCGTTGGTGAAGATATAGGCGTTCATCAGAGTACTGTATCCAGAACAGTTAATTTTGTTGCAAAATTAATAAAAGACAAAGCTTCTCATTGGATAAAATTTCCATCGAGCTATGAAGAACAGCTGGGAGCAAAAAATGATTGGCTAAGCAAATACAGGTTCCCATTATGCATAGGAGCCTTGGTAGTATTTATTAGTATTTACTATCAATTTCCGATGAATTCTAGTATTTACTTGGATGAATTTAGTATATACTGAAAGTATTTGCCAGTTAGTAAGTACTAAACTTTATGCATATGGAATGAAGTAAATACTTTAAATTTAACCATTTGCTTTAAGTTATAGTATTTACTATTATCTTTTACTTGTAGTAAATACTTCCATTTTATGCATATCACCCATGGTCTCTGTCGTCGTACGGTGCGCACAGGTGAGAATGTGCCTGAGTGTGAGACTCAATTCACGAACATCAACTCGCCGTAGATCTCAACAGCTCAACATTTTATGCACTAGCATGATTATTATAGGATTATTCGCTTACAAGGTCCAGGGAATGTCCATCAGTTTATTATTGATCCCAACTTCGGAAATATACTGTTAAATTCATAGATTCTTTCTTTAGCCGCACAACACGAATGTGGAATGCCTTACCCGGCTCAACTTTCTTAAACGCTCACACTGTGCTCGAACATTCTTGAATCTTGAACATATGAGTACTTGCTCTTATTTGCCCCAGTTTATTTCTCTAGGACACGTTTACGTTCAAATAAAATATTTATCAGCATTCAATCATTTGTTTTCATTTTCACCCTCTAAGAGGGAACCTTCATAAAACTTATGAAGACCGAATTTCTTTTCAAACAAGATATAAGGGCTTTGCAATAAGGATAATCATATTATTATTCTACTGTTGTCCTTCTGACTTTAGATCTCTCACTCGACAAAGAGTACCTGTATTATTTTATAAAGTCGAAATATTTTTAAATTTGAACGTTAACCTTTTTAAATTATTTTTTTTATTTTTTCTCTCAACGAAATACAATTCCAATTTATTATTGCGAGAAAAAAAATCGTATTGAATATCATAGCATTTAATTCGATGGTTTCACTTCTGTTCTGCTTAATTTGATTTTGCTATAAAATTCTGGAGAATATAATTAAAATAACCGCATTAAATATTTTCCAACCCAAACAACATTGCATGCTATTGGTTTGCCAAAAAGGACATTCTACTTTTATGTTGAAAATATTTTCTCACCCTATTCATCCACTTACACATTCAATACGAGAAATATTTGCTGATGAATTATTGATATTGATTGGGTGTTGGTTTGAAATATGTATGTACGTATATCTTCCTCTCCCCAGAATACGGAATATGTTTAACAACCAATATATTAGATACACTTGTAAAGTCGAATCCAATTCAAACAGAATTGTGGCTGGTAATTTTGGGGGATGGATGTGAACATGACCTAGAGCGGCAGTCTATTATAATAAATTGGTTTATTTAAATACGAGCAAAAGGGAATTTTGTCATTTTGTAATGGTGAAATCGGTTTTTGTGAGGAATCAGTTTAATCATATTAAGAGTGTAATTTTTTTGTAACCGATAATTTAAGCAGATATGTGTTTCTGATGGTTTAAGTTTTGTGGATCATGGGTTTATTAAAAATGAGGTATTTTGGATTTATTACTGGTGAATTCCGCTTCACTCAATCGTAATTAAATTACTAGTAATTTTTGATTCTTTATTATTTAATAAATAGCACCACATCTGTGTGCAAAACAAATCCACAAAACCGCAAAACAGCATTTTTATGTTTATGGCGTTTATGTTTAACAATACAATAGAAATTCAAATCCAAATTTGAGTCAATTTTGACCAATTTCCACTGACACTCCCAAAAATGGAATCGCCACCTTACAGTCGGATGTTTGTTAATTTTTTGCTAACATCAGATTTGGGAAGACTGAACGTCTCTGCTTATAAGTATATGAATATGGGGACTTTAAACATAAAGTCGGAATCACGTACCTAAAAAACACTCGTCCACAATAAAACTCCCTTTGCCAGTTCCCAAAAAAGAGCTAATTTGCTTGCAACGCATTTTGCTGATGATCCGACTTTGCCACACAGTGTTATGACTCTTCCTGCACTTGAAAGCGTAAATTATTCTGTGGGCAAATCTTCTTTTACACTCGTCTTGAAATACCCAAATCCGCTGGTACAGATTGTATATCCAATTTAGTTCTAAATAGGTGTTCTTCTACGCTGGCAAAACCCTTGCGTAATCTTTCCCATCGGTCATACTCTTTGGGTATCTTTCCGAGTAGATGGAGAACGGCATTTGCCTAGCCGGGCTCTAAGAAAGATGAATCTTCCTTGCCGTAAAATTACCGTTCAATTTCACTAACGTTCCTTCTTTTCAACTTTATGGAAACGCTCACTCACAATCAGCTTAAAAAATATCTCGAAGAGCGAAAAATCTATACGGTTTTCGTAGCAATAGCCTCCGTTTTGTCTCCGACACCCTTCCTTATCGTCTCAAATGATCTCTTGTCTGAAACTTCTAATCCATCCATCTTTGTTTCATTGAAGAAAGCACCCTCAGCTTTTCATAATTGTTTCCAGACTTTCAACCACATTCTTTAGCTGTGGAACTGAAGCGGTAGCGTATGCTAAGCTCATTAGATTCCAATCTTGACAGCATTATACAATGGGGTATTAAAAATCACGTGGAATTCAATACTTTGAAAAAACAAAGCTGCCTTCTGTCGGCTAAGCGAAATATACCTCCTATGCCATTATTCAAAAACGCAACGAAATGCTAAATTTTAAAGATGCACGAATTATTTTTCTTCTTCTAATCTGGGGCCAAATTACCGCTTCAGTGACCGAGTCCCATCAGTGATCGAATGAAAACGTCAAATTAGTTTAATCCATTGCTCAATGACGTAAGCGGTAATGCCAAACTCACATAATTCATTCACGTATTACTCGATAACTGATGCGGTAATTTAGCGCCTGGTTACGATCTATAAGACATACAACCACCCAAAACTTGATTAAAACTCATATCTGTGCTGGCGCCCATATTACACATGAAAAACTTTCGTATAGAGTTAAGCAACAAGAAGAAAATACCATCAAAGTGATACACTGATGAATCGAGAACAAGCGGAGAGACTGGTGCAGGAATCTTTAAGCCTAGAACCAAACTTTTTCTATCGATGGGGCAGTTCACCAGCATTTTCCAATCGGAGATACACGGCTTAGTAAAATGCATGGGTCGTTAATCTCGAAAGAAAACAATCTTTACCAACTTTTCTTTAAACTGTCATCATGTCAGATAGCCAAGCTGCGTTGAAAGCGCTGAGCTTTTAAACAATCAGTTCTAAATCAGCTTGGGAGTGCAACAACAGGCTAAACCAACTTGGCAAACAGATTAGGTCACACTTAATTGGGTACCTGGTCACGTGAGTTTTCACGGAGACGAGCAAAAATAGGCGCATCAACCACTTTATTAGAGCATTAACCCTATTGAGGAATGGGAGAAAATATCATCAAAAACAAAATTAAAGAAGAAAGAGAAGGCAAGCAGATCCAATAATTGGGAAGAACTCCCAAAGCTGAGGCAGCCGAAACTACTATTGGACAATTACAACCAGCTACGTTTCGAAAACTGCATTAGCTTAAGTAGGAACAACCTAAGAATAATAACAGATATCCTCATTGGACACTGTAAAACTAGAAGGAAGCAGTGACACGTGTAGATTCTTCAACAGGCATGAAGAAACACCAGACCGCATACTAGGAAAATGCTTCACACTCATGCACCAAAGGAAAAACTATCTGGGACGATATCAGTAAAAAGAGAACGACCTATCCTCTCTGAAGTTGCCCCAAATACTAAAATTTCTAAGAGCAATAGATTTGAAGGAAGAATTGTAAGATCAGCAGAGCAAGATCATCAAGATTTCTAGGTCGCAGTGCAATGATCCCCAAATATAATTCAATACTCATTTGAACCAGTTGGACAAAATTCAAAATAGAAACTTTTGTTTCTCTTGAACATCTTCGTAACGTATTTATATCGTTCATTTCCTCAAACAATTCCGCCTTAATACTCGTCTAGCAGGGAATGCTCATCAGTTTACCCTTGAGTCTAACTTCGGACGTACTGTCAAATATAGATGTTCTCTTTTTAGTCGCACTACTAGGATGTGGAATACTTTGTGCATCCACATCACCTCGTAAATTCTGCACACTTTACCTAAACGCTCGCACTGTTTTATACCTTAACATTATAAGGGTAGTTATGATCCCTTGAGTGTGTTTAAATAATAAAACAAAAGTCATTGTTTAAGTTAGGAAGAGAAAATCTTTTTTTGTGAGGAATATTTCTCAATAACTTCCAGGAATTTCTCCTGGGCTCTTTTACTTTGTGTAAACACCTTTCTGTAAAAATTCCACAACGAATTTATCATCATCACTAGAAAATGACGATGATGAAGAAGAATGTTTGGGTCACAACTCACAATCAATGACGAATATAAGAAAAACTCGCTCATAAGACACTTATGTATTCTTACGCAACAAGCACATCTCCATAAGGTAAAGTCTTAACATATATTTTTGTTACTTACGTTTTTGCTTCTGTATTTTTAAAAATCATCATCATCGACCAAGCGAAAAATGCTTTTAGAGTTGCTTAGAAACTTTTTTTGAAATGCCTGTATTTATAAAACCAAGAATACGCGGACATTAATAACGTTTCTGGGCTGTGCAATTAATTTTCAACTAGTGCGCGATAAGGATACCATGAAATTTACCCTAACCGACGATTTCCCAATGGAGGAGTATTTGGAAAAACATATCACACCAAAAACATAAATGTTAAAAAAAGAGCCAAGATCTTCTTCACAAAAACCCGGCAAAAATCCTCATTCAAACCCTCCAAGTGGGTGCCAGGTGGGCAATGATCACCACAGTAGTCCTGTGCGTTTTTGGCAGGATGGTGATTAGCTAAGGTTGAGTTGGGTCGCCGAATTGTTGTAACTCCTCAATAGTGCAACGTCCGGAAACCCAATTCAATCATAGTTTAGAGGTTCCTAATTTCAGTGGTGGTGTGAGCGTACTTTGTACGAAAACCGTGCCGAAGAATGAAAGGCTGGGGGATAAACCAGCCATTAACGAGCTCTTTCGGATGATGTGGCAAGGTCCGTCATATTTTTGCCTTGCCCCGGTAAGCGGCTCTGCCGGGGCTGACCATATTTCCGCATTACTCGTGGGAATAAAATGAAAAAAAAGAAAACAAACAGAAAAATAATCAGAAAAATCAATCGAGCCAGGGCTGACAACGCGGTCGCATCTCCTGAAAAGGCTGTCGAGTCAACTCAGAGGTGCGAACGGGTTGTCAACCCTGTGGTTGCTACTAGTGGCGGGAATCCTTTTCCCTCTACTAGCCGCAACCTCTACAAAAAGGAACTACCCGTCAGTGGTACAGCTGTGACGCTCGGCTGTCCCAAGGGCGGTGATTCCACATCACACCATATCCCCGCTCCTGCTAGGACGTCGCAAGCGACCCCAAGAAGGGACACTCCATCCGGAGAGGCAAAATCTACGACATGTGGAAATGACTCGAAGGATGAGGGCGCACCCCGATTGGTATCGATAGCGATTAACTCTGGAGGTGGATCCACAACTGTGTCACACGGACATAGTTCTGGGTCGACCAGAAAGAGGTCCATGAAGGCACAGGCCAGTCGAGATCAGCGTAATGCTGCGCGGATTCTGGCCGCAGTCGGTGTCATACCGGCGGCGGAGAGAACCCCGGAGCAAACGCGAAAACTCGAGTGGGCTAGTGGCTTCCTTAGCAGTAATAACAAATCGACCTGCAGCGACTCAACGTCAAAGCGCAATAGGTCTCTGGAGGGCGACAAGCCCGAAGCGAAAAGGCAGGAAGTGCATTCCAGCAGCACAATAGCCTTCAATAAAGATCTTTCTTTTAGAGACGCGCTCAAAGACAAGATTATAGTCGCAGTCATTGACAGGAGTCATGTGGATGGTAACATCTCTCATGATCAATGGGCAGACGTCAAGGCTCACCTTGGTTTCAGATTTCTATCTGTCATCGAGGAGAATCCGGGGCCTCTCCCAGACACAGTCGATGCAGGATGGTACCAAAATCGTATCAAACTCATCGCCTGTGGTGATCAGAGATCTTTCGATCTGTACAGGGCTGCTGTCAATGGCTTGCCAGAAGTCTGGCCGGGTGCCAAGCTCGAAGTTGTTACAAGGGAGAATATCCCTTGCCGACCAAGAGCACGTATAATGGTCCCGGCTCTACATAACTGCCCAGATATGATTTTGAAATTAATCAAAACCAGCAATCCAAGCCTGCCTACTCACGACTGGAAAGTCCCAAAGGTTGAGAAGGAGACAGTAGGTCGCTATAGATCAGCTCTCTTGGTGATCAATAGGGAATCGCTAGCTCCACTGGCCGCGACCGAAGGCGTGATTAGGTATGGTTTCGACGAAGTCACAGTTCGCATCTATAAAAAAGATGAAGATTCGCTAAACGCAACCCCCACAGAAGCCCCTTCAGCGGAAGGAAACGCTTCACAACCCCAAATAATGGAGGTCGATGCAACACCACACGAGGAACCACCGATCTCCAAAGCCCCGAACAAGCCATCCGACGTGGAGGCTAATTCCATAGTCGACAGCAATTCCGACATGGATACTGAAGACTCGACATTAGGCAACACTCTGAGTGAGGAAACCCTACTTCATTCCTCCTCAGACGATGAAAACGCCGACAAAACAGTGGTGGAGGTGGATCTGGCTAAAAGTAGCAATGCTGCGATTAGTTCAGATTAATCTCCATCACGCCATCATGGCCACGAATAACCTGGTACTCCGACTGCATAGCAACAAAGAAGACATCGTCTTGATACAGGAGCCGTGGGTCTCTAACTCCATCATCAGGGGCCTCAGGACTCCTGGTTATACTCTATTATATGCATCGGAGAAAGGTGAACCAAGGTCATGCATATTAGTAAAAAAAGACTTAAATATATTTTTACTCCCCAATTACAGCGACAAGGACACTACCACCGCTGTCCTAACAACGGATAAAGCCACCTACTGGCTCATATCCTCCTACCTTGGCCACGACAGCCCAGTTCCAGGAAACACCTTAAGGAAGGCAATTGCGGACGCGCAATCGAAGAAAGTGGGTCTCCTAATCGGTATGGACGCTAACGCCCATCACACGGTATGGGGTAGCTCTGACATAAATGAGAGAGGTGAGTCCTTATTTGATTACATACTAAGCACTTATCTACTCATTAATAATATTGGTAATGAACCTACATTTGTAACCAAGAACAGGAAAGAGGTACTTGATATTACACTTACCTCTGACTCGATCCATAACCTGATTTCAGACTGGCATGTCACAAAAGAGAATTCCTTCTCTGTTCACAGATATATTCAGTTTGATCTCAGTGATGTGGCAAATATACCTACGGGATTTCGCAATCACCGTAACACTAACTGGGAACGATACAGGGAGGTACTAGCACAACTGCTTGACCACAACCTTCTTAAAAGCACCTCCACCAAAGATGAACTAGACCTCTCGGTAAATCATCTCACCGAAGCCTTCAACGAATCAATGAGGACTTCATGCCCTATTACCATTGTAAAGGGTAAAAAGAAACCTCACTGGTGGCACAAAGATCTAGAACCATTCAGGAAGAGCTGTCGCAAACTCTTCAATAGATCTAAATACACTAGATCCCCCTCTGATTGGGACTTATATAAACAAGCTCTAAGGCAATATAAGAAAGAATTAAGGAAGAGCAAGAGGTCTTCTTGGAGAAACTTCTGTGGAAACATAGACAATACTTCAGAAGCCTCAAGACTCAGGAAAATTCTCTCAAAAAGTCCAACTATACCCAGTGCTTTAAAGACAGAAGCGGGCACATGGACTACCACAGATGAAGAATCTCTTAATCTGTTATTAGACACCCACTTTCCAGGTAGCTCTAACATACTTTACGACTCAACATCAGAGTCTCAAACCGCTACAAGCGACTTAGTTGATCTAATAACGCGGGAAAAACTGCAATGGGCTGTAGACAGCTTTGATACATATAAATCTCCAGGACCAGACGGAATCATTCCGGCCGAATTACAAAAATGCTCTGACATGATCATTCCACCATTGGAAATCATTCTGACGAGCTGCGTAAGGTTGAGATATATTCCTAAAGCCTGGAGAATGGCAAAAGTAGTCTTCATTCCTAAAGCAGGGAAACCCTCTCACGTTAGCCCTAAAGATCTACGACCAATCAGCCTATCATCCTTCCTTCTTAAAACCTTGGAAAGATTGATTGAAATTCACATCAGACTTAACTTAAAACCAAGTCTCATTTCCACAGCTCAACATGCGTACTCTAAGGGAAAATCAGTAGAAACAGCACTTCATTCGCTGGTATGTGGTATTGAATTTTCCCTCAAATACAAAGAATACAATCTAGTAGCTTTCCTAGATATCGAAGGAGCTTTCAACAACGTCAGCTACCAGGCGATCACAACAGCAATGAACAAGCTGAAATTAGAGAAACCACTCATTGACCTTATAAGTCTCATGCTCAAAAGCAGGACAATAACTTCCAGCATGAGAAGTTTTACTACCACCAGATCGGTGAATCGAGGTACCCCCCAAGGTGGGGTCCTTTCGCCTCTCTTATGGAACATGGTAGTAAACGAACTGCTAACATCAATGGAAGCAGAGGGTTTCAAGGTGATTGCCTATGCTGACGATGTTGCAATATCTGTATCTGGGAAACATCCCCAAGTTCTCTCAGAACTCCTACAAAATGCCTTAAATAGGCTAACAAAGTGGGCTAAGCAGTGTGGCTTGGACGTCAATCCACATAAAACTGAATTAGTACTCTTTACGAGAAGGTACAAAATTCCTCAGATTAACCCACCCAAGATTAAAGGAATACCATTAAGCTTTTCCGACCAAGCCAAATATTTAGGCCTCATTTTAGACAAAAAACTAAATTGGAAGGCAAATATTGATGAAAGAGTAAAAAAGGCTACCGTAGCGCTCTTTACTTGTAAAAAGGCTATAGGATCAAAATGGGGCTTCTCCCCAAAAATAACCCACTGGCTATACACCTCGGTAATCAGACCGATACTCATTTATGGAGTTGTCGTATGGTGGACCGCACTGGACAAGATGGTAAATCTAGGAAAACTCATCAAAGTCCAGCGGCCAGCAGGTATGTGCATCACAGGAGCGCTTCGCTCAACACCAACCGCAGCCCTGGAAGTGCTTTTAAACCTAACACCTATTGACATCTTCTCCAAAATGGTGGCAGCCAACTCATGTGTAAGGCTTAGAGCCACCTCTCAATGGATCAGTAACAATACTGGTCATACTACCATCTTAGACAATTTCAGATCTATCCCAGATCGCTTAGACTATACCACCCCAAAAATGGTATTCGAAAACAGCTTCCTTGTTTCCATCCCTTCAAGATCGTCTTGGGAAGAAGAGAGACCCCTGGAAGACAATGCGGTACACTTCTATACAGACGGTTCAAAGACCGATCACGGCGTTGGAAGTGGTATCTATTCGAAACAACTGAATCTCAGTCTTTCATATAGACTTCCCAATCAATGTAGTGTGTTCCAGGCAGAAGTAATGGCGATTAAAGAGGCACTATCCTGGCTCAAAGAAAACGTTATATCATGCAAGGATATACGAATCTTCTCGGACAGCCAAGCCGCTCTCAAATCTCTCGCGTCTGTCTACACAAACTCTCTAATAGTCCACGATTGTCGATCATCTCTCAATGAGATGACAGAACAGTTTAATATTCACCTCATTTGGGTGCCGGGCCACAGAGACATTCCGGGAAATTGCAAAGCCGATGAGCTCGCCAAAAACGGAACACTTCTGCCTACTGTTAGACAAAAACATAACATAGGAACACCACTTGCTACATGCAAATATCTACTCAAACAACATGCTCTAGAATCAACAAATGCTAGATGGTCACAGGGTACCACCTGCCTGGCAACCAAACAAATTTGGCCAAGCATAGACCTTAAACGGTCAAAAGACTTGATCTCCCTGAGCAGACAAAATATAAGCTCTACAATCGGAGTTATAACAGGACACTGCCTCATAGGTAGACATGCTTTGAGGCTAGGAGTCTACACAAATGACTTCTGTAGAAGCTGCATGGACGAGGAGGAAGAGGAAACAGTCCAACACCTTCTATGTACATGTCTAGCACTCTCCAATAGAAGGAATAACTATCTCGGTAATCCCTTCTTCGATAATACCAGTGAACTGGCAACGATCGACACAAAATGTCTCTCTAACTTTATTAAAAGCACGAAATGGTTTGTTTAAATTCATTACTCTCCCATGAGTAACTTCTTTAGTGGTATCACAACGGATCCTTGAGGTCTAAGTGAGTCAACAACAACTAGACAGCCACTCCAACCTAACCTAACCTTCTTCACAAAAACCGTTGTGTAACAAGTGAGCCGTGAAAAGTACTGAGATCTTAAAGTACGCCAAGTTCTTACTTCATGAAGGTTTAATAACGAATATTAAAAGTAGAATAACATTGAAACAGCTGCAATGTAATAGAGAAATTTTATTATTTAATGATTACTGACTAAAATTTGATGGGTTCACTTGTCAAGTTGTTAAAACCTTTCGAATTGGATATAAAAAAACTTGCCAAGTAAACCCATCAAAAGATAGATACTCTACCTACTAAAATCAACTTAGTTTAAAGCTCCCTATTTCTTTTGATATATTTTCTTTTTGTTATTGGTTGTTTTGATTTGCGCTTCAATTGTTTCTTCTTCTCCTGGCAAGATACCTAAAATGAAAATGAAGGTAGCCAACCAATTAATAGCCTAATTAGTGGTTCGATTATAGTTCACAACAGAGTTAAGAGTTTTTTTTATGTAAACTCATAATTTTTTCACGTATGCAAATGTTTTCTTTTTTCATTCATGTTAACATAACATAAGGTTTGTTCGTTGAACTTTACCGAGGGTTGACCCAGGTTTTCTTGACAACCCTCAGAGTTGTCAACAAAAACTTGGGTTTTCGGTTTTCAAAAAACACCCAAGGGCTGTCAACTGTTTTGTTGACAACTAAAAGCAAGACAAAATAATTTTGTGATCTGATAAAACTTTAAATTTGTTATAAATTAGTTTTAAAAATGAACGAAAACAATTTCGCGTTGTTGCTGAATGTTTCATCTGACACATTTAATTGCAAACACAAGCAATAACATGCAACATGCGAATCGCCAAACGACAACAAAAGAAATACATATGAAATCTCATATGACTTTTGACAGTTTATTCTTTACCTGAACTCGCCCCAGCAAAACACCTAGATCTATTTCATGGCGAGTTCAGGGCGACCCCAGGTCTCAAAAAACACAGAATTTGCTAACCAGGGTGACTTCAGGTTTTTCAAAAAACGATTTAGGGCGACCCCAGGGTGACTTCGGGGCTCAACGAATAAACCTATAGAGTACCAAATCGAGCACTCCAGTTCTAAGAACAGTCATGAATTTTCAAAATGCATGTATACGAGTAGTTTCAAAATGACAATAAAAAGACACTTCGAATGGAAAATCTTTGATTTTCTATTTTTCGCTTTGAATGTACATTAAACTTTACCGCTCTACCAAATTTCATCATTCTACAGAAATCGGAAGTGCTCCATATAAATTAAACATTTTGTCAGAAAGTGGGTGGATACCACGCTCCCTGAATGGAAACCTCAATTTTTATGTTTGGTCCTTTATATGCAATTTGAGTTCTACCAAATTTCATTGTTCTACTGCAATCGGAAGTGTGCCATACATAATTTACATCAATTCTGAGGAAGTGGGTGGATACCACACCCCTGAATGGAAAACCTCAAATTTTATATTTATTTCTTAGTATGCAATTTAAGCCCTACCGCTTTACCAAATTTCATCGTTTTACAGCAGTCGGAAGTGAAAGTGGGCGGATACCACGCCCCCTGAATGGAAAACCTCAAATTTTTCCCTCTGCTTGCATGACAAATCCTACCGTTGTTCAAAATTACAAGATTCTAGGATGTCGGGAAGTGCTCCATAATTTTGATGATCTGTCAGTCAGTTACGATTTTTGTGATTTTTGATACCTTATATCTCAAGAACCTCTTATGCTAAAAAATTAAAATTTGGTGAGGCGCCTGTGCCTGACTAGCTTAGCAAATATTCGGAAATTTAAGTTTCTGACTTCATTGGTACTGAAGATAGGGAGGGGTCAAAAATCGCCTGAGTTTGTTCCTGTAAAAAGGGTGTAGTGCCAGAATTTGGCTGGGCACTACCGTGTCCTTTGATAAAAACTTTTACAAAAAAAAATCACATTTTAGAGTGCGAAAATTTCGCAAGATCACATTATAAAGATGACTATGTAAAATTTTGGTGGTTCATATTTTAGAGAAATTCACATTATCGAGGGACTACTGTATATTGAAAAAGTTATTCATATTTTAAAATGAAAAACGGACAAACTTGCCCTTATCAACAAACTCATATCCAGAATCGAGAGCATTCAACGTCGTTTCCTACGTTTCGCACTTCGCAGTCTGTCTTGCAATAACCCTCTTATTTTACCTCCGTATCAAGACCGACTTCTGCTAATCAACTTGAATACGCTGGAAGAACGAAGAGCTATAGGCGACATTCTCTTCATTCATCGATTACTTTCAGGGTCTGTTGACTGCACAACTCTTTAAATTTCCATTTTTTTCAACACTAATTCCCGTAATATAAGAAATCCTCGTCTCTTCTATCTGCCTACCCACCGTACCTCTTATGGCTCCAACGAACCTATTACCCGCATGCTTCCGAGGATTAATTGTAACATTAACTGTTTCGACTTTGACCTCAGTTCACCCTGCCTGTTCACCCTCCGTCTTATACATCCTTCCAATTCCCAACCCTAGATGAAGAATTAGCTTGTATTAAGCCTAATAAATGGGGGTATTGCCCCACCAAAATTAAATTCACGGTATTTATACATAACGCATATGTATCTTGCGATGAATTTTATCCTTGTAGCTAAATAGTTGTATACCTCTATCCAAACTTACCAGAGACACTGAAACCATGTCAAAATGTTTTCTGCTTTTATGAATAATGTTCTTGTGAAGAAGCCAATTGCATTCCTCCCCTGAAACAATTTTCACCCAACGGACGTCAAACCAGGAATGTTTATTAGCTTACCCTTGAACACAACTTCGGACGAACTCTTTACCTATAGGAATTTGACCTTTATTCTTTCTTACGTATGCGGAATACTTTAAAAAAAAACTCAATGTATCACACTCAATTACTACGTTTATATGAGGTAATGAAGCGAGCTTGAAGCTCGTTTCGACCCTTTGTAAACGGGTATTGAGTTGAAATGAGCTTCGTTCGACTCGTTCTCACTCGCTCAACGGTGTCGAGTCGAAATATGTGACAAAAAACCTGGGTCAAGGAGTTGGCTTAACAAAATGTTTTAGAATCGCTCAACACCATTTCAACTCAACTCCAAATCGAGCTCTCAACTCAAATGACGAAAAACCTGGGTCGAAAATCCGACCCTAATCCAACTCGATCTTTCGATACTGCATATAAACGTAGTAATTATAGTCTAAAAGTATTCAAAATCAATCTTCTTCGGTTTTCTCCTCTAAAATCCACAATAAACTTATTCTAATTGCTCGCACTATGGTAGGGTGGCCAAAAATCCCTCGAATGCGCGGTGCTTAATTATAAAAAAAAGGTCGGGATACCTACAGAGGTTTCTAACAACCTTAGATAATTCTAAGAACCGACTACTCACGTTCTAAAAGACACGAGCTAGACGGCCATTATGATTGCAGTTAAACAGGTGATCCAATTGTTTGAAAAACCCAATAAGATTGTTTTTGATGTTGATTCAAGTGCAGTGCAGTCTGTGGTCGCACAATCTCTAAAAAAATCATTTTCAAATAGCAACATTACTGAAAACCGAGAACGCTTATGTTAAAAGGCAACACGATACCTTGGAAGATCACTTCCGTATTATGAATGCTTAGAAAGACGGCTCAGATTTGGATGAGTAGATGTTATGGATTCTCAAAATTTTCTATTCCACAAAATTAAAATCTTTAGTTTTCATTTATAAAAACTTTCAAAATTGGACATAGGCGGATATGCAGGAAAATTGCAAATTGCAATGGAAGAAGGCAGAGTAAAGAACAAAAACATGGAAACGGGAACTGGCACGAATAACTGTAAACATTGTTGGAAATGGCAGACTGTGGTGGTTAAAAGTAGCTTAAAGTATAGAAAACTTACTTTATTCGCAACGCAAGGGAATTTTTCTATCAAATAAACACGAAATATCACATCAAACAATTAAAACGAATATATAAAAACAGAAATTAATGAAACTTAAATTATCAACTGTTCTTCTCAGACAAATTAATAACACTCACTGTTTCCTCATCGATATGTTTTGTTTTTTCGTTTATCCTAACGCATCCTCCAAATAAACGAGTATTTTTAGTTTTATTTTACGTTTTTCGTTAATCCCGATGTTCGTTTGTATTATTTTCACTTCACTTTATTAAATTTTCATTTTGAAAAAGCTAGTTTAAAATAAAAACGTTTTCCACTTCCTTCTTTATTCAAATATTTTCACAAAACCAAAATGTCACCGGTTTAGAATCATCTACTTGCTCCATATAAAATTTGTTTAGAATTTAGAGTGCGTTCATAAAAAAGCTCTTCTGTCTACACGTTATGGTATGCCATAAATTGAGGGTGTGTTTCGGGCTAGAGTTAATAAATAGTTTTGTAGTACGCTACAATTTGTGCTGCACTAAGGGGTTAGCGGGTTTATAGGGTTTACACTCATATTAATAAGGATGGTTTAGTGGAGGCTTAGGCTAGGCGCGCACATTAATTTTAGTTACACAACTGTTTGGTTGCTTATAGAAAACAGATGAACTATTTGGTTGAATGTCCGAGCAGGTGCATATAATTATAAATAATATGCTAAACAAAATAGCAAACTCATTTTAGGCAATCGTTTAGTTTGTGTCAAACACACACTTTTTAGTTGCACGAACCAAGCAGTTGCGAAACTAAAAATTGAATGTGCGCGTCTAGCCTTATCGTTAAGTCTTGGGCAAGTTGCAAAATTTCATTAATAAAACAAGTTTTCTGCTAAGTGACGTTTACTTACTATGATTAAGCTAAGCCACCGAGGTAGGTAATTTAGCGAAGGAATAAGAAATAGAATTGTCAAACTTGTTTTTTTTTATAAGCCCATATGTTTCATTTTAGCAACCAAACAGTTGCGAAACTAAAAACTGAATGTGTGTGCCTGGCCTAAGAGAAATCAATGGACGTTTATTTCATTGTAAGGACGAAAGGTATGTCTTTAACAATGGAAAACAATATCACAAAAATGGCTGCCATGGTTGCGTTTGCAGCAACATTCTTTTCATGAAATTTTCCATGACCAATTCGTACATTTGCTGCTGTATGTCCTCTATAACTTCACGAATTCCGTCTTTAAGGTGCTGAATCGATTGTAAAGCATTAGCATAGACTTTATTTGTCACGTGGCCCAAAAAAAAGTCTAAAATATTAAATTACAAGATCTCGGTGGCCAATTGTAATCCACCTTTTCGAGAAATAACACGGTAAAGAAACTTTTCTTGCAAAATTGCGATTGTTTTGTTGCTCGTGTGGCTCGTAGCACCGTTTTGTTAAAATTAAACGTCGCGTCGTCCACATCAATATCTTTCAATTCCGGCCATAAAAAATCATTAATCATAGCTCGGTGGTGCAATCTATTCACCATAACAGTAGTTGTACCAGCCCCATTTTCGGATAAGTAAGGCCCAATCACGCCGCCAGCCCAAGAACCGCACCAAACAGTGAAACGTTGAGGATCGAGAGGCTTTTCAACAATAATTCTTATTAACGAAGCCTCGGAAGTGAAAATGGGCGAAATAACTGAAGATGATTTTTCGATGAAAATCCAGATCATTTTGATGCATTTTAATGTCCCAATCAGCAAAGATACGACGCTGCTGATGATCGACCGGCTTGAGTTCTTGTGTTAACTGAACTTTAAAAGCCTTAAGATCTAAGTCTTTATACAAAATGGTGTAATGTCGTTTGTGGAATGCCTTATTCCAAAGATCGTTGAGGAATCGAAAAAAGTGGGTTTTCGTCAACACTATGGGCTACAGCAGCTCAGTTGTTATTGAGCGACGCACACGGTTTTTATTCTTCACATCTCTAACTTGTCCCAACAGCTAAAATTTTTTCACCAGTTTCATCACTGTTGCCGGCCGATAAGGTGCTTTACAACGACCCAAAAGTGCTACAGTTTTGCAAACTGTGACTGCCACTTCATAAGAAAAATTCAAACACTATCAGCATTTTAAAAGGTGCTGTCAAAGTTAATCCCCTGTTTAATCTTTAAGTGCGGTGGAAATATCGCATAAATCTCTTGCCTTTGATCTTGGATTATCTTTTGGCTAAAACGTAGTATAAGACTTGTTGGTTAAATAAATACAGCTATTATTCAAAGTTAGTTTCTCAGCTGTTTCTAGTAGAACACCAGGTGAAGGTTGTGTTCTACTACAATTATACTTCAAATAATGACAGATCACAGAAAAAAATACTCTTATATTTCCAAATTGGCAATTTGGCATAATGGTTAGTGCGTTGGACTATCATGCAGACGGTCTTGGGTTCGATTCTCAGCCGCTGCACAAAAGTTTTTAAGGGGTTTACTACCATTTGCGTGGAATTAACAAATCCTCCAATAGTATCTCTTGTCATGAGAAGTAAAAAGCTCATTAGCCGTTCGGTATCCGAAGAAAATTATAGGTCCCCTCTATTACTGGTAACACTTTCACAGGAATGATTCAGATTTGTAAGATATTGTCATGTTAAATTTTGTGTGGTGTTTCTTGATATAGCACGTCAAAAAAAGTAAAACAAATTCCCTCACAAAAACAAAATTATTAAATAAAAAAGCCAAAAAAGAAGCTCAAACCAATATTCTCTAATAATTTTTAAATGAACAAGAGCTACTAGAATGACAAATATGACATTTGGCTTTGATAATAAATACCTTAACACATCATTTCCTATGTTTAAAGTTAGACCACAGGCTTAGTCCAAAAATTGGGATTAAATTTATTTATGAATAGCGTATGCTCTGGAATTGCTTAGTAATAACTTATTATTCTATTTAACATTATATCCCATCGGAAAGGAAGCTTGAGAGATCGAGTGATATCCGAAAAGAAAAGTAAAGAGAACTGTTAAATTGGATTCATGAATCTGGTTTCAATTTATAAAAGCGCTTAAATCAGAGGACAATATACCAAAAAGAAATCGAAGGAGGCGTATGCATCTATAGCCCGGGAGGTGGCGACACTAATTTTTGAAAGTTTTTGTGAAGGATGAACTTAATTTAATCGTATCGAATTAATGTCGATTTCCTTTACACACTAGGGATTTTAGGGATTGCGATCTCTTGTCAAATTTTGACTTTTACGAGAGATTTTACGTTCCTTCACACCAAAAAAATCGATTTTTTTTTGACAGAGATCAAATCTTTCGAATCCGTATTTGGAGAGGGATTTACATGCATACGAAATACGCACACTAAAAAGACAAAATTTGTCAAGGGATCGAAATCCCTAAAATACCTAGTGTGTAAAGGATATCGACTTAACTTGCCCGCAGACGCACCCATGGAGCGTTCTTTTTTTTTGGCGAAATTTAAAAGTTTTAAAAAATAACAAAGAACAATCTATATGAGGATGAAACCACTTGGAAATGTTCGCGTGGAGTTGAGAAAAAAAAAACGCTTCCTGCCACCTTGACAGTGGGGCTTAAAAGCCTTATTTATGAACTTTTTTTTTTATAATCTACACACGCTCAAGGGAATATGATTACCCTTCAAATGTTTCAACACAGCATGGGCGTGAAGTTACGGAAGAGAAAGAAGGATAGGAAAGAGTGTGCACGATGTTCTGAGACTGAAGGTGGTTGTCTCAGATTTTTTATTTCCAGGGATGGCGGCTGAACTAAAGCGGAGAATTGCCGTGTCTTATTTCTATGTCCCTTATAATTCGCATTATTTTATTCCTTGTTGGGCATACTAGTTTAACTCAATGACATGTTCTTAGTGTTATGCCTAAACAACATGTAATGAGTAAACCAGCAACCCATTGATGACAATTTATAGAAGGTTTTAAAAGAATTAAAGACGACATAGACGACGGCAGGGATCGAACCTGTGATATTGAGGTTGACAGGCGAGCACACAACCATCGCGCCACGGCCACCCCCACTATAGTTTTAGTGACACAGTAAAGTTACTTCGAGTTTACAACGACTCTAATCCTGAAAAGATTATTTATAAAAAAAAAAATACACGAAGAATAGACTCGAAGTAAGGTAAGATTGGTTCATAGTAGGTTTTACGCCGTTTTAATAACTAAATGTCATTTTGATATGACATCATGTGAAATTTTCAAAAAAAGTATAAATAATTTTTTTTTCTTTTTGTTACTAACATAAAATAGATAGTTATTTTGAATTTATAAATAATTTACGTTCTTTAAACGCTTTAACTGGAAAAAGAAGAAAACCAAAGCAGTACAAAACTCGTTTTAGTCCAATGACACTGAGGGATGCAAATTTTTGTGCGTAGTATCGATTTTGGAAAGAAAATATAAAGAAATTAACAACTATAGCTCGGCCTTTCCTAAGCGATGATTAAAAAAAGAGGGCATATCCTAATTTATGTGCCATTGATGGATGTTGAGTAATAATGGAAATCAGCTGGGGTTTGCTTACGTTTATAATAACCAGAGTTTTAGATCAGTGTTTTTTTTTATAATATATTTGACATAAGGAAGGCGTAGCTAAAACGGTTAAGAAAATATCTTATAAATTAGGATTTCTTTGACGTGGAGTTAACCCGAAGTAAGTGGTTCTACTCGGTTTAACTATTCCGAGGTTGGACCGAGTGTTAGTGAAATTTAATAAATAAGGCTGTAAGTTGCAAAAAAACACGAATATGTAATTGTTATATTTGATAAATTTTGGAATCGATAGGTCAGCATTCAAATTATGAACTAGAAAAACCGTGCGTGCCACCTGAATAGTGGAGCTAACTCGACGGCAGGATGAAAAATAGTAACATTCACACATAATTCATTTTATCGTGTAATGCCAAGTTTCAGCCTCACACTAATTTTTTCCTTTCTGTCACATTTTGTGTCTGTATTCAAACCGGACTACACTACTTCCCACTCTCAAGATTTAAATGATCACCATCGAGCTCTTGGTGGCTTTATAAATATTATTTATATCGCTTTTATTTTTTAAGAAACGTAGGAATATATTTAATGCAAAATGGCGTTTGCGTTTCCAATTTTGCATTAAATGTCAAGCCTCATGATATTTATTGCGATCAAAAGAATAATTAAGAAATTAATGCGTTTATTGGTTTTATTTAAATGATGATCCAATATATAAACTTCCAACGGAAATTGGCTACGGTGCATGAAATTAAATGTGCAATGTTTTTAATTTTGCTCTTCGGATACAAACTGTGTACCAGTTTATATAATATTGTGTACGATGTACGTGCATTCCATAAACAAAACGACGACCCATAAGCAGCATCGAAATCTCGCCGAGTAAACACAAAACATTATTCACTAACGGTAAACTTGTTATTTCTCTTCTTCGGCAATATCGAAATGACTTATCATAAAGATTATTGGCCAAAATATTTACACAATCGAATGCGTTTAACGAGTCGATTGTAAAATTAATTTGGAAAACCGCCAAAAACAACACACATCATAGTAACTATACTGAAATGATACGGATATACTCGAACCACATGGGATGTCTTACAAAAATGTTCGGGTTTTTGATGTGGTGTTTGAGGATTTATGATATTTCAAACTACTATATGAATTTCCTTAGGGATAATAAACAAAATGATATTCTCATTTGAAATATTGGACCGAGTGGCTGTTTTGTGAGGGGTGTTTGTTTGTACAATGCCCCATGATCGATTGGAATTTCAAAGGAAATTACGGGTAATAAAGAGCGATAAACCACAACATTATTTCGCAATGATTCATTAAAATTTAAGTTTTTGAGTGAGGGAATTTTGTTGTCTTCTTTAAATTTTGATTATTTTGATTTTGAAAGCATAAAAAAGATTTAAACTTTGATGTACGGGCTAAGTCTACAGCTTAGAGGTATTTTTGGTTTTTTCGAATTGGATTTTTCAGAATTGTTTGATGGACTAAAATATATAGAGTAGATGTATGTAAGTATACAGTTATTGATTTTTATTGTTTTTGCAAAAACAATATCCACATTGGAAATCGATCAATTAAGATTTGAAAAAAAAAGAATAGACTTCAAATTGTAGATATTAAAGATATGTTAAATTAATATAAAAAGCAACGGACTGCGATGTCAAAGTTCTGCTCACGGACTTCAAAGCTAAAGTAGGAAAAGATGACTTCATCAAAAGATTAGTTGGTCACAGCATCCACGACGCTTGCGAATAGGAGCTAGTTATACGGTTATAAATATAGCACTGGGTTCTCAAGGGTAAGAATGCACAAATCAAATTAAGGTCTTCCTGGCAGTCGAATCACCCATTGCGAAAAAAATACAAAAAAAAAAAATGATCGCAAAATCCAAAGGGATCTTAAACGGAGAAGGCGAAACAATCAAAACGGCTCAGAAATAGTCTCCGAATTCCTAAAGAAAAAGAGGGTGGTCAAAGTGTTCCTAGTGCTGACGCGGCCGATTATGGTCACGTCTAGATTTTACCCAGTATATAATTGCGTCGCTTCCGAAATTACAATCAAGTATAAAGTTGACAAATTCAGCTAAAGCTTGCTACAGAACAGAAGTATCTGACAGAGGGCAGGATCAATCCTGGTATAAGTTCTGTTCTACAAGAAATTAGCTACGTTTTCAAGCTTGATCCATTAAAACTGATTGATAGAAGAAAAATAAGACGAGAAAAGAAAAAAATACGTCAAAATCTTTGAAGTCAAGGTGAGAATAAAACCTGCTAATACTTCGATGGAAGAAAAAATAGTGACTTACAACTCTCAACCATTCCTGCCAGGAATTGAGGAGACCTACACTTTTCATGACAAGAGATATTCTTGGAAGATTTGTCAATTCCTCGCAAGAGGCAGTACACCCCTGACAAAACTTTTTTGCAGCGCAGCGGCTGAGAATCTAACCCATTACCTTCTGTATTATGCGCGAAACAGATTAAACCAGCAACAGCACCAGCATCGTCAACAGCAAACAGCACGCTGACCAGCAAACATTTCTCAAACACATTGCCACCAGCAACGTCATTTCATCTGCTTGACATTTCATATAGAAAAAAAGTTTTTCATTGTGGTGCCACTGAATATTGTGGTGCCACTGAATATTGCAGTGGGAAAGTTGACAATACCGCACCAGCAACAGCAAATTTAGGACTTTGGCCTAACGACGCTGTTGGCGTTGCTGTTGCTGTTCTTATGTGTGTTGAACAATTGAAATACATTGGCTCTAAATTAATGGCGGCCGCTGTTGCTGTTGACGGTGCTGTTACTGGTTCAATCTGTTCCGCGCTTTACAGTCCAATGCACTAACCATTATGCCAAGGGGTACTTCGCAGTAATACAAGCACCAACGCTTTATTCACTCTATATCTTATCTCTAATAAACTCCCAAAGTTGATATCAGTGTACTATGTGTCAAAACCTTACTACTTAACTTACACGGATGTGTTCCAAAGAGTTGTATCTCGTTTTTAAGGTAGAGTTGAAATACTCATGAAAATGCAGATCGAGTTGAAATTGCATTAACACTTTAGAATTTTACACACTTGACTATATTATGCTTACAAATATCTTTTTCCTACAATCTGCTCAAAATGTTCTTCCACCCCTAATTATACTATTGTATTTCTTGAACTTTAACATTTGTAAAAAACACATTTTTTTTGCTTTATCCTGAGTTCTTTCGAGTGTTGGAGAAAGAAAAAACAAAATATTCAATATAGGAACATTTTGTCAGTTGTCATATAAATTCAGCACAATGTCGCAGTTACACGACATTTTTCTGAACAAATGCCAGATTACTGAAAAAAACATACTGATCGAAACTATTCGCCTTCGTGTAAATTGATTCAATATTTTGTGACAAAATAATGGCAGTGTCAGTAGTGTAAAAACGGAATTGTAGGCCGCAAAAACAATTGTTGGATTGAACTGGTGTTATTTGAGGTATCAGGATCCGGTATGTTTACTGGTGGGAATTGAACCCAGCATGTACCGTTGAATATTCACTAGAAATGGGAATTATAAAAAAAAAACTATCGGCTTACAAATGCGATAGTAGCTTAAAGTTAATTTATTCAATAGTGCACAGTCATTCAGTAACTATTTTCAGTAACTATTACTCCTAAAATTGCTTTTTTCCGGAGCAACAAATAAAATCTCTTTTTCTTGATGTTTTTTACGCTTTTTAATCCATGGACATATAGTAGCCATCATCCGATGTTTTTTGCAGTTTATGGCTTACAATATAGAGTTTTTGTGAGAACTATCAAAGCCTCAAGTCAATCTTAAAGGGGCTTTAGACGATCAATTTATCCTTCAGCTATTAATTCAGTTAGAAAAGGCAGTGTATTTAGTCCAGTGTTCAGTTGAGCTTTTAACTGAATTGTGATAAAAAGAGTCACTTTTCTTCCACAAACATGGACACGCGCGATGAATTTCAATGAAATCGACCAAATTATCATTCTGTTTCGACTTATTGAAAAAAAACAGGAACTTGAATGACGACTGAACTGAAAACTTATGTGAATTTCATCAGTTTCAGTTTCAGTTAGACGTTTCAGTTTTTGCATTTAGACATCAGTTTAACGAAATGTACTAAATTCTTTTCTTTCCCGTTCCGATAGATTGCTTTTCATTTATTTTAAGAGGGATGGAGATTTAGAGAATCAAGGATCTTTAACTACCCAGGTTGCTTGCAATAAAAATGTTTGTACATTTACACGTTAGGATGTTAAATTTAAGTAAGAGCCTTGCTTAATTCGATTACTTCGTCAGTTCATCCGCTGGTACATCAGTATGAGACCGTGTTCATAGTTAATAGGATATTGGAACCACCTGTTCCATTAAAAGGATATTTTGTTTTCGAATATAGGACTGTGGTTCCAGTCTGTTCTATTAGAGTAGCTAAGCGCCATAGTCAATAGGATATTGGAACCACCTGTTCCATTAAAAGGATATTTTGTTTTCGAATATACGAGTAGAACTGTGATTCCAGTCTGTTCTATTAGGGTAGCTAAGCGCCAGAATGTTTGCCCGATTGTCGCGACACGACTACTTGTCTGTTTGTATCTTGTTCACAAATGTCAAATATGATTGACGTAAGACGCCATTTGCAAAAATTATAACATTTTCGGATAGGGTGATTAATTTTGCGGAATGCGGAACATTGTATAATTCTTAACTTGTCTAAAGAATTCTACAAGTTAATCTCCCAATAAATTGAGTTTTCCCCCAAAGAGTCTGATAGTGTTTTTGATTTTGTTGTGTTGTGACATCTTAAAGCCTCACATTATAGCAACGAGTAACGAACGATCTATTTAAGTCTTAATCGCAAATTCCTTGGATTAAGATTTTCATAAATAATACTCAAAAGGTAATTGAAAATGCATTTAAATCGCTCGAAATACTCTTCATAATTATTAATACCCATACTTATTCTTAATTAGTAATTTCCATCACAAAAATGATTGGCTCATTGATTAAAATTCATAAAACTGTACTCAATTAATAATTCCTTATTAAATTTTCATTCGATTTGATCAAAGATGCAGACGATTCCAGCACAATGAATACTTGTACTTACGACAGACAAATCGCTTTTCCTCTGTGAATCCTATCCTCTTTCCCCCATCGATTGATGGTAAGGAAAAAATGAATACAAATTTTCAATGCTCAATCAATATAACAGTCCTGAGATATTTTTCAATGTACATACATTGCATATAGATTATTAATGGCCTGAGAGCTATGTACATGGAAGCTCAAATGTAATTGACGGGCAAGTACCATTACCGTCAAAAATATCTAAAATTAGTGCACACACGTTCGTATCGTCTAACAATAACTGGTAGTCGGAAACACACATCCGTTAAGGAAGACCCACTGAATCTATTATTCACGATAATGGTGTTGTGATTTAAGGCTGACATGCCATAGACTGGCTACTCTATGGCTGGATATCGTTTGGGTGACAGGAAAGTTTTATTGTCTAATGATTCGGATGAATTGGAGCACTTATTTTATAACCGGTATAAAGGGCTCCCATAATGCACTTTATTTACATGAGGGTGTACTGTTACTTTATATGCATAGGTACAGGCATTAATTGACGGTTATATGACTATAGGATGAAAAGTTTCCATTACCATCAATGGTTTTTAAAATAGGATTTTACCGCCCAAGCCCATATTAAGGTGGTTGAAAAAGGAACTTTAAAATATTTATGTAGATAATATGTCGGACGCGTTTTACAGTGATCCAATCTATGGTCAAAAATGGAACAAGTCACTCACGACTTTTTGTTTTTCGGGGACATGGTGTCTTAAATTAAGTATATATATGATATTTAAATACATATTAATATTAAACATTAAACAATAGCAATACAAAAAAAAAGTAGTTTTTACGATATTGTATTCCACCAAAGTGGCAAAATCACAAAACCTATTTTTTAGTCATTGAGCTACCCCATGTTACCTTTTTTGTCTGTGAACATTTCCCAGAAATCGTCTTTCTGCATCGACTTTTTTTTCCAAGTGGATATTGAATATCCAAAATTTTTTTCGAAAACTTATCATAATATTTCGAAAATCATATGAATGTTTGAACAAATATTCGAAACCTGGTAAGGAAAATCTCTTTTTCGGACTGGCAAGGTGAAGCGACTTTGACAGATGATTGCAGCCATATTGTTGAAATTACTTCTGTCAAATTGGCTGTTATTTATTTAGTCAGTATTGCCTTATGAAGATGGAAAGTAATTGGTTTCAACAACAATGACAATTAGCCTCTCGATTATTTATTTAGAAGTTTACTCGAATTTGTTGGGAAAATCATATTCAGCGACAACGTCCATTTCTGGATGAATGTCGAATTGTCGACTTTAGAAAGATCACAAGCTACACGATAGACGATAGTGTAGTAGAGTTTTCGAATTCTCTCCACACGATTTCTTATACCACATTTAACAATGCTGCAAAGATACCGTTGCAATTTCACTTTTGAAGTAGATGACATAAATTTGGGAACGGTAAAGATCTATTCCACTCTCCGGTAAACATGCCATCAGATCACCAGCTAAACGAATGCTGCGAATTCTGTATTGCTGGTCATTGAGTAGTTTTTGGTTTCAGAAAATTTCTTAAGCTGATTATTGATTCCATGACCTTGGAAAGAAGGGATATTAGTACTTTTGGTCAATAGGAGAAGGAGGAGAAAGGGCCGCCTTTTCTAGCAACAAGCTGGACAAAAATTGTTTTCCATCTGCCAGGGAAGATTCCTGAACAGCAGGAGCGATTGAAAAGCTTAAGTAATTTTCTTGCCATTGAAGAAGAACATGCGGAATATACCATCAGGACCAGCTGATTTGTTTAGCTCTTACATCTGTACGAGTGCGGAAATATGCCTCTCGCATTAAATGATTGACGTTCTCAAGTACATGAGGCGCAATGTTACTGTCATAAAGGCAACGTAGAGCTAGCAGCTAAATTAGTTGCGAGTGCATTTACCTTACCAGAAGAGCTATTTATCTGGTTGTCGTTGTAGATGAGCGCTGGAACTGACGATGAAGTAGATTTTTTTACTTTCTTGACAATTGACCAGAAATTTCTACTGCCTTTGAGACATTGCAGGATTTTTTGCCTTAATTTTTGGTCCTGAACGAACTTGGTTCTTTTTATAACTAGCGTTATAATAGTTTCTGACTTGTTTATGCTTTTTCCGATTTTCCTCAGTCGGGTTCGCTTTGTAAGAGCGGAAACTTACTTCTCTCAATCTGATAGGTTCTCTCCTCCTTGCCCTGTCCTTCGGAAAAGAGTATTCGCCACGTGGTGCATAATTTCACGAAACGCAAGATCTGCCTAAGAGATTGCCTATGTTGGTAATAGTGTGCAGGAGAATTCGAGGCAGTCAATGCTGCACACCATACACAAGAACTTGGCTATTCGCAGACCACAACTTGACGAATTTGCTTAATGACTCAGACCCATGCAAACTTCAACTGACCCAAGAACTCAGAGTTAACTATCGCAGAAAACGAAGTGTGTTCGCTATCTGGGTTTTCAAGCAGTAGGAGTTTGACCAGTATTTCAGTATTTAGCGACAAGACCCATTTCTGCATGAATGGGTTCGCAAACAAGCAAAATTCACTAATTTGGGTCCATCACAATCCACACGAGATCCACAAAATTGCGATGCATCCAGAAAAAGTCACTGTTTGGTGTGAGTTTCCGGCTGATATGGTGACATCATGGATCCATATCTTTTAGAACAACGTAGACCACTATTAACAGCGAGAGCTATCGGTCGCTGCTTACCAATTTTCACTGGTCCACATATGTGGTTTCAAGATAAGGACGCTACGTGCCACACAGTCTCTGCCATAATGGAGCGATTTGCAAACATGATTATCTCACGCGGAGGCGATACGAATTGTTTGCCGAGATCATGCGATTTGTCCCGGTAGACTTCTTTAGTCAGTGTCAGTGAGAAAAATTTATTGTGAAAATGCCTTTTGCCTTAAAAATTCCATAATAATAATCATTTCGGAAGATTTCATAAAATTCCATTAAGTGGTTCAGAACGACAGACCGTATGTAACATTGTGTGCCCACCTTAACTTTTTGCTAGAGCCTGACAAATCTGCCAGTCTCTCTGTCTATATCTCCACCTACGGACCACCTTCTACGTTTATAATTTATATGCAGTATCGAAAGATCGAGTTGGATTAGGGTCGGATTTCTGACTCAGGTTTTTCGTCATTTGAATTAAGAGCTCGATTTGGAGTTGAGTTGAAATGGTGTTGAGCGGTTCTGAAACATTTTGTTAAGCCAACTCCTCGACCCAGGATTTTCGTCTCACATTTCGACTCGACACCGCTAAGTGAGTGAGATCGTGTCGAACCAAGCTCATTTCAACTCAATACAGGTATACAAAGGGTCGAAGCGAGCTTCAAGCTCGCTTCAAGCTCGCTTCAACACCTCATATAAACGTAGTATAAGTCAATAAAGCTATTTTCTTTTAATTTACCCTAAAGGTAAAATTAAAATTGCTGTCTATCTACATCAGAAGCTGAATTCATCTGACACCATTCCAATTAAGTGTCATTAGAAACAATAATTGAAAAAAACAAAACCTTTATAAATAAAAGCAGCCTAAAGTACGTCAAACCCAACGTATTGACCCTAAGGCAAGTCAAAATGATTTTATCAAAGAAAATCGAAAAACAATTTATTGAAAACAACTCCCCTTATCTACTTTTTTAGCATAATTTGCCCAAAGCTCAATATGCTCAGGTTCAAACCTTCAGAGTTCCGATTAAAGAGCATGTCACAAGCAGTTGAAAATATTCACCGTTATTGAACGAAACGCTCTAGGTTGTTCATGGAATATCTATTGCATGCACTATGGAAATACACTATATTTTATAGACTTTGCTATAATTATCGATACAATCACTATTCTACCTATTTAACATCTTTTCCGCATGAATTTAATGTCGCTTCAGTTTACCTTTATTTTTCTATGAAAGTCAAACTGGTGCGCAAGACGTTGAACCTCTTACCAACAATGCGGTCTTATAACTTAACTGCAGGCAAAGGAGCATTTTATAGTACGTTCTACCTACTTATACATTTATGTATATTTAGGTATACCTACCATTGGAAAGTTATGCACGGATAACAAGCCGAAGTGCACGCAAATACAGAAATATGTACTCTTGACCCAGAAACGGATTGAATGGCTTAGCGGAAGTCTAATGAATCTATGCCAAGCTTATTCAGGAAAAATAAAATAAAAAATGTGTCCACATTCATTCACGAAGTCACAAGTGGTGGGGGGTATATTTTATTTGTATTAATAAAAACACACCACACAGAACAATAATGTGAGTGCCATGCCAACATCACAAAGGAGCCTTTCCCATGACTGCAGTCCTCGAAAAAGTAACAATAATTGCATGCCTACTCCTCATTTTTAAAGTATATGAAGACCAATTAGCTGCTGAAACTCTGCGCAATAATAATGATTGTGAATCATTATTATGGTCACATTTTATGTGTTGGTGTGAGTGGTGGAGGAGCAATAATGTTTATGCTGGATGGTGGAGAGTTTTTATTGTTTTGACAATGGTGCGTAGGTCGTTTGCTTGATTGGCACTCCAGTCAAAGGTATAACAGTCTGTTAGGGGTTCTATTTTCGTATAACTAACTAACCAGGCCTCCTCGGACTGTATGGGACATGTATGTATTTTATTGTTAAACTTACCCGCCTTCTATTTGCATAACACCTTTACAAAGGGTCTACGAGCTTAAGGCTGTTGTTTCCCTTATTAAAGGTCGGAAATTGTTCTATTTCCAGACGAATATGTACATACTTTAGAGGTTTTTGGAAGGGGAATATGTTTTTTATTAGGGGTGATGCCACTTGCCAGGAATTGACAAAACCTCCAAAGTACGAGTATCTCTTGTCATGCCATCAGTTCGGATGTGGCAGAAAATTGTCTCCGCCATTCCTGCTAACACGCGCCTAGGAATAGTTGAGAGTTGTAGTTGTAGGCTTAGACTCTCCCAGACCTACAAATATTACGAGCACACAGAAGGTTAATCGGTGGTATAAACGACTGATACATTTCCCCTGGCGTTAATATCGCCATTTACAGTGCCATCTGCCGGTCATTTATTGTCAAATTGAAAAAACCAATGGAACATCCTAAAGCACAACTATTAATCCCAAGGGCTATTTTATTTTACAATTGATTAAATGTGGTTGTTGTGAAGAAGGCCGAAGGGGTTATTGCAATTGTGTGTCATGTAATGAAGAGAAAAAACAACTCCAACTTTAATAGGTTTTCTTTTGTCTGGATGCAAAACGGGAGAACATTTTCATCAACGCCATTTTCCTTGGGTGGATTGGCAAAGTTTTTCCTAGATAATGTTTTTTTTTATTTATTTGCGATGAGGGATGAGTTTCTTTTTCATCTTCTTCTTGTTTTTCTGCCCGCGATGAAGGTATTTGTTTTTATTTTTATGAGTATGCGAATTTGGGGAATTGAATGCTAATAAGGTGTCAATAAAGAAGAATAAGGTGTTTCTTCTGCTCAGTAGGTACAGGTAGGCGTATAAACTTTTATCATTTATTTTTTTTTTTAAATTTTGTTTGTAAAATTTATAAGCTTATGATACTTCAACATACTTTTCCACAAAATTAAATATTTCCTTATTTTGTTTTGGAGACCAAATTGTACTTTTTCAAATTGCTCATTTGGTTCTTGTGTTGAGGAACATTGGTCTTGAATGTTTGCAAATTGAAATGGCAAGGGAAAACTGTGTGGGGTAAAATATTCCATAATTGTGTTGTGCGACTAAAAAAACGAACAAGCTTGAGGGTGAACTGATGAGCATTCCTAGTGGGCATTGAGTTTTCAAAGCATTAAGTTTCACACGATTTTGTATGCCATATTTAACAATTCTGTTACAAACAGAGTTTAATAAGCTTATCATACGTTGCAATTCCACTTCCGAAGGAGATGGTCGTGAATTTGAGAACGAGTATGAGGAGCTGATATCACAATTGAAACCGCCCAATACTACTTGTAGTGAACGGTCCGAAGGGTAATTTCTAATCCAACGAAGAAAAGATTCACCGATACTAAATGCCCCTTTTTCGATAAGAGAGCTAGATGCCGTACTGCCGGTCATTAAGAGTTGAATTTTGTACGTTCTTGACTTGGTAAATACTATTTTAAATTATTTCTAAATAATATGGTGCTAAGACAATTTTGTTCAATTAAATGGCTTCTGATCCCACCTAAAACAATGACAGTTTTTAGAAGGAACTTAGTTAATAGACATTTTTTGACCTTTGTAAGGGTCAAAGGGCAGTGGCGATTCCTGATCTTTAGTATTGGGTTAGCGCCATGGTGTGAGGAAAAAATTGTAGTTTTTAATTTAATTTTTTTTTTAATTTTATTAATAAGGAAAACAAAACACAAGCAATACTTTACAAATTAATAACATAAGATAAAATGTTTAAAAATGTATCGATGCATTAATTCGGTTCGTCGTTCAACGGTAGCAAAACTTTCGATGACTTGATTATAAATTTCGTCACTTGCTTTTAATTCTCAATTTCTTGTGACCATGAGTACTTCGAAAGCACGTTTTTATCCTCTTCAATGCATAAAAGAAGCACTCCTTACGCGCCGTTCAAGCTGGAGTTTTATAAGCTTGTACACCTGCTAAAAACTGTCGGCGACGTTTACCTCCACCCAGAGTAAGATATTAAATGGAGTTATCGCTTTTAAAGTCTCAGCTGATGTCGTATCTTTTGGCTATATAGCATCTGCGTTTTCATGAAAAAACATTCAATTCATTCTTTAATTGAGTAAATTCAAATATGTTTGGTCAGTTCGTAATTAGATTTTTATTTACTTCTTCAGGAAAATTTGTTTTTTGGCGTTATTAAATAAATTTGTTCCCCTTCAGTTAATCGAAATATTTCAGTTATTCGATTGATGCCAACCTTATTAATATCTTCATGATTAATTTGTTTCATTTATATCAAATTGATCATTTTGAAGTTTTCGTTTTTCAGAATGTGTTAAAGCATCACAAAATCACGTTTTAATTAATATCTCAGCCCGACATAAAACAATTTATTGCTTTTATAACAATATTTTCTATCAACTTACGTAAAATGCAATTTGTTTAAATTGTAAGAAATCACGAGGACTTAAAAAATAAAAAATATAAAGTGCATCGTTAAATGAGCTTTTTTCTTAATAATCATGAACAAATTATTTTGAAACAACAACAAATTATTTTAACTTACTATAACTTCTTTTTTATTTGTTTAAACAATATTTTGTGTTCTATATAATATAAGTAATAGTTAATGTTATTATGAATAAATATATGTTTTATTTTTATCTGTAATGGGTGCCGAGATATTCGCGAAAGATAAAAAAATTACACAAAACACATTTTACCAATAACTTTTGTAAAAAAAAAGTTGTCAGGTAGTGCAAATTTGGTTTCAAGCCTTTCTCATAATGTCCCTATCGATCCATTAAAAAAAATAGACCATGCGCCCAAGGTCAGGCCCTTTTTCATGACGCTTTGACTTGACCTATACATTCTCAACTTTTATCTGAATTCCATTCAAATGACCACTCATAAAGGAAGCCTCATCGTTGGCCTGGGCTATAACTTTATATTTTATGTTATATTTTTCCAATTGACTTGTAACTAATTGAAGTAAATCTTCTGCTGTTCGCCCAGAACTTACATCATGGATTTTCTAATTAAAGTAATACCGAAACACAACGAACAATTGCGATTTCATTGAATGTCAGAAGATTCATAAAGAATAATAGCAACAAAATAAAGCTATTTAATTTTTGCAGAGGTATGACATGTTTGCAAAGCACAGACACTGCTTTTATCAAATCATTTTGCCATTGAGGTACATTTAAAACCCCTTGCCGTTTCGTATTGTTTAAATACATTTAAAAACTTAATAGTTTTCTCGGTTTAGAAACGAAACATATTAATTTTGGCCTCTAAAAATCAAAAAATTAAAATTTTAAAAAATCAATATAAGGACCACCCTAAGATACCTTGATACAAAAAAATTAAAAAAAAAAAAACGAGATCATACCATCGTCCTTCAGAGTATCAAAAATATCTATATTTATTCATATTAAAAATCCAGTCAAATACAAAATATATTTACATATATACTTAATTAATTTCACACTTATCTTAGATCTTAGGATTTATGTTTATTTCGTACTAAAATTTTGAGATTTAGTATCTTACTTAATGTCGCCAGATATTAAAGGCCAATCAAATAACAACACAAATAATCAGACCCTTTCCTTCCTTGTTTTTTCTACTGCATACAGTGAACATTGGAAAACGTGAACCCCCAAAACGTGAACTATCCCAAAACGTGAACTGAACACTGTAATTTTTACATTGACTGCTCTAAAACGTGAACAACTCGAAAAGCTCTAAAACGTGACTAGAAATTTTTTCAACATTTCTACATAAAAATGCACTGAATTAATATTTTAAAACTTGGGGGACAATGCGTAATATGAAATATTTAAAAAGGCTTTGGAATGGTGTTCAAATGAAGGCTTTGACCAAAGCGACATAAACGCCTAAGAGAAATTGTAGTTGTTAAAATGTTTGCAAAAATAGAACACACAAAAATTACAAATTTTGTTTGTTAAATAAAATTTTTATTTGTAAAACTTTCTAATTTAAAAATGAAATCTAATCAATTTTTTAATAACCCGTACCAGTATGTATAAAAATGTAAAAATATTCTTAAATCTATACTACTGCAAGCAAAAAGAAGATAAAATGAAAGAAAATATGTTTTATTTTAATCATAAAATGTTACATTCCAAAACATGAATGATCTCAAAAACATAAACACCCTCGGTTTTAATTAGTTCACGTTTTCCAATGCTCACTGTACAAGCAAGAGAACGCACACAAAATTTACCTGCTACTGCTACTATACGACTATCACTATACCTACTCGGCTACTCCTCTATCCTCTTTCATTCAACCTGATGTCTCTCTTGTTTGATCGCAATTTTTTGCGCTAACACTTTCATATTATTTAGCTGGGCTTTGCTTAGGACATGTTGTAGCCAAACGATGTTGTATTGTATAAATTGTATTGAATTTGTTAGCGCAAATTTTCGCGCTATAAATGCTTCAAGGGATAATTTTTGCATGAGAGTTTTGTGTTGCGTTTGGGTTAGTAAATATGATTTTAGAATAGGAATGTGGGTAGGTTAAGTACTTTTGTGCATTTATGTCAATGGAGTTATATCACAGATAATTATATACAGATGTCTCACCTCCATACAAAATTCTGTCATCGAAAATTTTCTCGAGCAGACAATCTCGAGCAGACAAAAGCTTTCTTAAGAAGGTTTCATAAGAAGAAGAGAATTTTATAGTCATTCTGAATTAAAAAGAGAACAATATAATATTCTCTCTTTTGTTTAAGAACTTTTTTTTTATTATGCGCGAGAAAGATAATACTGGCAGACAATGCGACTACCTTTGTTCATGTGGAATAGATGTAGGTAGGTATCTATATCTACCAAAAACAGCAAATTCCTACTGTGGTATCCTATTTTTTTTTTTAGAAAAAAGGCAAAAGGTAAGGCATTAGGTAAATAGAACATTATTCTATTAATATCTCCATCATTGGTGTAATATTAATTTAAAATCTTTGTTTTTTTTTAAATACTTTACACCTGTTCGTCATGTTGTTATTGTTTCTTTGTGTGTGTACCTATATCCATGGAGTAGGTCGGTATTCTATGAAGAATGTGCATGTGTTTTTCTGTAAGTTTGACAACACAGAGCCCACACCGCGCACGGGTGAATGAATTTCAATGTTTGTAGATACAGAACATTTTTATGAAATTTCCTAAAGTGTAATTCCACAGTCAAGAGTTTTTAGTTTTTCTTATAAAATCTACATGGACTTTCTTAGAACTAATAATATTATTACTAATTCAGTTTTGCTAAAATAAAAAAAAAACACCACCTTTATGTATTTTGAAAATAGTCAGGGTCTTTTTTCTGTCACGAGTGAGACAAATAAAAGACAGGCGCAAAATTGTAAATATGTATTTAAAACCTGCTCTAAATCAATTTTAGAATTGGAGTCGGCTCTAATTACTGTAGGTATATAAAGCGAGAACCAGCTTTTTGTTAATTTTAAAGGACATAAACTATACTTTAACGTCAAAGAGCTCGTCTAACTTTAACAGCAGCAAATAGATAAAAGATAAACTAGTCTTTTAGAAGTGTACTTTATCCATTTTGACAATGATTATTTCATACCAAAACAAATGGAAGTAAAAATGTTTACTGTTGTTTCATTCGATTTTTTAAAAGATGTGCTTTGTAAATAGACTCAATTACTGAATATAAGAAATTCGAAACAATCGTGCAAAAGTGCTCTACGATCAGCAAATCTGTACATACAAGTGTGCATACATACGAGTATGTTACTATGTTACGAGTATAGCCAAAATAATTTGCACCTAGGAAAAACAAAATTGGATTTGTATGCTGTTAATTAGCTATATATGTTTACTTCATTTCCATCTAAAATAATGTAAATAATTCATAAACAAACAAATTCTGTACCGAGGTAGTATATAAAGTGTACTTTTTTCGGCGATTATTTGGTTTAAAGTTGGCTTTTTATTTTTTTTATTTGTGTTGTTGTGTTTGAGTTATGTATCTGTCAAATTAAGGGTTGTTCAACGTAAACTCGCTGAAGTTCTGTTGTAAAACCCACATTAGTTAGAAAGTTATCTAGAGTGTTTAAAATTATGAAAAAGTTAGACACATCCTCCAAGCTAAGCGACTGCGTTAAGTAGAGCAGGTTTCATTGCTTAAATTAGAACTGTTCATAGCTTTTATTAGAAGAACGAATAAAAAATAAATTAAAATAAATATTGTCTTCATTCAAGTTTCTAAGCAAGGAAAGAATTTTCTAAAGTTAAAATAAAATAACACAAAAAGGTTTTAATGTTATAATAAAGTGTTAATTATACCTACACTTTTATTTAAATATATCAAAATTTAATGTATCGTATTTAACAGAAAAATCACGACGGCATTTGTCTAACACAGAAATCTTGATAAAAAAAATATGTAATTTGACTTTAGACTTTATACAATTTAACTCTTCTAAAATTCCTAAGAGATTTGGTTTGAGGAAAATGACAGATTTCATATTAATTTAGTAAATTACTAAAAGTTAAAGTAAACAGTTTGCTATTTTAACTTAAGTAAAATGTTTAGAGATAGTAAGATGATAAAATCGTTTAAGATTAGCGAAATCCTATTTTTTAACTTAGTAACTTACTACAATGTTTAAAATTTGTAAATGACAAGAACGTTAGAAAAACTTAAAACCTTAATATACAAATAAGAAGCTACAGAACTTAGTGAATGCTTGAAAAATTTAAGAATCAAACAGTATCTATGAAAAACTAAAAATGGATTGTAAAAATAATAAATGTAAAATGAGATGAAGGGTGGGTGAACTAAGCAAATACGCAATTAACAGTATAAATGCTTCAGGCATTTTATATGGAATAGGCTAAGAGCAGAAAAGCTAAAAAATGCTCCTTTTTTCTTTATTAACACTATCATTATTTTTTTACTTACAAAAAAAAAATAGAAAACAGAAAAACCGTTCTTATGTACCTTCGTATGTACATATGTACATACTACGTTTTCTTAATTATACTGAAATGAAATAATTTTGAAATTTGTAGTAGGTATAAATTGTTTCATTTGACAATTCGTAACATTTATAAATTAACTTCTGCTACAGTAAAGGTGTTTTGACGATGCAAACAATTTTAAAAATCAAAATGAATTAATTAAAACAAAAAATTTACTGTTGTGAACTATTTAAATTTGGTCTAAAATTTAAATTTCCCGCCCATCCGGCCATATTAAATTGTAAAAATGAAAAATAAAAAGAAGAATAAAATTATTCCAAACCGAAACTCGAAGTTATCCGCACGCTTTTTTTTTTTCTTAAAAAAACAATTTTTCGATTCGTTTAAATTTTATCGTTAGCTTTAACCAGCTAATTTGTATGTTTGTATCTAATTGATAACTAGAAAATTGTCACCTTTTAATAAATTTTCACAAACGCAATGAATTCCTAGGCATACGTTTTTGAAAAATTGTATGTACTATACGTATGCATGTATGTAATGTATATTCTCGTACCTACAGCTACAGTTATTCTTCTGTGGTCTATTTCACCAAATTACAATTACAATCACAAATTTGTAATTGTTACCTACAATTACAAATTTGTAAACTGATTTTCTGTTTCACAAACTACAAACATAATTCCAACAAATTTGTTGTAAAGAGAAAAGATTAAGGGAAATTGTATTTGTTATTTACAAATAGAAGAAAAAGCCGTTTCACGGTTTAATTTGCAAAGTTGTAAATAACAACTGTGTCTGTACAAGTTTGTTAGCATTCGACACATCATAACAAAAATGAATAAACAAGATAAAATTTTTATCGCCGATTTAATTCGTGATAAGAAAGATATTTTATTCGAAAATTTTTCCGATATCATAACACATAATCTTAAAGTTAGCGAGTGGCAAAAAATTTTCAACAATATAAAATCGAAATGGTATTTTAATAGATAAAAATTGGAAATACCTAAGAGATGTCGTGTGGCAAAATTTAAGACGAAATACTGTGGTAAGTAAAAATTATTTGTTAGGTAGATTATATTTACCGGCAATATCAAAGAACCGTTCACGAATGCTTTCGTGTTCTTCTGGCCAACGTACAGTATTTTCAAAGAAAGTCTCAACAATGGCAGAATAAACACGATGGACAGTTCTGCATACCGTAGATTTAGATACGTGCATGTCTGCAATCCCGTGGTACTGTCCACCATTTCCAAGCTAATGTAAGGCTGTCAGAAATTGTTGTGTCGGTGTCAGTGAAAAGTTTTTTTCATACTCATTTGCAATACGAGGTCCTATTTGACTTATTATTTCCTCTGCTTTAGAACGTTTTAACCGAAACTTTTCGTTGAAAACAAAAGCATTTAAAATTTCATAGTTAATTCGCGGTCAATATATTTTTCTTCGTCTATTAAACACAAAATCTACACTTATATCACTATCGGTGCTATTATGCCTTCGACGGAAGGTTTTTTGTGTTTGAAATGCGATTTTTTCCGAAAATTACAAATTGTTATCAAATCGGCAGACGATCTTTCTTCTGCAAAAAATTTTCAGTAACTGAACAAATTTGTAAAATTTCGTGATTCCGTGAAACAGAAACTTACAAAAAAATATAAATTTTAACAAATTTGTACTTGTAAGCAACAAAAAAATTTAGTTTTGGTGAAACTGAAATAATGAAATTTCTACAAATTACCCTTTGTAAACAACAAACACATTTTTGTAATACAACCATTTTGTGAAACATAAAAAAACGATTTTTGCACAAATTTGTTAAAAAAGTGCTTGTAATCTACAATTTGTAAGTTGGTGAAATAGGCCACTGGTTGCGTTTTTTCATACAAACATACCTACCTAAGTACCTACATATCTACAACCTATCATAACCATACAACCTCTTAATTAAGTAGGTAGGTGGTATAAAATAAATAGGTACTTACATAACCCGTAAAAAAATCTGTATCCACAATTTCTTAGGACTTTATTTTCTTTTTCTTTGTCGCCCTACTTCAAATTGAAGTTTTAATTTAACTATTTTTTTCAGGTTTTTTTTTATTTTTATCAAACCCAAAAAAGTCAACCACGTTATTTTCGCCATCATCAAAACATCGCACCAAATCTAATAAAACCAACCTTCCTGCCTGCAGGTGTCATCATAACCTCATGAACCTGAATGCAAAATACGCACATACATACATATGTATGTATCTACGTATGTAGGAACTAGGACTAGGAGTAACAAACAATATTGTATCTGTTTTTGGCTCTGATAGACAAAATTGAGCAACGAAATTAGAATAATTTGTATGGGAATTGTAAAGAACAAATACCTACCTAAAAGATAGAGAATAATTCTCACAAATCCATCCAAAGGCTTTGAAATACCTACCTACATAAGTTCATAATTTGCTTCTAAATGCAACAAAATATCTAAGTAAGTGTCCTTTTTATGAACAAAAATTGCCTTAGATTCCCACAAAATACAATTTTTTCTTGCCAAGATCCCTCTATGAAAAATGTAGGTATCTTGTGTTCTTGTGTCCATAACAAATCTATTTTAAAAAAAGGGTCTGGCGGTATTGAAAAAAAAAAACGAAGAATACAGACACAGAGTTGAATACGCAAGAGCAACAGACGAAATAGATTTTATTCTTGAATTCAGAGAGCACACATTTTAAAGAGAAAAAGCACTTCTCACATAATCTTAAAATAATAAAATGAAAACAGCTTTCTTAAAAGCTCTTTCAAATGAAGATTTTCATTTTCATATGTCAGTTTTTTCTATGGGCATGCGACATCTGTATATAATTATCTGTGGTTATATTGTAGAAAATTTGGTATCGCAAATTTTAACGCCAAGGTATACTTTTAGTATGGTAGTTTTGTGTTGTGTTTAGGAAAATATGATTTGAAAGTTACGTTTTCAATATAAAATGTACATCATAGTAGTATTTATTTATTTAAATTCTTGGTTTAGCGGCGATAAACCTGCTAACTGAGAGGAATCGCCACTGTCAAAGGGTCATATGAAGTTAGCACGATACTTAAAAAAAAAGAAAATGTCTATTTGATGATTTTAACTTTAATAAAATGAAGCGACGTAGACTCCAAATTCTATATTCATTTGATCACTAGTTTCCTCGAAGAAAAGCTCTGCAAGATGCCTACGTCTATAGGATAGATCAAATCTTGGGGAATTGATTCTACCAGTTGCTCATCCATACATCTTCTGCAAAAATCGTTTGAGTAAGTCCAAAGCCTCGTTGCGTGCTTGTCTATAAGAAAGTGTTTGATTATGACACCAATTACGGATGTGCTGTGCATTCCACTTGATGTGAAACGCGCCAAGTGTTTGATGTTTCAGATCAAGCATGAGCAAGATCTGCTTTATCATCAAGCAGGTAGTTGTATTAGTCTATCTTAGGTTTGTCCTATCTATAGCATATTGTTTAAGCATAAGTTTACATGTAGCGATGGATATACCTACATATATTAACCTTATCAGTAAATATAGATAATGTTGTACCACTTTTGGCGAGTTCGTTAGCCTTAAAGTTCCTTGGAATGTCTCTATTCCTTACAATTGTTGGGTTCCAAGGAATAGGCGGATATTCCAGTGTGAATGTTGAACTTCTGTGCCATCTCCATAAAAGATGAACGGCAGTTAAGGGCTGTTTTAGAGTTATCGAGTCCAGAGATTTAAGAGCATATACACCAAACACTAACCTATCAAACTCATCTACCAGATGCAAGGACCCACATGCTTCTACGGGTCTAGTGGAGGGATTTTTTCTCAAGTGGGGGTAGGGTAAAAGATTACGTCCTTAAAAGACGTCTACCTCTGCTTAACCACGTGATTATGCAACGACAGACAGTTCTTCAATGACTTTCTATCCGACTTCCCAGGCTATTGCTTGCTGAAACTGATCAACACCCTCAACGGGCTTGAATGACATAGGATTATCATAGGTTTCAATACACGGAGTCACAACTGATTTACATTGATCTAAGTGTGACGGTAACAAGATCAACTATCAGCACATTAACCGAACATAACCTATAAGAGCTGCTTGACTATCCGAGAAGATCCGGATATCAGTAGTTGATAACATGTTGAGCTAAGACAGGACTTCCTTAATCGCCAATCGCCATAAGTTCGCCTGGTACAAGCTACAATGATTCGGAAGATGGAAAGAGAAACTTAAATTTTACGCCATTAATTTTAAAATTCTTACTCTGTTAAACATAAGAGCAAGTTGGTGGGACCTAGTCGTCCATTTTATTTGCTATACTTGAAAAAGTAAATAGAATTTTGGAAAATATATTTATGAGATCAAGAATCAAATGACCTATTTAAATTAATTTAATTTAATTTAATTTAATTTAATAATCCAAGACATAGATGCAATTATGGGTGTAATGAATCTTTTTCAAGATGTATTAAATTTATTATTATGTATTATTTTTTTTATATGCAATGAATTGGATCTCTCATATAACAGATTGGAATTTAAAATAAAATTACAAAACATTGTAAATTAGCTTTAAGTTTTTCCTATTTATTAAATACAAACTATAACTTGAATTTGTTAGTAATCTGTAAGATTTATATCGGTAGATAAATAAATAAATAAATAAATAAATAAATAAATGACCGCCTCCAGAAGACAATGACAGTGGCGTCAAAAGAGGAAAATAATGTAGAATTTTTACTTAACTCCTACTTAACTCAATTTTTTCTCTTAATAAGAAACATAAGTTTCTATAAATAATTTATATTATATAATTGAAAATATATCAAAATTTAGAGCTACGTGTTTGTGTAGGTATATGTATATTAACATTTAAATTTAAAAATATATTTTATTACTCACCTGTTTTTATCAATTTGAAGGTAACATTATTTTGGGATTTAAAAGCCTCAGTCATATTAGGATGTCCGTAATCCTTTAGCACCCCATTGTAGGAAGCCATACTGGCCTGGGGGCTAAGGGAACCACCACGTGGTCCCCTCCACCCAAAGAATCTACGTCCTTTTTGCCCACCTGAAGATTTTCCCAAGAAACCTAAAAACACAAATTGTACGTTTCGTGTTGCGTCACATCAGAGATGGAGAAAAAGAAACGAGAAAGGAAAAAAAAACATCAATATAATTAAAGATTAAAAAAAAACATTGTTCAAAATCAAACTCTTAAACCAAAACTCAAAAAAAAAAAAAACAAAACAAACAAAACCAAAACTAAAAATAAAATGATACTTGTCTGCAGTTGGAAAACTCCATTCTAAAATCGTTATTTTTTTTTTGTATGGAATGGATGGTGGGATTAGGTTCGTTTTTTGTGAGGTTGTTTTTTTTTTTATTTGGGAAGCTTAACGAGAAAATCACATTTTTTTGTTGTTATGGTTGGGTGAAATTTTAAATTGGACAGAACAATTATTATTGTGGAGTATTGTGTTGACAATAACAATCACATACCATTATTTGCAAATAATTTTGTTTTCGAGGAATTATAAAACCTTTGCTTTTGATATTGAAGCAAATACCTACATAGTAAAATAATTTAAAATAAATTTAAGAGGACTTAAAAAAAAAAACATAATTTTTTTTTACATGAAAATATTTACACATTCAACAAAATATCTCATAATATCAAACCAGGAAAATTATACTTTCACTCCAAAAAAAACTCCGAAAAATCTCAATTTTGATAGAACATTTCGAGCATGAATACAACAGGCCTTTAATTGGAAAAATATAAATAATCACCCCTATTACAGAATTCGGCGAATGAGCTAAAGTGACAGTTTCCATTAATTTCCAAACTTCTGCTATTATTGAATCCGACGAATGAAAGTTGAACGAATGCCGGTAACAATCCCTGCATCACTGACATTTTGTTCAACTTATATGGTACTAGCGTAAAATACCCGGCGTTGCCGGGTTCTTGCGGAGAAAATTTCTTTCGCACAGAAAGTCCTATGTAATAACAACTAATTATCCTAGAAAGTTTATTTCCGATACTAACAAATTCTGAGAGAATCTCTAGAGCATCATTCACCTACCCTAAGTTTAGTAAACGGGAAATATTCCGAGGAACATTTATTCGCGAAAGCCCTTTACAGTTACATGATTTATCACACCACAAATTGTTGGGGTAGATTTTTGCATATTTCATCCAAAATGAATATTTTTGCATACCATGCACACGTAGAATAGGTGAACTAAACATATTTAGTATTGATTACTATTTGTAAACATTGAAAAAGAATAAATTTATTGAAGCATATGTTAAGCGCTTCAAACTTTTTTTTAGAGCATACTTTTATTTGCCGTAGTTATCACTATCTGTTGTTTCTTCATTTTGGGCTTCTTTAGTCACTTTATTTTAATTTATGTTTTTCATTTTCATAAAATTGATTGAAAAAAGTACTTGCCTTCAGATTCTAAATCGATTTTAATAATATTTCTGAAAAGACTCCGTAATTATCGAAGAATTCCATTTTTGTTTCGTTCAAAAAAAAAATGTTGTCTCTACATTTAAAATGAAATTGCTTGAAACCACTAATGCTTTCAAGAAATATGCATTTGGAATAACTTTATTTTTGCTGTCGATTTCATTTTTTTAAATATACCTACATACCTAAGCATGCGATTTTAAATTATTGGCCATTAAATACTTTAAAAATGTATTTTATTAACTTCGTTAAGTAATTAATTTTATTGAATTTTTAAATAATTTTTAAATTAATTTTTATTGAACCATATGTTCATATGTATATGTATTTAATTAATAACATATTTTATTAAAACTAATATTTCAAAGCATATTTTTGCCTTAGTCATCACTATCTGTTTCGTCGGTTATTACTTCATTTTTATTATTTTTTTCATTTTCATCGTTTTTAAAGGGCGAATGCCAGTCAAATTCAAAGAAAATAGAGCAAACAAAATGTAAGCAAAGAGTAAAAGAAAATGATAAAAAATTCACAACAATCAGTTTCTGTCTATTTTCTGTTTAATATAATCATATGCAACTGCGCGCACATTCAACTAAATATTTGAGTTGTTTTTTAGCTAGTTTTTTCCTTCATATGTTCTTGATTGCATGGGAGGTGTTAAACAATTCACATATTTCGGGTGAAACAAAACATTTCTTTCAACCAAAGAGGAAAATAGTACTACTTGAAGATACCCTGTTAAGATATCATACAGACGTTTTAGTGAAAACGTCCACAGAATATCTTCAAGATGTATTCGAAAGATTAAAATGAAAAACTCTTTCAGCATTTTAAAATTACTCCTTTTAAAAAGGTTTTATAGAGAGGCAGCCATATTTATAAACTCATTGTAGTGAGTACATAAGGCTATGTAACCCTTATAATGCCTCTGAACGCAAAATCGTTATTTATAAAACTTATGTGACGTTGAATAGTGGCATTATAAGCTAAACGCGTTTGGAGGTTGAATAGTGCCTACATAAGGACATTTTAGTATTGAACTGTCACATTCACTTTGACATCACATTGAATTATAAAGATTATCAACAAAATAAAATGTCTTTGACTTGATATTGAAACTAAAACTTTGTGCTATTTTTATTTATTGAAACAAAAATGTTATTCTAATATATTAAAAACAAATTGAATTGAAAATTGTTTAGAATTTAATAGATAAATATACTCTCTCCACGCATTCTTCTTCATCCGGTGTGTTAGTGTTGTAATTTTTATTTTGCATTATTGAATTTTATCCTCAAGAACTTGTCTGAGGAGTATTTTAGCTAGGATGAAACGAATAACAAATTAATTTCCAGTATTGTGCTAGAGATAATAACATACTTTATCTGATGAATCAAAGTTAATTGTTCGAATTCTTTTAGCTTTTGGTAGTTTCGTTTTTGTTTATTAAATTCTATAGACAAACAAGATGTTTTTTTTTTTTGTTTTTTGATAAACAGCTGAGTGTTATGAAGGCTAAATGTAATAGATTCTTACTTTTTGGTACTTTATTTGACACAAGCTCATTATAACTATGCAGGGTAGGCAAATGTTTTATAAATATGAATTTGCATAGTGGATGAATAAGTCCTTATGCATTGCATAACTATTCACGCGTTTAGCGAATTCTAATAAATACGGCTGAGGGTATATAGAGAGTCAATATAATGACATTTGTCATGAATATCTTTAAGATGTTTAAAAGATGTTTTATTAATAGTATAACAGAAAGAACACTTTTAAAGAGTGAATTAGGAGATTATAAGGTGAAATGGTATTAAAAAGATTGAACTAATAGCTTGTTAAGACCTGATGCATTTATTGAAGTACTCTCCAAGAGTTTATGTGTTGCTTGGGTATGTTATCGGGTTTTATCAACGATAAAAAATAAACATTATATATTTCTGGACGCACCCTTTAGCCAAAGAGCATTACATTTGTCTGAACGCAGTCACAACTTCCCCTTGCCGCCATTGCAAATAGTTGCACATGTGTTGGTAGCTACATCTGTCCGAATTGAAACAAATACATGCTGAACTGAAATGGAACAAAAATAAACGGTTCAAGCCCAAACTGAAATGAAACAACTATTCACTTTCCTGTTTTCTTTCACCAAATTTAAGGATCTGATTACACGACTCATTTTTTGCGGCCATATGGTTTTTCAAGTAACTGACTTTATCGATATTGCGAAATTTTGATGCACAAAAAGATGTGATCAATGTGTAAACTTGTGCTTTTTTGATATTTAAAAATTTTGATCGCAAAAAATCGTGCGCAAATGCTGACTCTGTAAGCATCGATGATTTTATCACTTGAATGTGAATGTTAAAACATAATTTCTGCAAAAATTAACATCATACAAAATTGACGAAAGTAATATTGCAAAGCATTTTATGTGTAAACTAAAATCCGCAGGTTTTTTGAACAAAGTTTGTATGCACACAAAGTCGTGTGAAATGTGTTAGCAGAAATCCGTGGCTTTATCGAACATCGATGTTGAAAAATTTTGATGCACAAAAAGTCGTGTACAGTGTCAACTAAGATCTGTGCTTTTTCGATTTGGCAAAATTTTGAACGGAGAAAATCGTGCGCAAAAACTTGCATATGCTGTCTTTCTAAGCATCGATGAATTTATCACTTGAATATGAATGTTGAAACATAAATTCTGCAAAAATTAACATCATACAAAATTGACGAAAGTAATATTGCAAAGCATTTTATGTGTAAACTAAAATCCGCAGGTTTTTTGAACAAAGTTTGTATGCACACAAAGTCGTGTGAAATGTGTTAACAGAAGTCCGTGGCTTTACCGAACATCGATGTTGCAAAATTTTGATGCACAGAAAGTCGTGTTCAATGTGTCAACTAAGATCTGTGCTCTTTCGATTTGACAAAATTTTCAACGTAGAAAATCGTGCGCAAAAACTTGCATATGTAAAAGCTGTTTTTCTGAGAATCGATGATTTTATGACTTGAATATGAATGTTGAAACATAATTTCTGCAAAAATTGACGAAAGCAATATTGCAAGGCATTTCTTCTTAAATCCACACGTTTCTTTAACGAATTTTTTTGCACACAAAGTCGTGTGGAATGTGTTAACAGAAATCCGTGACTTTATCTAACAACGATTTTGCGAACTGTTGATGCACAGATAGTTAAAACTAAAATCCGTGCCTTTTTTAAATATTGATAGATACTACAAAATTTATATGCACGAAAAAATCATGCGCTAGAACTTGCGTGTATCCATGGCCGTGTAAACAGTTTCTTACTCCAATAGCCCAAGTAGGTGTTCAGCCTCAAAATATATAGAGGAATAAAATGAAATGAAATGCGGAATAGTTGGAAACGGCAGACAGTCTCAATCTGCTGCTTTCAATTTTCTATTTTGGAAATATTTTTTGGAGGTAAGTGAAAGTAATTTAAATTTTAATATATTATTTATTAGTTTTTTCATTTTCAGATGGCCCTATGTTACTCTCGACATACAAAGGTAAGTATCTAAAATGTTTATAAAGTAATACTTTTGTTTGTTTGTCTGCTATTGGAGTATTTACAAACAAACTGACAAACAAACAAAAGTCTTACTTTATATAATAGTATAGATTACAGAATTGGCAATCCATTCGCACTCCATACAATTTCTATAATTTTACATTCGCACCAATTTCGAGACGAATCTGAAGTGAATTTTTGATCAAACGAAAATAAACAATGGAGAGTGCAAAAATGTAAGTTAAAAACTTATCATACTGAATGCTAAAGTGTTTGTTTAACAAATTTTAATAGAAAACGCACAAATAGCAACGCAACCAGAGAGCAAGAAATCTAAAAAAAAAAAAAGAATACACGGTTGGTTTTGATCCGTCCACCATCTTCGTACTAACCACTCTCAACGATGCTTGATTTCGTTGATCGAAAGCGATACTATTATCACAGCCTAGGCCAGTTGAATAAATGTGTATAGCTGACAGTGTCGATACGAAAGTTCATAAATGATAAGGTAATTTTAGGAATCGACAATGTAGTTCATCCGACGAATTTCATAATTGAGTTTTACAGCCGATGCGAATCGAGTCAACCCACCGGGAGTAAAATTCTGCGAATTCTGTAATAGACATGAATAACATTAAATTCATATAAGGGATGGGCCATCTATAGTGGTTTCTTTTTTAATCATAGGTTATTTTGACACTGACAGCTGTTTCTCGTTTGAAATCCTGAGAGAAAGTCAGTATCATACCTCCGCGGAACGAAAAGAGTCTTCTTACGCTTGAACAACGTTGGGAAATATTTAAAACTTATTTCCAAAGTTCGTAAGACTGGTAAGCTAGTGGACAACAATCATGGACCGGAATGTGGCTGCTGTAACCGAGAGGAAAATTCTGAACAAAAATATCGGATTATTCGCTTACAAGGTCCAATTGACTAAGAACTTGAAGGCACACAAATATTAAAGCAGCTTAAATTGGACAACGATTTTGAACGAAAAATCATCTTTTCTGAGGAGACTCGGAAAACCCGCACGTTATTGTCCAGAAGCCAATAGATCCACAGACAGTGAAAGTTTGGCTCGGATTGTGGAGTGGTAACATCATTGGACCATTTTATATCGAAAATAAAGCTGGAAACAAAGTTTTGGTGAAGCTTTTTTACTGAAATTGAAGACATGGATTTGGACGACCTCTGGCTCAGGCAGGATGGCGCGCCATGCCATACAACCCATGCCAGAATCGATCTTTTGCCTACTGATCAGCCTACTTGGTGATGTTAATTGGCCGCCTCTTAGCTCCTGTCTTTAGTGGGAAAAAGTGAAGAACCGATGTTATATCAACATTCCGGAAACGGTTCAAGAACTTAAGACTGAAATCATCAAGGGAATCGGTGAGATACAGCCCGTAACCATCAACAAGGTTCCGGAAAATTGGAGTGACAGAATGCGCTACTACAAAGATATACGAGGCAACTTTTCGAACGACACTGTGTTTCATAATTAATGGGAATGCTTGGTCTTACTAATAAAGCCATAATACATGGAAAAAAAATTTAATTTTGTTAACTTTATTGCATTTTTAAAAAGAAACTTGTATTTGCCCACCCTTTATAAAATAATAATTATACAAATGTCAATACAGTAACAACAATAATTAAATGACTTTCCCACAAAATATTAATACGTGTTGTATATACAAAACTTAAAAAAAAAACTATTTTATTAAAATGACAAAATATATAAAAACAAATGTTAGTTTAATATTTAATAAAACTTTGCATTTTTTCCAAAGACATATGTATTTTAATTTGTCTTCACTATTCAGCGTCACTTTTTTTTCGGTTCACATTGTTTATTGTTTACTATTTTTCCAATAAAAGGCCTGATGAAAAGTGTACTCATGGTCGAAACATTGCTAATATAACCAGTTCTTATTGGAGCCTACTATTAAAAAATTTGGGTTATAAACATTTTAGGTCACAAACGAATTCACAAATTTGATTCTTTTTTTTTTAAACTGCCAAACAAATTCTTTTTGAAATCTTAGAAAATATTGTTTCTCAAAAACTATTCCACATTTTTTTAAAAGGAAATTTAAAAAAATTTCATTTAGTAAAATCTAGCTAATGATTTTCACTCATTCATTTCAAATTCCCCGTAGAACTATTTTTTTGTTCTCGATTTTCTTAAAAAGGTAAAACTGATTTTGATCAATTCTTTTGTGCTAGGGCTCTTTTGAAGTTTGAATAGTATTGTGTATTAATTTTTTTTGGATGCTCGCTATTTTTTGTAAAAAAAAATGTTCCCATATTAAAAATGTTAAGAAGAGTTATTCGAAAATCGTATTTTACTCAAAAACGTAATTAGAATTTCGATAAAATATTTTCTATACGTCCCTTAATTTTGTCCATCTAAAATTTAATAGAGAACAGATTAAATCAAGACATTACTGACTCTACCTAACCTACATAAAACCATTCTCTTCAAATTTGACATCTCATTTTCAGCATAACGAATTTGAATGAATATTTGTATATAGAAGTTCATAAAGGTTAAGAAACATTTAATAACAAAAAAAAAAATATTTGTTTTTGAAAATTCCATATCTCGAAAACAGGTCAATAGTTTTTTTGGAAATTTAATTTGTATTTGAAAAATAATTACAACTTAGTGGGCGTACCAATATTTTTTTTAATGTTTTAAAAATGTTATATGGATAAACTTATTTAAAAAAATCGCTATAACGATTTTGAAGCACCCTATGAAAATCGAGCAAATGCTACCAACTATTGAAATACGAGTACTTATCACAAGCTGTCAATTATTTCCGTGCTACGGACCGCCGACCGACTAACTCACTCGCAATTATATAAATTAGTCTAATCTAATATTTCATTTGTTAAATTAAGTTAAGTTAAGTTTGAATAAATAAATCTATTGATTTATAAGAGATTTATAATAGTCGTTTTAGTAAATTTATTTAGTAAAATTATTTTTATGGCTATGAAAATTTTACTCTGATAACATTTAGGTCCATAGGAGTAGTTCATGTGGCCCAGTCGTGAATTTTTAAATTTGAAGGCATTCATCATCAGAACACTTGTTGTTTCTCTTCGGTGGTTGCTAAAATACAATAGACTGATTGTTGGCGTCATTGGTATTATAAATGCACATCGAAGTCCTCACTGTATACTTTGACAATTCCAGATGTTGTTAGTATTCTTAGTAACTGCGTATTACTTCGTCTGGCCGGTTTGCAAGTTCCCTTAGATAAAAGGGCTTTGAATATTTTCCCAAAAAGAAAATGATGAGAGTTGACATTTGAGCCTTCAAAAGTACGCAACCCTCAGATTTTCCAAACGTATTTAATCATCTGGAGAGTATATGTAAATCTTTTTCCAACAAAACAAGCAGCTTCCAAATATGTAGCTTAGTCAGATGTCGATATTTGTTGATTTAAGATAGCCAGGAAAACGAATCAGTATAAGCAATCCCATTTAGTGCAATTAAATAAACATTTCATTATTTCCCCATATTTTAAATTTCTTTTTCAAGCAATCAATCATTTTTAAATCAACAGAAAGCCCAGAAATGAAAACAGAAAAAGAAACATCTTGTAGAAACATTCCGATTCCGTTCACACTTAATTTTTCGAGATTTCACTGAGATACTTTAACAATGAGGACGAAGTGTTTTAATAAACATTTATTTATCTTTCCTTCATCAAAATACGTTTATTTGTATAATGTTTATTTATTTGGCGATAGTGAAAAAGTAGATGTGAAAAAATAAAATTAATTTTAAAATGCACAATTCGCATTTTTCAATACAACTACATACAACATACATACAACATACTCGTATGTATGTAAAAAAAATGTTTTAATTTGTTAAATTATCAAAATCAAATAAAGCGCGGAACAGATTGAACCAGCAACAGCACCGTCAACAGCAACAGCGGTCGCCATTAATTTAGAGCCAATGTATTTCAATTGTTCAACACACATAAGAACAGCAACAGCAACGCCAACAGCGTCGTTAGCCCAAAGTCCTAAATTTGCTGTTGCTGGTGCAGTATTGTCAACTTTTCCACTGCAATATTCAGTGGCACCACAATAAAAAACTTTTTTTCGATATGAAATGTCAAACAAATGAAATGACGTTGCTGGTGGCAATGTGTTTGAGAAATGTTTGCTGGTCAGCGTGCTGTTTGCTGTTGACGATGCTGGTGCTGTCGCTGGTTTAATCTGTTTTGCGCATAAGAGTTCTGTTAGTTCTAAATATTGAATTATGGAATCTTGCGTTTTTCAGCGAATATCGCTTTCACCAAATTGCATGCCCTCGTAAGGATTTTTGTTGAGTTGTCACAACTGGAAAAACGTCAGTTCTTGGTTAAAGCTTGATTCGAGTATATCTACATCTGAAATAGTCTTTATTAGGGTCTCGAATTGGTGCTCAGAAAAATCATATTACAAAGCTTCTTGCAACCACTCTGTATCAAAAAAAAATACTACAGCTTGACAATAATTTAAAAGTTGCATTTAAGTTGACAGAATTCTATAAAGTTTGAAATCTCTTCATTTCACCGAGTTGCCATCCAGTTCTCAAAGTTTTTTATTTGTATTTTCTTTCTCCGAAAAAAACTGTTCTCTTTTTGGTTTGCTGGTACGTTTCTCAACGTCTTACAATTGACTCTAGGGTCTTATCATCCCATATGTGGGATCGTCGTACAAAAATATGGTCACTAATTTATTGGTCATAAAAAGTGAATTGGTTTGAGCAATTGGTAAGCCATAAGGGTTTTCACATACATACATAGGTCTATCGGAAGATTGAGATCTCTAGACACAAGTTTTATTGTTTGAAATTAAAATTCTTGCTAGGCATAGCAAAATAAGAAAATTTTCCCCAAGTGAAAATAAATTTGGCTATGAAAATTAGAAACTCGAGTGGGTTTAGAAATGTTGCTCACTAACTTTTTCTCAAATTCATTATTTAAGCTGCATTTAAATATTTTCCAGCTAATTAACTTAGTAAAATAAAATACACGGCTTGCACAAATCTGCTTTTATATTTAAAAAATTTAAAATTTTAAAAATTTATTTAATAAGAGAAAAATGTCTATAAGCTTAAAATTCGTTATTTAAAGACTCATTTCGCAGTTGAAGCTAAAAACAAAATGCCGTGTGATACGAGTATCTCAAGCAAATATGAATTTTTGTATGAACAAAAATTATAAATCGTTGTAGTTAGTTTAAAAAAAAAAGTTTGTATATAAAATTCTCTAAAATCATTTTTAAGAAACAATTTGTGTTTGCATACTTAAAGTTTTTCTTACTGAACAAATAAGACTTAAATTAAAAAAAAAAATCAAATATTCAAAAAAAAAAAAATATTTTTTTTTAAAATCTAAAAAAAATTGTTTATGCAGTATTTCGGCAACTTATTAGAAGCTTCTGTCCAAGACCTTTCATTTAAATCTGTTGTGCTGATAATGAGAAAGTAAGAAATGGGATAAATAGTTATATGGTAGATACTGTCATTAATATCTTAATATATTTTTGTATTAAATTATACGAACGTACGAATTAAGTAAAAAAAAAAAAAAAATTTATCCAATTTCTAGCTGTCATTTTCGAGAAAAAACATTTTTATGGTGGGTACCTGCCGTTATTTTGTATATTAAATAAAGAAAATATACAACATCTTGTAGTCATCATTTGAAAGGTCTTAGTTTTCAATAGTTTTAAAAAACTTGCATGTGGTGTGTCGAAATCTTTCACAAAAATATTTTTATTGTAACATTTTTTTTTTTGAAAATTTGAATACAAAATTATATCAAAGATTTTCTAGGAGCTTTAGCATACAAAAATTGTTCAAAATTGCTTGTACCATTTTGGGGAAAATTAAAAACTAAAAAATGATTCTGTAGGAGGTACTATTTTTTTCACATTTTTTTAAGAAAAAATAGAACAGTTTTTGGAAAAAAAATATTTTCTTAAATTTAGATAAAAATTTTGTTATTTTTGGTCTTAAAAAAAGACAAAAATGTGTGAAAGGGAATTTAAAAAATTCTCTGAGCGGTATAGGCTGCAGTCGAATTGACAGAAAAACAGATTTGGGAGACCCATTTTTTTTCATCTTTACTGTCATTGTTATATCAGCTTTGATCAAAATCTTAAGTTAGATTTTTTTTACAAATTCATAATTTGCCACATAGTACCTTAAATTACTTTGAAAAATAATCCGACCTTATACATCAATGTTCATATGTACAAGGTGCCCCAAAATTAGTCATCCTATCAGAAGATGTTATAATTTTCGCAAATGGCGCCGTACGTCATCCATATCAGACAAACAGATGGAGCGCTGTACTGGTAAGAGCGTGAATGGTTGTCTAGAATTTTTTGATCAATAATCGGTAGGTAGGTGAATTTCGACGTCGTTTTCCTAAGGCTAGGCGCGCACATTCAATTTTTAGTTTCGCAACTGCTTGGTTCGAGCAACTAAAAAGTTTGTGTTTTGACACAAACTAAACGATTGCCTAAAATGAGTTCGCTATTTTGTGTAACATATAATTATATGCACCTGCGCGGACATTCAACCAAATAGTTCATCTGTTTTCTATAAGCAACCAAACAGTTGTGTAACTAAAAATTGAATGTGCGCGTCTAGCCTAATAGTGTCGCGTCAACTGGGCAAACATTCCGGCGATTAGCTACTCGATTCGAACAGACTGGAACCACAGGAGACGATGCAGTGCGTGACCACCACCGGACTGGACGAGAATATCGCGGCTGTTGCTGCTGAAAGGGAGAAACATCAACCAAACGATGGGCCATGCATTTGGACATCACCAGATTATTTAAGTGATGGACTTGCACATTTTCCTGTTTAAAGAGCAACAGTGCATCAGTTAATGCCTGCTGACAGTCGTCCGTCGCGAGTGAATTAGATACTGTCAAGCCATCCTCAATAACAACGAAAAGGACGATTTTGTATCAAAAATCATCATTGTTAAGGTCCAAATAAAGATTTCCATCATTGAAAATCATTTTTTTTTATTAAATAAAAAAGTAATAAAAAAAAAAAAAATTGGATGAATAATTTTGCGTCACCTTGTTTATGTTTGCTCACACTAAATTTAAGACAGAAGGTATAAGAATCTAGCCACGTCATTCCGAATAGCCATTGGAAGTTGTTTGGAATGTCAAATTGCGCCCAATGAAAAAAGAGTGTTAGGATTGACCAAAGAAAAACAACATTAATCTTACATGAAGATCGGTAAACTGTCTTAACTCATGTTTTCGTAACTTTTTGCCTTTATCCTTTTAAATCTTGCTAAAGTTTTGTTTATGTTTTACAATTTACAAATTATTGAATATTTTATAATATTTATATTTAAATTTACTTAAAAGTTTTCACTCTTCAATCAAAATTTTCGAAGATTAAGTTGAGACATCATTAAAGATTATATTCGTAAAAACCTGTACAAGAGGCAATCAACATTTTGCAATACATTTGAATATTGTAGATACTACAATTTGCGGGGACTTATTGTGCAAGTTACAATCTTGATGAGAGTTTTAAAAATAGACAGATTTAAGGAAATTGTTGCAAACGACTAATAAGTGAAGGATCCTATGTTTTACTAGACAAAGTACTTAAAGATACAGCATTTTTATATGCAAAATAAAAATGACTAAAACTTGTTCCAATAAAATCATAGTTTTGGTATCACCTACAACTTTTTAAAAGTGTTTCTTAAATTATTTTGTTTTGGGCACAGTAGATCTTTAGGTCGCAGTGTAAACCACCTCTGATTACTCATTCATAAATTGTTTGGTTGTTAGGTTAAAACACACAATTGCGTCGCCAAACTTAACACTTTAACCCAATTATCCCGGTTTACCCTACATTTTCAATATATACAATAGCCTATACATAATAAAAGTAAAAATAAATTAATTTCGATTTATATGATAAACACAATGATAATTTTATGTATATAAATGTAACATAAGTTTTTTTGAAAAAAAAAAATTATATTCTTATCTCAAAAATGCACAAAAACCCATTCACATTTTGATTGATTTAAAAACCTCAAACACACTTCAAGCCACAAAACTAAAACCAAACCAAAAAAATCGCTTGCTTGTTGTTAAGCAAAAACCATTTTCCACGCGAAATAAGTTGTAACAATTAAAAAATATTACAATTTTACTCCGCTTTCAGTTAATTATTTTTTTTTTTTTACTTTTTTTTTTAAATTTTAGTTGAACCAAGCTCATGAAAAAGCTGTAAAAAAAATTTCCAAACTAAGTTTTTTAAAGTAATCTTTTGGGGGCACCTGTCACCTTTCTGGGGCACACCAGTCGTCTTTTTCTCACTATCGTAGTCGGCGCTTTTGGACCGTGAACTCAGGGGCTCTTTGGAACGTCCGAAACCACCCGAAGAACTACCTGACTTAGGTGATCCCATTGTTTCAAATCCACCACCACTAGCTCCATCAAAGCTGGTCGAAGGGGAAAGGGAGTCAGCTGTGAGATTGGTAGATGACGCTGGCTTTGGGTGGAGCTTGTAAACTGGCTCACCGGATTCAAAGAAAGCATCAAAGTTTCTCTGGCTAAGGTTTTCGCGGGTGAATGTGGGGTTCTCAACGTGTAAATGGAGGTCTTCGCGCAGTCTCGCCGACTCGTTTATTTCACGCTGCTGTCGGCCTAAACGACCCAGAGAAATGTTGAGTTTCGGACGAAGCTTGCTTTTTGTTTGTGGGGACTTAGGTTTTGAAGACGGCGATGTCGGACGACTGGTCGACAAGTCAGGACTTGGAGGTTCCAAATATATACTGGGGCTGCGTTCGCGGGATATTCCATAATCATCTAGGTAAGGATCATCGACGGGGGTTTCGGGGGGTTCGCTTATGCCATATGGTTGAACGGCTGAGCTGGATTCATTAGGTTGGAATCGGTTGGATGAGGAACGGGTACGCGATGGCTCATCATGTGCAGAAGTGTGCATGAGTGGCTGTTGTTTTGTGCTTCGCGGCGACGGTGGAGGTTTGTGCAGTGGCACAGAATTAGCCGCCTGCTTCGAAGAAGATGTCTGCTGTTGGGGAATATCGTTCGGGGACAAGGTTCTGCCGTAGTTCAATACAAGAGGATCGTGGAGGCAGTCCAAGGTTGGTCGTGGTTGAATTCTTGGCAATGCTGGACCGTATGTCATTAAAATGAGTTCATCAGCTGGAAATATTACATACATTCCTGGCCTCCATGTGACATGGCGACTTTTGACTGCAGCCTTGTATGTTTCTTATTGAAAAAGTACGTATGTCAATTTCAGCTTAATATATAGGTAAATAATTAAATGTAGATCGTAGTTTTAAAAAAAAATATACAATATGTCTTTTTTGTTCTATAGTTGAGCTTACATGAACTAAGTTCTTATGTAGGATAGGTATTTTTTTATGCGTAAACTAAAACGTTAACTTTAAAGTAAACTTATTTTGATGTAAGATTGTTTGGTTAAATAAAATAAACTTTTGTAAATAAATTAAATAAATTTAACTTAGGTTTTTGTCTTTTTAAGTTCTTACACGTACTTTATTGTAAAATATCACAATCTCGATTGATCTCTGTTGGTGTTTTAAGGGTCAGAAAGGTACTGAAATCATGGTGAAATCTGAAAGAGAAAAAAAAGTTAAATTCAGTTATATTTTCGTTAATATAAAATATAAGACTTTAAATTTAGATTAAATTGCCGAGTTCATTGAAAAAATATCTTATGAGTGGGGTCGAAGATGTAATTTGCAGGAAATCTGAATTGGCTTAAATTTTGATATCTATAATATTTGTACATGTCAAAATCCTAAATATGACTTATTAATATTGACAATTGTAAGTTTAGTAGAAACAAAACAGGTAAAAAGTGTACAGCAGTACCCGAGGAAGTCGATTAATCGTCTTGCCACACTTCAACTTGGAGAATTTTGCATCGGGAATCGGGCCTACAACCGCACAAAATCCAACTGTCCCAGGGGCTCAAAGTTCATGACCATAGACAACGCCGTTTGTTTGCTGACTGGGTTCGTAGCGTTTGGAAGAGGATCCCATTTTAGGCCCAAAAGCCTTCTTTAGCAACAAGGAGTATTTTTGTATAAATGGATATGTTAACACGAAAAATGGCAGTATATGGGAATACAACAAAACTACACCAAAAAGTTACCGTTCGGTGCAATTTTTGGGCCCGCGGTGCCATTGGTCCGTATCTTTTCGAAAACGACGTGGTGATGACATGTGGTTTCAGCAGGACCGCGCTATTTGCCACAAAGCGGACGTCACAATTGACATTCTACATGAAAGATTTGACAGTGCAGCATTTTCCCTGCAGCGAAATTTAATTACACAGGTTCTTATGGGAGCAGAATAATTGAAAGTCTGCATGCAGCGCTGCGCTGCACGATGTCTCTATTCCTAAATTTGCTGCCTAGTTTCATTGTAGCCATAATTGTAAAACAAAAATTTCCAAATAATTGCTATTTGGCATTACTGATATTGACAGATTGTTGACATTGTCTGTCATATTTGCAAAAAAAAAGTTTGTTTTTGTCTTTGGTGGAAAACTTGATATTGATACAATAATGGAAGAAAAAATAAAACAAATTCATTTAGACAAAACAAATCCGTACAATGAACAAGAAGTGGAAAGAATGTGTTTTGTCTCCGACTCGTATTTTTGTTTATTTTCAGACAGATGAAAGATTGTTACTGCTCACCAGTTCCTGTTTGGGATAGGTAAATTGTATCCAACTAAGAACATTTTCTTCAGCTATACATAGCAACATCAACGCGAGGGAAACTACATGTCTAGTATAGTTTTGTTTTTCATTTGTGCTTTGTACGTATCATCTTTTGCTTTTCCTATTTATCACTAGGAACAATTTTTGAAAGTATAGGTGCAATTCTCTTTCATTTTCTGATTAATTAAATTTGTCCACGGCCTTGAAGTTTTGATCTGGAACAAATTATATTCATTTAAAAACTTGAGGTATTTCTCATACACGGCAATCAAAATCAAAATTTTGTCTTTGTTTGTTGAAATATCCATTTAATTTAAAATAAACTTATAAAACTTTAAGTACAAAACAATTTAAGCAAACAAAAAGAATGAAAATTTGGCAGATGTCATTTTTGTTTTAACAGAACTAGGCATCATTAAAGTTAGGAAGTATGCACATGTGTTCTGGCTGCAGCTGCATCGCTGCGTGCAGACTTGCTGCACATCTGTTTTAGCCATAAGGTTATCTTTCGCAAATGTGACCTGAATTGGCCACAATATTCACTAGACTTTTTCTTATGGGGCGTCCTTAATTAGCAGGTCTTCAAGAATAAACCACAATCGAACAACACCATTAAGGTGAATATAACTTGGATTTTTAAGTAAAAGCTGGAATTTAAGTGAATAAAAATAAGCTTAAGCTAGCTAGTTAAAGATATTTTCTAGTAATAGCTATTTTAAAATAGCCAACTCTAAATTCATTTAGTTTTAGCTTGTTTTCCAAGCCTAAGCTTCAATTTGTGTGAATAAAAATATCTTAAGCTAGAATACTATAGTTAGAGCTACAAAAAATTCAAGATTTGTTCGACGTGTCTAGAAAGCTTTGACTAGGCCTTTTTTCAGTATTCTCTTTAGTTATAGTGCGAACATGGCCGAGTTTATAGGCATAAGAAAACCAAAATCTAATATGAAACGGTTGGAAGTCAGAGATGAGGATTTTCATAGTTTATTTAGATTTTCAAAAGAAAATGTTAAGTGGCTTTCTGATTACTTTTTAGAAGGCTCAACGGAGTGAAGAGGAGGGGCACTGACTTCTGAGCAGAGAATGCAGATTTTTCGAGATATCAAAGTGAACCTGGATTTCAGTACTGTGTAGGACAAGATTTTGGAGTTGAACGCTCTACTGTATGTAACACTGTTAAGCACGTGGCCAACAAGATAATGGGAAAGGCGAGCTGTTAATTAAATATAAATAGCTCAAAAAAAAAAAGACAGTGAACTTATAGACGCAAAGACTGACGGACGATATGATAAAAACATTTTTACCCGAAATCAATAACAGATAACAAATCGTGGCAAAACAAAATCCAAAACAACTTTCTTTTCGGTCATACAAGTAGATACAGTTCAAGCTAATGCTACCAAGTCTAAACATGTGAATAAAACACGAACAGCTTAAATTACGAACCTTAAGCTTGAATTTTCCAGCACAAGCTATTTAGCGTTATCATTTTGTTATTCACATAAAACAAAGCTTAAGCTAGAACTGTCTAGCTTTAGCTGCTAGTAAAAGCTATAACTAAATGGTTGTAGCTTGCTCCAAGAAAAGCTTTAACTTTTTTTTTATTCACAAGACCCATTGAATACTGAATCTAAGACTTAGTTAAAGCTTTCTAGATAGGTCGAACAAATCTTAAAATTTTTGTAGCTTTAACTAAAACTGAAAAACAAGCTAAAACTAAATGAATTTAGCTATTACTAGAAAACTTCTTTAACTAGCTAGCTTGTTTATTCTTATTCACTAAAAATCCAGTTTTTACTTAAAAATCCAAGTTTTAGATTTAGGTTTTTTTTTCTTATTTATCTTTGTGGATTTTTGTTTTCTTTCTACAAATACATGAATATGATATAACAAAAGTATTAATTTTGAGTTTTATTGATAAGTTCTTATTAAAAAATTAATATAAAAATAAAATTTAGAAGTTCTTTTATTCAGTAAAAAAAAAATATATCACTGTTCCAAAGTGCCCCTTCAAAGTTCAAAACTGCTAAGGACATGGGGCACTTTTGAACATAAGAACCTATATTGGTTGGAGATAAAAATTCAATATAAATATTTCGTTTAATGGACCAAATATTTTTCTAAATTGAACGTCAATACCACTGTTCCATGTGAGTAAAATATCAGACCAATTGCTCGAATATCTTAGGTTTTATCAGTCTGGAAAGCAAAAAGTGTTCAAATGTGCCCCACTCTCCCCTACCTGCAATACAATTTTTCCGATTTTTTTTTTCAAAAACGGTTCCACTGTTGAAATAAAAAAAATCATTTGGTAAAATTCAGGTAATGGTTGTAAAAAAACTTCAAAAAAAATGTTTACTAATGTATGTACCTGGCAAGGAATTTTTTTTTTGTTTTCGAAATTCTCAAAAGCGGTTCAACTGATTTAGAACAATTTTTTTACACTAAAGCTCTCAAAAAGTTTGAAAGGTATTGAGTATATTTAGAAAAACTCAATATTTCGAAATTCTCGTTTTTTTGTATGGAACTGTATTGTATGGATATTCCATCCATTGTTGATAACTGCTCGTTACATATGTATGCCGACGATGTACAAATGTACCTCGGCTGCGGTCTTGGTCTTATTGAAGATGTGAATGAGGATCTCGAAAAACTAGCACTTTGGGCTAAGACTAATGGACTGGCTTTAAACCCGTCAAAATCTAAGTGCTTGGTTATATCTAAAAAAATTTTAGATTTAAGCTACTTCCCTCAAGTAACTTTAAATAATAAAACAGTTGAATATGTGAATTCCGCTCGAAATCTCGGAATAACCTTTACGCGGAATCTAACTCGGTAAGGCATACGGAACGTTACGCGTGCTCTGGGTCTCCCAGTCATACACACCGATCAAGACGCGTGCAATGCTTGCGAAAAGTTTAATTCTTCCCATTTTAGTCTATGGTTGCGAAATTTTCTCTAGTTGTAATTATGCCTGCAAAAGAAAGCTGAATGTCGTCTTCAATAACATCATTAGATACATCTTTGGACTACGTAGGTACGACAGGGTATCTAATCTTTCGAATTGTTTACTTAGCATGTCACTCGAGAAATACTTTCAGTTTCACACATTATCCTTGCTTTCCGATATCCTGTACACAACCCAACCACCATATCTTTTTCAGAGAATTACGAGGGCCTCTTCAGCCAGATCTGACCAATTGATTCAACCCCGCTCCGCCTCCCTAACGTCTGAGCGCCAATTTTTCATTAACGCTTCACGTCTGTGGAATTCTTTGCCTCGCCATATCAAGAGAACCAACAACAATACACTTTTCAAGGCCCAATTAAGACAATTTATGTCAGTATCTTAAAATTTTTGTTTATACTCTATCATTTCACCTTTCTCAGTTTATCCTTTTCCTATCCGCCTTTATTATCATCCCTTCTTTTTCTTTTTTACTTTTCTGTTCTTCTTCAATTAGTACTTCGATTTAATTTTATTGTATAATTTTTGCCAACAAATGTTATTTAATTTTTGCTTTTAAAATGCTCTCATTGTTTAATTTTATAGGTTAACACTAGTTTATAAGATATATATCTTAATGTGTATAGCCTTTCGAAATAAATAAATAAATAAATAAATAAATAAATAAATAAACTTGAGAACTAACAGTTTCCTTATACTATCTTTAAAATGTAAGATTTTATTAAATAAATCTTAAAATAAAGGTAATTACACTTTCAAATTACATAGAGTACTGAACTGATTACAACTTTCTGAAATCCAACGATGGGTTGAGCTTAACCCCAAGATATTTATATTCTCTCGCTACTTCCAAACGAAATTCATAAACAATCCAATTATATCACACTTCACCCTTATTGTACTTCGAGAAACACATAATTTTTTATTTTTCCTGATTAATAGCAAGTCCTCATTTTCCACAGTACTCATCAATACGGTTGATCATTTACTGAAAAGTTTCTGGTGTCTCTGATAAAATAACCAGGTCATCGGCGTTAAGCAATACATTTATGAGAGTACCTGCAATTCGAATACCTCCAGGAAGATGTGTTACAATGTCACTTACAGACAGCGAGAACAGGAGAGCACTGAGAACGAGAAGACATTTCTGTGTGACACCGGTGTTTGTAACAAACTATTCCGAAAACACTTCTCCATCCCATACTGTTCCCTACTTATCTGTATGCATGTTGCACATTTTTGTATGTATTGGAAAAATCACTAAAGTCGAGGAACAAACCTCGAACTCCATCACCAGAGATAATTTTGTTAAAAAGTGACGTTATGGTATCCCATCCTATCTAGGAGCTTTACTATCTTATGCTTTTCGAAGAACAGTTTGTATTTCATCAACAGAAATTGTAGAATCTAATATAATGGTACTTCGTATACTAACGGCTCAGCGTATGAAAACGATAAAAATAATTTGAAAGGATATCTGCACGAACACCTGAACTTACATATAATGATATTTGAACCATTTATTTCCAGAACTCCTTTGTGTTTTTAGTTTGCTCTAAAGATAAAGCTTGGGTTGTTTCAAAGCTGATTTTTCTTGAGAGAGTCCGAGATTTTTGTAATTAATATTAGATTGAATGATTGAATGTGATTATAATAATTTCGACGAAGGAAACCTAATACATAGCAGCCCTATTCATATCGTAAGGAATATTCTTTAAATTTTCACTCATCAATATTCTGCTATTTCATTCATGGATCGTGATTTTGTATTGCGAACTCTAGCCTGGTGGTGGCGCTGAAATAGCTCTAGATTTTACAGTGGAGAGTAGGAAAAGATACAAAAAAAGTAGTAAAAAGGAGAATATTTTATTATTAAATTTAGCAAATTTAGACAAATCTAGCAAGTACTGTCCCTATACTTAAGATGTCGCCACAATCTTTCGTCTTCTTGATAGTACTATAAGTTTTATATACAAAGGTTATCGATAAAAGTACAAATCGTTTGATAAATACTTTTTTTTGTATACAAAGATCAAATCAAAAAAATAAAGTTTTATTTATTTAAAAAATTTATTTATTTTTTTTTTTGACATACAGACTATTCATTTTTAAGCTTAAGAATCCAACTTCATTATATTTTTCAATTTATAGACATAGGGCGGTACCAACAATCAAATTTAGAGACGACTTTAATATTTGAGCGAAATGAAGCATTATTTAATGGTCTCTATATAATTAACCATATATGCTACATTTTATTTTTGAGGTTCCGTACAAAAAATGAATCATAATTTAGAGTTCACATAAATATTAAGTTTATAACATGTATGGCTAACTTTCTAGAGCTCTTTACATAATGGTCCATTTCACTCAAATATTAAAGTCGTCGCTTAATTTGATTGTTGGTAAGGCCCATAATATTTAATTAAACAACCTTCAAAGTGTGATTATAACTTCATTAGCTTAAAAATTTTCATCATCTATGTTTTTTAAATATTTGACAAAAAAAAATAAAATAAGGTGGGTAAGGATATTTTTCCATATTTTCAACTCAATTAACTAAGAATAAACAAACATGCAAATTTGCGGCACGTGCTTTTGCTTCCTGTAAACATTTTATGTTAATGGCCTTGATACGGGTCTACGATTCAATGTTGAAATTAGAACTTTTAGGAAAATTCAGTAACAAGGGTTATGAAATTCAAATTATATTAGAAAAAACATTTCAGTTCAAATAAAAAGTATTTACGTTAACTTCAAATGTCTCTATTTTTGCTGAGTAAAATTTTAATATTTTTTTCTTTTTACAATGAATATGAGTCATGTGGAAAATTCACATACACCCTTATATTAATTCTTTTAAGGGAACACATACATATTTTTTATAATATCGAACATTGAAATGCACTTAAGCACTTTCACGTCAAAGTACAACGAAACATATTTTTGGAAATAATAATTAAGGCTATAAGCATTAAAATATTTTTTTTTATGATAGCACGATAGCACCTGAGCTGAAATGAACTCAATGTGACGTGTTGGAATTTGTTTAATAAAAGCTAAACGACTCTCCTTGTAAACAGTGATGGATTGACATAAGAAGTCAATCTATCATGCAGTACCAAAAGGGCGCAGTCGGTTTGGAATCCGAAGTATGAATATATTGACCAATTTTAATAATTATATGTATATATGTATACCTATGTTTTGTGGAAAATATTATACATATATACTAATTCCAATAGCTGTTTTGGTACAGAATCCGCAAAATTTTAACCCCATTTTGTCTGAGAATTTCAAACATTTGTCTTAATACAGTTTCGAACCATATATATCTATTGTTTTTGAACCACAATACTTTTCCTGTGGATATGAATGGAAAATAATTGTTTTCAGCATATCGTGGATTAGGCAAGTTTCCTCCTTCAGCATTGGTTATAAGCATAACGATAGTACTTGTTAAATTTGTCTCTGCTAAATTCTCTTTTTTACAACTTGTTTTGTATCTTATCCTACTCTCCACTGTAAATTCGTACACTAATTCCAGCGCCACCACCAGGATAACGTTAGTATCATAAAATTACGCTTTTGTGTTCGAAACAGGTAAATCAACTGGGCCGCAAACACAGACCACATTTAAATACAGACACTATACACTACAGTATACATCCGTCACATAGGTTTATTTTTACTTGCGACTTATAGGTACTATAAGGCAAGTTATGAAGTGACGAAAAAAGTGGGTCTCGCAATTCTGTCTTTCTGTCTGTCTACAGCTTAAACTTAAACGGTTCGTACGGTTTTTTGTTTAGAAAAAAAATTCAAAAAATTTCTTTAAGGCAAAGCTAGGTAATGGTTGAAAAAAGTTTTACAAAAAATGGTACCTGCCCTTGATTTTATCAAAAACGGTTCAAATGATTTTGATAATTTTGGTATGCTAAAGCTCCCAAAAAGTTTAAATAAAATTGTGTATTCAAATTTCCAAAATTTGTTTTGGGACTCTTAAAAAAAAATTCAAATTTTTTTTTTCAAAACTAAATATTCGAAAACCCCGTGCTCGATCAATTTCAAACTTGATAGATAAATGTCTTTTTAATATAATCTACAAGATGTGGGAAAGAAATTTTATTTACCTAAAAATAACGGTACCCACAGTACAAATGTTAAAAAATGGTTTTCAAAAATCGTGTTTTTCTCAAAAAACGGTGCCTATAATTTCGATAATTTTTTTTTCTTTCAATTAATTTTCACGATAAATAATTTATTAAAAGAAATTGGAATTAAGGTATGACTGACTGTATCTCATTTCTCATATCTCATTATCGGCACAACGGATTTTAATGAAAGTTTTTAAAGAGGAGCTTTTAAAAAGTTTGAAAAACATTGCATTTCAAAACTTAAAAAAAAATATTTTTTGTTTTTAGCTCCAACTCTAAGGGAGTTGTTTTACTCATTTTAAAAATGAGTTGAGTTTTAAGCTTATGAACAGTTTTTCTCTAATAACATTAATTTTTGAAATTCTTAGTCTTTTACATAAGAGTAAGTTCGTGCGACCCAGTCGTGCATTTTTTTTACGTGCACACAGGAAAAAAAAATCGATTACAATCAACGTTAAACTCTTGGGAAATTGAAGATGTGAGATTGCTTATATACAACCTGCAAGAAATCATGCAAATATGGTTAATTTAATATTAAATACTTGTTTAATTTAAACAAAAAAAAACCATTAGTTTGATTCAACCAAGAAAATTGGTTAATACTAAATAAGAAATGTATTAAATTAACTAATATTAGATATTAGATTTTAACAGGTTACTTCGAAATTGCAAATTACAGCCTAGTTTATCTAACTTTTCAATTAAACTTATATTCTTACTTGTTTATTTGAAATAATTTCATTAAATCAAGTAAGCTAGGTTATTCTTAGCAACATACAATACGTTGTTTTTAACACAATATTTTGTCTAACCAACCAAAAAATGCTCTCGGTTAGATTTTATTTTGCTGTGTGTATGAGATTAAGTTTTCAAAAATTATGAAAAATATAGTAATGTTACAATGTATGTACAATGAATCCTGGGCCTAAATTACCGCTTCAGTAACCGAGTGAGTGAGTCACATCAGTGATCGAATAAAAATATCAAATTAGGGTAATTGATTGCTCGATGACGTAAGCGGCAATGCCAAACTCACATAATTCAGTCACGTATTACTCGAAAACTGATGCGGTAATTTGACCTCTGGCCTTCTGAGTTCTTCCCTAAATTTCTAATCCGGCACTGATGAGTATTCCACTACGTGTCCTGAAGTTATTTATGTACATTTCTCCCTTAAAAGTAAGTTAATTATTGTGTTGTGCCTTGCACATCAAACAAAGCATGTTACTCAAATGACAAAAGAGATTATGCTGCATTAAGTAATTATTATGTCAGAGTATTTTCAACACATCTTTAGCTTTTAAGGGGATTATAACCCATCAACAATAAAGTGTTGCTATTAAAAATAAATTAAGATCTTTTAAGTGTGATAGGCACTTTATAGGACAAAAATCATGAATATAAAAGTTTTAATAACAACAACTAATATAATCTTACATGCATGGATACCCTCTAACGGTTTGTCAGTTAAGAGCTTTAAACCTTAATAATGATGGGATCTAGCTAGCTTAATTATTCTCGTAGGTGTGAGTTTAGGAAAATAGGATGGATCAATGGGGATTTCACGTTAAGAGCTGAAAAAATGTTTGGTATGTACAAATTAATTAAAGATCATTAAAGCCGGAATTATTAGTTGAATGCGGTATACTGTGGTATACTGAAATACACTTGGTGGATTTGCCACTTCCCCGAAAGAGGCAATACATTTCAAAAAAAAAAAAAAAAAACATTTTAAAAGAGATTCGAAGTCTGATGTCCATCGTCACCAAACACTTCCACATGTGTTTTAGAGAAGGGGCGAAAAGGACCACCGGGACAAAATGGTCCAAATGGATTTTAGACTTAGTTGTTTACTTCATATAATATTACCAATAAAAACTAATGTTATACCCTTTGGCTTAATGGTTAGTTCGTTGGAAAATTATGTCAAATATCTGGGTTTGATCCCCACCCACTTCCATCTAAAAATAGAAAGAAAAAACAAAAAAAAAATATTTTTTACAGAAATATTATTTCTGATGAAAAAAATATCAAATGGAACCCCAAGACCCTTTACATGACAGCCCAACGCACTAAACATAATACCAAGAAGTATTACCGTAGCCATTCTGACTCGGCAGTTTATTGTAGGTCACTCATATTTTTTTCTTTAAGTTAATTTTCGAACTCAATGTTCAAAACCTTGAGTATTCGAAATACTAAGTTTTCAAATAAAAATTTTAATAAAAAAAGTTTTTAAAATTTTAATACAGAGTACTAAAGGATTTTTCAATATGGGCGGGTAGATGTTGAAAAGGAATAATTAAACAAGTTATGATTGAGATATTAACAGAAATCTTTTTTGGATTGAAAGCTCCGTGTATGCCATTATGTATGAAATGTTATATTGTTTAAATGCCCACCTCGACTTCTTCCGCATAGACCCGACTGAATTTGAATGATGTCCTGTATATTATGTTCACTTTTAGGGCATCGAGCGATTGTGGTTTATTCTACTATACTCTGTTCAACAAAAATTGTCAGTACATGCCTTATGGAAGAGCTTTTTCTAAAGCAGTGGCGCCTGATGCATCCTCACTACAATGCGTTAGAAAAAATGCCACTTAAAAAAGAGCAAGCCACTGACTTTCCTTAAGGAATTGTTGTTGTAATTCTTTGCAAAAAGTTGTACACCCTAACACGACCGTCGTATCCCACTGCTGATGATGATATACTGTCAAGAGTGTAAAGTGTCACTCAATACGATCGTGCGCTCTTTATCTACATCAAAACAGAGTTACCATTATTATTCTCAATTACAAGCAAGGAGCTTTTTCAGTAGTTTTTATTAAGGAGCTTTTGGGATTTGAAGCTTTTGAGAACACATTTTAAGAAGATGAGTATGTTGAGTGTTGTCGTATTGCTTTTCAACTTAAAAAAAAAAACGCGCCTATTATCTTACCGCTTGGTGTTGTAGGAAAAGGTAAATTGAATATTGTTTTCAGTCGTTTTGAATCGGCAGACGGTAGCCCTACGCGTTTTTCACTCTCATTTGCGGCGATTTATAATGTAAACTACGGAATCCCTGTGAGAGCTTTAAAAGGCGACACACTTATGCATGACAATGCAACCAGAATGAGAAACAAACGTCCTATCTTCCCTGTACTGACAATTTTTGTTGAATAGGGTATAGTCCTGCGATTTTAGGAAACCTCACATGAGAAAGTCAAGGGAAACAAATCGCATGGCCTTGGTGGCCAATTCACGTCATCTCTGTGTTAGATTAGTTCATCCTCAAATCGTTCATGCAGAATGTTGATTGCCCAATCGTTCGTTTTAAATTTAGCTAACAAGCGTTCAAGAGTCGTTAGTTAAGGACCACCACCTCTTTCATAAAATTTGCGAAAAGCTTTATCATGTCCAAATATTTTGGTAAAATTGAAATCACTGATCCAAGTGAAAATCCTGCCGTCCCATCAAACTCGCGGACATTCAGTCGCTATTATTTCTTATCAAACCGTGGACTTCTGGTGTAGTGACCTCAACTAGGCATTTAGAACGTCTGCACCTTGATTGAGTACAACAGTTTTGAGTGGTTAAAATCGGTGGTGAAGAGTTACCATGATGTTTTTCAAGCTTTTTTTTGGGTTTGCGTGATGGTATTTTCTCAACGGCTGCTACAACAAAACTATTTGATTATTTGAATTTTCAGGTACTTATTGAGCCATCCTCATAAAAAATTGTGTTCTTGCCTTAAAAACCTATAAGAACTTGTAGGTAGTAATAACATGATGTTGGAAAGCGGATGATCGTGCGCCTTCAATAGCTGAGTCAATTGGACCTTGTAAGCGAAAAATCGGAGATTTTTGTATAGAATTCTCTTCAGACTAGTGCGTGAAATGTTGAGCTGTTGAGATCGATAGCGAGTTGATGTTCACTAGCATAACAGTCGCACGAACTTACGTATGCAGCGCGGTGGGAGCTTCATTTCGGCCGAAAATTCTTTTCAAAAAACGCACTACTTGGGCTATACACAGCACTCACTTTGGAAAAAAGTTTTCAATATTTACCAACGTTGTTCAAGCGTAAAACGACTCATTTCTTTCTGCGGAGGCATGATACTGACTTTCTTTCAAAATTTCGAGCGGAAAACAGCTTACAGTGTCAAAATATCCTATGATTTAAAATGGAACCACTTAATCGCCCACCCTGTATATGTACATATTTTTACTTGCGACTCGTAAAAAAAATCAAACTAGAGATTTTGATCAAAGTTGATATTACGATGATAGCGAAGACGAAAAAAGTGGGTCTGGAAATTCAGTCTGTCTGTCTGTCTGTTCGATTACAGCTAAACGGCTCGGTACCACTGATTTTGATCATTTTTTTTATGCTAAAGCTTCCTAGCAGTTTGAATATTATTGTGTATTCAAATTTTTTTTGGATTTTTAAAAAAACTTTCAAAATTTTTTTTTGAAAACACAATATTTCATATTCATATTTCAAATAAATTCATTTTACTTAAAAATAACGGTACAAATGTTAAAAAATGGTTTTCGAAAATCGTATTTTTCTCGAAAACGGTTCCGAGAATTTTGCTCAAATTGTTTTTTTTCATATTATTTTTTAATATCTGTAATTTAATAAAAAAAAATTGAGAACAAGATATTACTGACTGAAGGATTTCTTAAAATTTTGAATTTCTCATCATGAGCACAACGGATTTTAATGAAATTTCGTAGAAAGAAGCTTCTAAAAAGTTTAAAAAACATTGCCTTTCAAAACCTTAAGAAAAAAATATTTTTTTGAATTTTGAAAAAAAAATCAATTTTTTTTTTTGAAAATTCAATATCTCGAAAACGGCTCAATACTTTTTTTTGTAAATTTAATTTTTATTCATACAATAATAAAAACTTCAAATTAGCGTACCAACATTTTTCTTAAGAATGTTTTAAAATTTTCCTATGTAAAACCTTATTTTTTAAGAAAGCACTACAAAGACTTATAATTTTTGTTCTTGCATAAATCTATATTTGCTTGAATCACATGGAATCCTATTCTTACCTTTAACTACTAAAGAAGTTTTTTTTAGTCATTTAAAAAATGAATTTTTAATTATGAACAGTTTCTCTAAAAACATTCATTTTTGAAATTCTTAGTCTTTTACAAAGGAGCAAGTTCGTGCGACTCAGTCGTGCATTTTATTTCTTTACAAAATGCTTTCACATCTTAATGGGAGGAAAGGGATTTGAATTTGGAACAATTCTTTAAGAAATAAAAAATGTTATATAAATATAAATTTACGAATACAAAATCAGAATTCGGAAGTACATTTTAAAAGAAAATGTTAACAAATAAATGTTTCCTTTTTTCGTGACTTTTTCTTTTTTTTAATGTTTGCATACAATATTTTTAATATTGCTATGAACAAAAATTAATATAACTATTTTTTGAATTTAAAAATATACCTATATACTTAAAACCAAATTTTTTATTTGCAAAACTCCGAAAAAAATATTTTTGAAAAACTTAACACCCAATTTTTCTTCAATCAACCTGCTGCAAGATTTGAATTCAAAACAGTCAAATCACATATTAGATATTGCTAAAAATGCTGCGAAATGCCCAAGTTTCGTCAGGCGATGTAAGAACTTTTTTCTCCTTCTGATCTGGCAACTATTTATAAAGCATAGGTATGCCGAAAACTAGAGTATAACTCTCATATTTGGTCAGGCGCATCCAAAACATCAGTGTCCATATTAAATAGAATCCAAATTACAGCTTTAAAACTGATAGGTGACAGATCGACTACGGACACATTTGTTTCCAAAAAACGACCGGTGTCGTAATGTCGCTTGCTTATCACTGTTTTATCGATACTCCTTCAAACGTTGCTCTATTGAAGTAGACAGTTGCATTCCTCTCCTAAAACAATCTTAGCGGTAGGAATGTTCATCAGTATACCCTCGAGCCTAACTTTGGTCGTACCTTCAAATATAGAGATTCGTTTTTTAGTCGCACAACACGATTATGGAATAACTTTCCCAGCACGGTTGTAACGGGAAACAAACTTTCAAAACCAAAGTTCATCGACACCTTCTTCCTCTCGCTCCCTAATTTGCTCATCGCCAGTGTTGTGTTTAACATTATAAGGGTCTCCTAATATACCCTTGAGCGCGTGTGAATTATTTAAAAAAAAAAGAACAAAATGTACATCGCTATCTCCTACAAATTCTCCCTCTGTTTCCTAAACGCTCGCACTGTGTTCAAATATTTTAAGGGTAGTCATGGTTCCTTGAGTGTGCGTTAATTATAAAGAAAAGAAGTCTTTATCGAGGAAGTCGAAAAGAATGTGATCTATAGGTGGTTTTTGATTTAATTGTGCTTTACCAAAATCTTAACCAATCGAACTTAAAATAAGACACAATCTTATCAAAATTATTAGAACCTTCTTTGAGTTAAGTTTTTTTCTTTGTCAGATATCGTTATTTTAAGAGCTTTTTTCACATACAAATTTCAAGTTTCAAATTTGAAGAAAATCGCTAAAGCAGCTTAGTTGTAAATCGAGGTACAGACGGACAGAATAGGGCATTTGCTTCTTTGAGTTTCTTCAATATACATATGGTATATCGAAATGGTAGACCTTATCGAGTTCTGTTTTGGTCGAATCATAAACTTGCCCTAATAGTATTTGTATCTTAAGTTTAAATAGGAAAATTCAGCGTTTCGTTATAAGAAAAATATCAATATAAAAATTTTGGTATTTTACGCAAAAATTTTGAACCCAATCATGAAAAATAAAAAGTTCGATTTTTTCGTTAAACCTAACTGCATGCAAAATCAATGTTTAAAGCATTAAAATATGATTTTCCCAAGCCAAATCACCCCCCTCCCCCCTTAATATTTGTCTGTGATTGCCTCTACAAACAGAAACATTTTCAAAAATCAATTATTTCATGTTCAGGAAGCACACTATTAATCAAAGCAATCAGCTTTAAATGCAAAAGCTGCGTAGATCTCAACAAAACCTATTTCATAACTAAACCTTTGTTCCCAATGCAGAATCTAATTAACCTCAACATTTCATTCTATAAAATATTGAAGTAAAGCTAACAAAAAAAACGTAGGTATTCATAACGAAATACAAAGGTTCATGTTTTGAAAGGGTTCTCGTCTCCTTCATGTTTTTGTTTTGGCAGGGTGTAGGCATTAAAAAAGTTATGTTTAGAACTTAGCACTCATAGCTGTTGCACTTGTATTTTGAGTTGAAAATTGTATTCTTTTGTTTTTCATAAGGGTAGAAAATCTATTCAACTGTCATAAAGCTTAATAAAAAAAAAACTGTTTCATATTCTATTGCATTAGGTTTTCATTAGTTTTTGTTGTTTCCATGACTACTTCGTGTGACGAACAAAACATTTCAGCTTTAGAAAGTTTTACAATTACACAACTTGTTGGCGTTATTTCCACAGAAATTTTAATTTCCCTATGGATACAAGTTGTATTTGAGCCTCAACAATACCTTTCTGGAAAGTAGTTTATTGCAAATATATTTACAATCCTTTTCACTCAAAAAATAGGTGCAATTTTGTTGCCGCCATGCTTTAGTTTTTAATTGCAATATAAGGAGGAATTTATGGAATGTTTTGAATGGAGACAAAATGTTATAGGGTATCGTTATTTCACCGCTGGATCGATTTTCTATACCTTATATAACCTGATTCTATATATATATTTATTATTATTGTAATTTAAGTAAATTAATTAATTAATTTATATTTCCAAAAATTAATTACAATGACCAATTTAAGAAAAGCAAAACAAAAGTTGAAACGAACGGGGCTTGGTTCCAATTCAATTCTCCTTAATAATAAAAACTAGCGCAAGACAATGAATAAACACACCTAAAATAATGACAGCTCATGCAATTAACTAATCAAACACACCTTTTTGACATTTGGAAATGTCACTATCGATGCTAAAAGGATAAAATAGGTAGTAGAGAAAATCTATTGGCCAACTTCATTGTAAAATGTCTTAACCAATTTGTTAAAATTGAATTATGTAATAATCCATTTTATTTCTAAGTAAGAATGATATAAGGTTTACAAAGTATATAAACAAATGTAGCCCTGCGCTTCGTTTGTTTTGTAGCAAAAATGTATGCACATAATAATACACATTCAAAACATACCCATCTTAAGTTAAATAAACCTTTTCAACTTTTAAATTAACCCAACCTGATGCGGATGGACATATTTTCGAAACCGAGGCTCGTGAGGGGTTTCAGTTTTCAATACTGAATAGAGAATGAACATACGTTTCCATGGATGTTGCAATCTTTGCAAATTTCGAAAACAAAGTTTGTGTAGATTTTTGAGAAAATCATAGACTAACCACTTGTCTACAAAAATCATTATTTTTTCAAAGTCCACCAAACCCATCGAGATATACATCAAACGAAAGGTCTATTCAATACCTGGGTGGTCTGGTTATCAAAATATGGGATAAATGGTGAATCAAAATGATTTTACCGATTTTCGGCTCCCAACTACTTAACTATGTGTTTAGATTGCAATATTTCTGAAACCAGCCCTTGTAAAGGGTTGCGGTTTTCAAAATCCATGGTTAACTTTTTAAGAGCTATTTACGGGCGAAAGCCAGAAGCAGAAGGGTATGCGAGGTCTGGTTATCGAAATATGGCAATCCAAAGTGATTTTATATTTCCGAAAATAGGCCTTGTAAGAAGTTGCGGTTTTCAATTACACAGTAAAACTTTAGAAAATTATCAATTTATTCAATTTATCCAGGAACCTATTGCATACAAAATATTTGTCTAAGGTGGCCACCGATGGATTTTTTTTGCCAGCAGTTCTATCCAAAGCGTATAATGTGCATTCAAAAACACATATGATTCAGTTTTAAAGTCTTAGCCTTAAAGTAGAATATACAAAGCTAAACAATAATCGAATATTCACTTTCGATTTTCCATCTTCCCTTTCGTAGATTGATAAATTGGTAAGTCTAAGCTTAAAGGGTATTTCTTCAGAGGGAAAATGAAAAACATCTAAAAATTTAATTTTTTAGCAGAGAACTAAAGCAAAGGGAAATTTAAAAATGATTTATACTCATAAGTCCATTTTGTTTAAATGTCTAATTATTTTGTTAATAAGCAAAATACATTTCACAAAAACTAACGTGACCTAGACACACAAACTTATAGTGTTTTAATAATTACAAATTAAAATTTGTTGTAATTATACTGAAAACAAAAGCTTCTCTAAGGCCATTGTTTTCGTCTCTTGAATCATTCAAGATCCTAGATTTATTTGGCAACCAACCACCAGTATACAAATGAGGAAGAATATTTTCTACTGTGTATATTGGCTATATGCATATATGCATGCATTAGCTGCTGCAGCAGCAGCAACACAACATTCGAATTCACCAATGCTTTATTTTTATTTTTAGATAAAAGTTTATTTTATTTCTGTGTCATTCTTAGTACCTTGACAATGCTCTTCAGAATTGAGAGCATCATCCTAGTGGCTCATGTAGATAAACATGAAGAAGAGGAAGGTACATGATTTGAGGTTTTAGGCGAGTCATCAGCACGGCCTTACCCTTCAGACGTTGAGCTTTTACCATAGCAATTAATTTAATTTAACTATTGATTCAAAAACAAATGTGGCACAGTTTCATTAGGGAGGTGTGTGGCAAGGCTGATTTTCTTCACTTTTTCCGAATCGATTTGTATTATGCGAATTTGAAATGATATTTTTATTCAATGACGAAGGCCTTTGGTGACATTATAAATCGTGAGGCATTTATATGAGTGTTAATGATATAAAATATTCACATTTTATATACAGTGAGCGGTGAAAGTAAGTTTTCAAGCAAACATTATTCTTATTTTGGGATTTATTTGCGCCATGAGAACCATATTAATATGTAGTGGCCAACTGAACTTAATTTGAATAGGAAATCTTATTTTTTGTCGAAAACGGCTCTTACGATTTTGAGGAACAAATTCATAAAAATCTGTCAATTTCCAATATCTTATGTTGTATAGTTTGTTGACTTTCATTTTTATAGACTTAATTTTTTTAAACAGAAGCTTAACAATAATGCAAAGGTGATATAAGGTGCACCCGTAGGAAATATCAATGTCGTTTATAATTGTTTAGTGGAGTAAACATTGCGAAGATAGAAAAAGTTTCCAGTTTCCTTAAGGACTCTGGAGTTCATGAGAAGTTAATCCTCGAGTCAATGTTTAAGCCCCAAGTATTTGAAGTCATTCACTTTTTCTACCATAAAACAATTATCACTGCAACTTAGATTTTCATAAAAGTAAAATGATGAATAATCAGTTGAACATGCTGTTTTATCTTAAATCTACGGCTTTCAGGAGTATGATATAAAACTTCAGCTTCATAAGTTTCAAGATAAATTGAAAAACATAATTTTTGTTTCTGTGTTAAAGGTGTTCAGCAAACCAAGATCTTCATAATATCTAGATCTCAACCGGCAACAAGATTCAATGCACTTTAAGAGCCATAAGTAGAGCATACATATATGTCGTCCATAAATGCAGTAACAGTACTTTTAAATTTAAAGTGAAATAATGAATTGATATAAACTAGGAACAGAATTGGTCCTAAAACAGAACCCTGAGGTACTCATATATTAAAAAACACTACACTACTCATAGAATTACCTATTTCAACACTTTGTGATCTATTTAAGAAGATGTATGACCTTAACCAGTGCTGCATAAAACCACGAAAACCAACTTTTTCCAGTTTTTTTTAACAAAATCTTGTGGTTCACTCACTATGTCAAAGGCTTTTGCGATATCTACAAATTAACCACACGTAAGCTTTTTTTCATCAACAAGAGCCTCTTCAGTAGATCTGCCCCTTTTGTAAACCATATTGAATTGGTCTTAAAAATTTGGTTTTACTTAAAAAGTCAACTGATTTAACTATTCGGTTGTATCAAAAAAAAAATGCTTTAAAATGCGTAGAACAGGGTATTGTTAATGTGTTGAACTGTCAGCGCCAATTTTTGGCGATCGATTCCCAGTCTAAAAACAACAAAAAAAATTTTTACTATCAGGGTTATTGCCTCTTTCGAAGAATTGACAAATCCTTCAGGAGTAGAAGAACTTGTCATCAAAAAATTCTTCTCGTTTTATTCATTTTGAGTCGGCAGAAAACTGTAGGTCCCATGCATTCCAACAAAACTCACAAAGGAATATAAACGAGAATTTTTAGTCATTAGGATCTACTTCTGTCAGGTACTGTCAGTAATGACTTAATTTGAATTATATCGAGCATGTGGTTTTCAAAAATATGGTAATTTCTTTAAAAAATTCAAACCATTTTTTTTTTGAAAATTTAAATACACAATTATATAAAAATTTTTCAAAAGATTCATCATAAAATCGTCTTCATCATTCTTTAAAAAAAAAAAAACAAAATGTTACTTAAGGAAAATTCGTCATTTTGGTACAACGAATTTCTACGCAAATATAAAAATGGCAAGACGATGTGGATTGTGACTATTCAATGCGTATCAGTTAGTCATGTTATCGTTACAAAGCAAGAAATTGACTAAGAATTAAATGTATTAAAAAAATAAAAAAACAAATTGGTTTCGGTTACCAATTAAATTTCACCACATTCCAAAACAGTCCAGGTTTAATTATAAATATGCCTTTAACAGACGTTTAAGATGCTCCAAGGGATTGCTACACAAAAATGTGGTTTTTTTCGGTGTATGTTTTTTTAACTGTTACTTGGGTATCCACTCAAAATATATATCATTCAAAAGGTCTTGCATTTCGAAGTAAGAAATGTGTGTGACAGAAGTTTTGATAGACAGCAAACTTCTGGGAGATTCGATTAAATTTGCGGTCGTTTGAAAAGGGATTTTCAGTTTATTTAGGTAACCACAATCAAAGTGGATATACGTATGTATCTATTTTAAAGGAAATACATAATATAAAAGTGGTTGACGTTTTGAGCTCATTGATGCGATACAAATTGGAAATTGTTAAATAATTCTTTTATATTTATAGCTAAGCTTTGCGCGAAAAAAAATCTGGGTTAAGGAAATTTTAAGTGATGGCAAAATGCTGAATATTTATTTCATATGAAATCATCAAATCGAAAAAAAGCTTATTTTAGATTTGAAACATTAAAAATTTGTCGTCTTTTATATGTATATTTATGGATTAAAGATTATGTATTTATACGTTTTAAATGGAATTTTATGGCTGGAAAAAGTAGTGCTTGTGATTTAACATTTTTTTAGCTTATTTAATTAAATTTTAAGCAATTTCGAGATAAATAAGATTTTGCATTACAGGTGTATGGGGGGTACCGTTAGTTTTGGAGCTAAAAAAAAAATTTCAATTTCTCCTCTAGGGAATCACCGAAGACCCTTTACTACCGATATTGAAAGAAATAGGTCCAGTGGTTTAGGCTGTAGTGAGAGGTACAGACATACAGACACACTGAAACATGTTTTTTGTGTACTAAATTTTCCTTAAAATTTTTATAAAAAAAATTGATATGCAAATTGTTAGTATTTAATAAAATACATTTTAAAACGTAATTTAACAATTTAGTCGTGTATCGGTTTTCAAGATATTGAATTTTCAAAAAAAAAAATGTATTATTTTTTTAAAAATCCAAAAACAATTTTTTCGAAAAAATTTTTAGTTTAAATTTTTTTAAATGCAAAGCAGCCCCTGCATAAATTTTTTTTTTTTAAATCGTTAGAGCCGTTGGTGAGAAATTCGAAAATCAAAAAAACCGTTCTATGACAGGTACCCCTAATAATATTTCCCCCCAAATTTTTTTTTGACCAAAATATAGTCTGTGTCCATAATATCACACATAATTTTTTTTATCAAAATCGTTAGAGCCGTTTTCGAGATAAATAAGATTTTGCATTACGGGTGTACGAGGGGTACCGTTAGTTTTGAAGCTAAAAAAAAAAATTCAATTTCTCCTCTAGGGAATCATCGAAGACCTTTAAGTACCGAGTTTGAAGAAAATAAGTTTAGGCTGTAGTTCGAGGTACAGACATACAGACAGACAGACAGACGGAATTGCCGGACCCACTTTTTTCGTCTTCGCTATCATCGTAATGTCAACTTTGATCAAAATCTCGAGTTCGATTTTTTTTCCAAATGCAGAACTTGCCCTATAGTACCTATATCGCAAGTAAAAAAGACGACTCTCCATATCTTGGGAGCAGTGGCGTATGCAGTTTCTGTTACATTTTAGAGTGACCAACTAATTTAAAATAAAACACTAATGGCCGATTTCATAAACAAACACTAAAAGCACTTTTATCAAAAATCCTCTTAAATTTTATCATGCTCTTAAAAATTTTTAGTTTCACCAATCTATAAAAGGGACATTTTGGGGAAATTTTTGTTAAAATTGAGTTCTCTTCACATCCCTGGGAAAAATAAATTGCTTTTTTCTTTCTAACAAGCGAAATGTATGAGAAGAAATGAGAAAGCGTTATGTGTTCAAACAAATGCCAAGAAATGAAAAAAAAAAAAAAAAAGAAATGCACAGAAAATATTTGGAAAGATGCTGATACTGACATTCTGTGGCATAAAATCGTTAAGTAATAACCACTTAATTTATTTTTTATTGCATTGTTGGGTTTGTTTTGGTTCCAAATGAAGACCAAACATATTCAACAAACTCATCCACAGATGCGTTGGAAAGTCGGAACCACATTTTGAAGTCATATAATGTATTTCTGTGAACCAGGAATATTCTTGCTCAGCTAATAACTTTGTGTTGCACTTTATTATTGGATGAAGACGATCAATATTTTTTTCGAAATAAAGAAACAAATCATTTAAATATTTAGTATTAATTTATTTATTTTGTATCTTCAAAAATTGAACACTAAATCCTTACAGAACGATAATTTCAGCTGCTATACCTATAACCAATTGTTGTTATCTACATCTGATGACATTTCAATGACACTTTTAAAATTTAATTAACCAAAAATGGGCATTTAGCTTATAAGGGTGTTTAAAAGCTTGTTTAATTTAAAAGCGCTTGGTGAAACCAAAACATCTCATTTTAAGGTTTAGAAGCCTGTTAAATGTTTAAAAGTCCTTCGTGAAATCGGGCATAAAAGTTAAAATCATATTCGCAGCATTCAGCTAAACACCCCTCAGTTTTGTTTTTTGGGCAAACAAAACAAAGATCTACTAATATTTTTTATAATTCCCCAAGAAATTATTAGTACCAAGAATGTGTGGTAAGCAAGTTCAGAGAGCAAATGCTGGTCAAGAGGGTGTGCAAGATATAAAGCAGTATTATAAATTGAATTTATACATCCCTCTTCTTGACCACTGTATCTTCAAGCTCAGTGAACGTTTCGGAGCACAGTTTTTAAATATCTGTCAACCCTTATTTTACAAAGTCAACGGGCCGTACCTATTCATAGTCTCTTTTAATTATTCCTTAGTTAAAAGAAAACTTAAACTTGAATTTTCCAACATTTATTTTAATTTTTGTCATGCACTATTTTTGACGTTTGGAATATTTTGTATCAATTGATCTTATTTTAACTGTAGTTAAGTAAAACACGAGTTTAGCCAAACATATATAAATACTCGTATGAATAAAATTTTCATATACCCCTATTACCGTTGATTAAATTGATTCGATAAAATTTGATTTTTGTCATTAAAACTTGAAAAATGAAGTTTTATTCTTTAAAAAAGAGCTGTTGTAAATGTTTAGACAATATTGGTGAAAGGGGTCATAAATAATACGCAAAGTTTTCAAAAGTAGTTTTATTTCAATATTTATTTAGATATGGAAACAAATGTGGAAGGATGAAACCGAAAGTGCAATACCAGAAACTGTTTTAACGTCGCACAGTGGGGCGGCTTGTATGGGAGAGCGGACAAAAGTCCATAAAAACCGAAGCACTTAACCAATTTGGATGAAATTTTCAGAAATAAAAGTAGTTTTGGAAAGAAAGCTTCACAAAAAATTTGCACCCACTGCCACGCCAACTAACAAAAAAATCGTCAAAATTGATAAAAATCCATGTTTTGTGCCAAGTAATGGTTCGTGATGGTGTTTTTTTTTAATGAAGTTGGCCATTGACATTTTACACACACTCTTTTTGGGCGGTTTTTAATCTTTTTTTTTAAATTTCTTGTACTTTTGTTTTGTATGTAGACAGGTTTTGTTATATAATATTTTCAAATATTAAAAGGGATAGTTTTGGAAATGACAACAAACTATTTCCACCCACTGACACGCCCACACAAAAGTTTGTCTAAATTCCAAAGTTCATCATCATCATCGGCTCGACAACCGGGTTCCGGTCCTGGCCTCTTTCAACAAGTCTCTCCACCTATCCCGGTCTCTAGCCGACGCCATCCAGTTGCGCACCCCAAGGCTTCGGGCGTCCTGGTCTACGCCATCTCTCCAGCGCAAGCATGGTCTACCACGCTGTCGTCTACCATAGAATGTACCACAAAGAACTTTCCGAGCAGGTTCCTCTTCGCTCATGCGAGCTAGGTGCCCTGCCCACCGGAGTCTACCGAGCTTAATTTTTGTCACGATATCTGCTTCAAGGTAGATTGCGTACAGTTCATGATTGTACCGTCTCCGGAATCGTTCCAAAGTTGGTAGGCTAAATTTTGAGTAATTAGAAAAATATATTTTCGCGAAAAGAATCAAATAAAATGCTTGATAAATGCAACCATTACGTATCTATCGGTTCAGACGTTCAGTGTTTTTATGATATATATAATGGAAAGAAGCGATGCTGTTCTTATTTTATGTGGTGGTAAATCATAAAAATAATGTAACCATTAAAAGCCGACAAGTGTTAATTTACAAACGCATAGTCAAACAGCAACAACCAGCAACACGTTTTATGTTAAGTGTTCACTACTGAAACTTGCATCAAATAATGAACAAACTTCAAAGCAGAACCAAAAAACAACGCACAACATGTTTAAGACATTTTTCTCAATTTTGAAAAAGAGGTTTTTGATAAGAAGGAGTACGTTACAAAATAGAACTATATGAATGTAAAAAAAAAAGAAAAAGATTTTAATTTATATTAATATTTATTCTAAGTCATTAAAAAATGTATACAAGTTCTCCCATGTTACACCTAATTCTTACTGATGCGACATTTAACTCTGTTTAAAAAAAAATTTTTAAAAACACTAATTTATTCAATATTGTTATCATATATTGCAAGCTGTAAGTAAATATTGTAAATTTTTCCTAATTATTTACTAAAGATTGTACAAATACAATACAAATATTCCTTTTTAGGACACAGAAGTGAAAAAAAAGATTTGTTTGCAAGATTTCGTAACTTTAAACCTGCTCACTGTGCGGATTTGCAGGTATTTGCAGCTAAATTTTGTTTAATTGTAAACTTGGACATGTCTACATCGAGAAATTAGCTATCTCAGAGCAGAGGAACGTGGAGCTTTTTTTATATGACTACAACTTTCCATTACTGTGGACTGAGTCTTATTTTGTGCTGCCGTAATTCACTCAATTTTTTTTTGCTGAGTTTGACCGCTGTATTGTATTATTAGGCATCCCAAATAAGCAAACAAAAAACAATCCCATTTTTAGTTCATCCCGAATAGACGTAACACCCTAGGAAAGTCAAATCAAATTCCCACACTATTTCAAATATTTTGACTTTGAGCGCCTTTTTACGTGTTAAGACTTCAGTTTTGGCCAAATCCTTAGTGTACCCAGATTCTCTGGCTAATTTACTGTGAGAAACATGAATCAGCTAATCGAAATCAGCACTTTTGCAAAATCGAGTTTTGTCCGCCTTGGCCCCACTGTGCGTCGCTTCCATTTGAATTTCATTTGAAGTTCTTTATGTGCTACCAGTGACGTCTGCTGAGCAAGAACGTTCAATTTCAACTCTAAAAACGTGGCTGAGGGCCACAACAACTGAGAGCAGGCTCAACGGATTAGCTTTGTTGTTCACAAAGAAATCAAAGTTAAACCTGATGTTGTGAATGCATTCGCAAATAAAAAAATAAAATGCACAACTGGGTCGCACGAACTTGCTCCTATGTAATAGACTAGGAATCGAAATCAGCACTTTTGCAAAATCGAGTTTTGTCCGCCTTGGCCCCACTGTGCGTCGCTTCCATTTGAATTTCATTTGAAGTTCTTTATGTGCTACCAGTGACGTCTGCTGAGCAAGAACGTTCAATTTCAACTCTAAAAACGTGGCTGAGGGCCACAACAACTGAGAGCAGGCTCAACGGATTAGCTTTGTCGTTCACAAAGAAATCAAAGTTAAACCTGATGTTGTGAATGCATTCGCAAATAAAAAAATAAAATGCACAACTGGGTCGCACGAACTTGCTCCTATGTAATAGACTAGGAATTTTAAAAACGAATGTTATAAAAAAAAAACTGTTCATAAGGATAAAATTAATTTTTAAATTCTTTTAGATAAGAGACAAAAACAGAATGCTATCCAAATATGAATTTATGCAAGAACAAAAATTATGAGTCGTTGTAGTGCTTTCTATACAAACTTTTTAAAAGTTTTTTAAGACAAAATTTTGTTACGCCAATTTAAAGTTTTTATTATTGTTCGAATAAAAATTAAATTTAAAAAAAAAATATTGAGCTGTTTCTGAGATATCGAATTTTCAAAAAAAGAAAAAATAGATTTTTTTTCCAAAATTCAAAAAATATTTATTTTAAAGTTTTGAAATGCAATGTATCTTAGACTTTTTAGAAGCTTCTCTATAAAAATTTTCATAAGGATCCGTTATGTGGATAATGAAAAATTTAAAATTCGAAAAAATGGTTCTATGGTAGGTACAAGTTGTAATATCTTAATTTCAAATTTTTTTTATCAAATTAAAGATCGTACAAATTAATTGAAAGAAAAAAAAAATATCAAAATTCTAGGCGCCATTTTCGAGAAAAATACGATTTTTGAAAACCATTTTTTTTAATTTTTAGCATTTGTATGGTACCTTTATTTTTAGGTAAAATAGTTTTTTTTTTTCTCAAATCTTGTAGGTTATATTGAGAAACTTTTGTTTATCAAGTTTTAAAAAAATCCAAATTTTTTTTTTTTGAAAATTTGAGTACACAATTCTATTTATTTCTTTGGGGAGCTTTAGCAAAAAAAAAATGATTAAAATCGGTTGTACCGTTTTTGAGAAAATCAAAAACAAAGAAAAAATGGTTCAATGGGGGGTACCATCAATAACCATTTTTCGGAAAAATTTTTTCATCAAATACCTAGCTTTAATTAAATGAATTTTTTTGTATTTTCATTTTTAAAATCTGTCGATTAGTTTTTGAGAAAAAAAAATGTTTATAAAATTTCGAAAAAAATTCGTATGGCAGGTACCGTTATTTCTGGTCTTAAAAAAAAAAGAAAAAAACGTGTGGGGGGAAAAATTAAAAATGATATCTACCAAGTTTAAAGAAAATCGGGAGAGCCGTTTAGCCTGTAGTCGAACAGACACACAGACAGACTGAATTGCGAGACCCACTTTGTTAGTCTTCGCTATCATCGTAATGTCAACTTTGATCAAAATCTCGAGTTCGATTTTTTTTTACGAATGCATAACTTGCCTATAGTACCTATAAGTCGCAAGTAAAAAGAAGAATGGATCTAATTCTTTCACCAAATTATCATACTTCTGTTTTTTTTTTCAAATAATATAAAATAAAATATAAAAAAAAGTTTACAAAGAAATAAATGAATAAAATTCATTTCATACTCGTAACTTATTCATACATATATATTATATAAGGTGGTTGATAGTAAGAATGGCTTTCATTTTTTGACACTTTCAGTGATACTTTGAAGGGAAATTTTTATTACTTTTTTTCAATAGTCTTAATGAAGATGAATTCGCAAGTTTTTTTCCCATAACAAAACAGGAATATTCAAGGTTTATGTATGTACTTTTGTGCTTCAAGATAGTTGCTGCAGGTACGTTAGCAGAAGGGACTTACTTTTGTTTTTGTGCAAAATGCGTCAGAGAATTATTCTAATGACTTTTTATGTGTCATGTTCCAACATTCAAGTCAGCAACAGACAAGCTTAGGTTTCAGTACTGTTAGACAGTTCTTGATGCAACGTTTCGTTTGAGCTAATATTGGATTTGATGCAAAAGATAGATACAGAAAATTATGTTGAAAGAAATGTTGCGGAATTTGCAAATCAATTTATATAACCAAGAGCTTGAAGTTCCTGAAATAATTGCCTGAATTAATGGAACGTACGGCTTCATCCACAAAAATATAGCAACTTTCAAGTTCTTCAAAAATCATATTCGATTCATTAAGGGCGTCACTTGATAAATCCTGTTCTTATAGTTGATCATGGAGGTTATATTCTTGATATCCATTGTCCTTATTTCTCCTATTACTTTGACAATAATGCTGCTATACTAGAAGCTGAATATATCATTGATATTGTGAAAGAATTCGAAGGTGATTTCAAGAAAATGATATTTTCATAGATTGATTGATAGATAGATAGATAAATAAATATGAATTTAAAAAAAAGATAATACAAGCCATACAAAAATTTGAAGATTCTATCCAGAATTTTTCTGAAGTCCAACAAAATATCATAAGAATTGATGTTTTTAAAAAAAAATTATCTTGTCACAAAAATTGAAATCGATCAAGGTAAAACTGATTGAACAGACTTTTATAGAATGTTAGTTAATTTTTTATTTGAAAAAAGTCCGATTGGAAAAAAAAACTTGCAAGAAAATGAAATTATCAAAAAAGAAGAACAAGCTTTGAAAACAAGTATCTTGTCGCTGATACTTGTTTTCAAAGATATCTTAGAAATTCAAAATTTATTTGAAGATGAAGATGTCGAAAAATCAGCACAAAAACTAAATAATATTGCTATTTCCAGTAGTAAAAATAAAACTACAGATGACTCTTCAGAAGAAGAATAAAAATTAGTTAATAAAAAATGATGAGTTCTTTAAAAATAATTTTAAAATTGTAAAAAATTTTATTGCTAGAAGTTATAAACCTCTCGCAATTTAGTATTAATTTAAATAGGGCTCAGGGAAGCGGGCTGGTAAAAAATAGCTAGTAAGTAAATAAAGTAAGTATGGTAGATAAAGTTATAGTTGTCAGTGCATATTGTATAATCTAGATGGTAAGTAAGTACCATAGGTTAATGTAGGTAAGTAAGTATCGTAAGTGATATGTAACAAGGTAAGTATAGTCATTAAGGTAGGTATAGTTTAATGGGGTAGGTATAAGTATATTTATTAAAGTCTGTCAAATCAGTAAAGGTAACTGTCAAGTCTTTGTCTAGCTGTTCCATGTGTTTTTCTTCTCCTCATCATCGGCCCAGCCGATTCTTCACACACCTATTTTAAATTTTTAGCAATCCATGATATCGATCTATTATGCCTTGGCCGAAATTTGAAATTTGATTTTAAATCAAAGCAATGCAATTGATCTAGGCGAAATAAAAAACGGCAAATAAAATTCCACCGGAAAGGCTTCTACCCCAGTACAACATTGTTTTGGTAATTTTATGGCTTAAGTTCTCTAAAAGTTTAATTGGTATTGTTTCTTCAAATTTCCTAAACAAAATTTATTTAATTTTTTAAATAAAAGTTTAAATTTTGAACACTCAATGATTTTTTTTTAAACTTGGCACGTCACAGTTTTTCAACTCTCTCTAAATGGTTTCAAAACAAAAATTGCTTATTCAAAAACAGCGATACAAATGTTAAAAAACAGTTTGAAAAATCTTATATTTCTCGGAAACGACTTCAAGAATTTTTATACAAACTTTCGGTATCTCTTATTTAGAACCAATTACTATTGAATATAATTCATTTAATTATCGGCAACTTTCTAAAAGATTTAAAAACATGTCGAAACGTAAAAAAAATTTTGGATTAAATAAAATATCAATTTTTTTTAAATTAGATATTTAAAAAACGTTTATAATTTTTTTTTTGAAATTAAAATTTTTATTTGGACACTACAAAAAAATTCAAAATTTTTTTCAAAATGTGTTCACATAAAAACTTAGTTAGAAAAAAAAAATTTAACGATTCAAACTGTTTGTTCTTGCATACATTTTTATTCGATTAAAAAATCGTAAAGCGTTCTTTTCGAAATCAAAACGAGACTCACTTAATCTCAACTTTGATCAAAATCTCGAGTTCGATTTTTTTACGAATGCATAACTTGCCTTATAGTACCTTTAAGTCGCAAGTAAAAATGTTTTCATGTTTCTCAACATATATGTGTATTTCTCTAACAATATCAATTTTTTTATGTAGACATTTTATCTTCAACATGAGAAAAATTTTTGTGGATTTTAGTTATTAAGATCTGGCCATCAAAATCAATTTTGCTCCAAGGTGGATTTAACAGCTTTACGCATTTTGTCGATGATTCACAAGTAGTTTCATGTGTTCAATTTTATCAGACACGGTAGACGCGATAATGAGTATTATGCAAAATCGAAATTATTAATATGTTTCAAAATCATTAAAAACTTAAGTCGAAAAAATACTTCAGAGTAATAATATAAGAATGTAAGTTCATGGTATTTGACCCACCATAGAGTAGATTGACCATTTGAAGGGTCAAATAGCATTAAATTCCTTTTTATAAGACTGTTCACTTTTTTGGGATAAACAAAATGGCAAATAAGGACCTCGTTAAAACTTGAGTTCATATTTGTAGAACCTTTTCTAAGGAACCCAAATTTTGATGGCTTAAGAAGAAAAAGAATTTATCTACCCTTAGATAATACACTTTATTCTCATGGATATGCGATAAATATTCTTCTGAAATCTTGGATGTATTTCAATTGGACTTCGAAAGGGTATGGTTTACTTTTTTCATTGTGTATGTATTACTGTGGTTAATCAGTGCCCTTACATTCAAAAATAAAACATATTGCTAAATCCTATTTTACTCGCTAATGTTCGTTTTAAATTAAATATTCGCTTATTATTGCGTTTTTTATGATCAATTTATTTCAGATAACAATAAATACCGAACAATTTTTGTGTTTCGTAACCCGAATTTCCAATTCAGCCTACATTAATGTACCAACAAAAGTGTGTGGGCACTCACTTTTCACACTCACTGTGTGTGAAATAAAATTTTGATTAGGCTCTATAAATAAAAAAATAAAAATAATATCCCTCTGCCATTTATCTTTGGGGGGACAGAGAATCGGAATCAGTCATCAAAAACGTAAATTTTATAAAAAGAATATGATGACGCAGAAATATTGAACACTGACCTCCCTGAGATATCGTGGCCTTGTGGACATTATAAATCTATTACAGTTTGCTAAAATGAGTTATAGAGGTTATCGTAGATTTATGATCAGTATTCTCCTTTTCCCAAAAGGGTTCTTACTCTAGAGCTGTCTTGTGGGTTTAATAAGATTTATTATGTTATACTCTGAAGGTAGCGACAATACATGCCAATTGAGTAAGAGTACTTTTGAAATATGTACTTCTTTCATGGAATCGATTGTACCTTGTTGTTTGTTTTGATTGTATTTGCAGTTGTAAAGCAATTTCAATCTTATTTCTTGGCACCGATACAAAGTATCTCGAAAATCATTTATAAAATCGAATGCAGATAATATCGTAGAAGCATAGATTACATTTGTGGGAAGATGTCATATGGAATGGAAATAAATAGTATTCATATGGTTCCTGTGTAGATTTAGCGACTGCAGCAGGAGCAGCAGTCAAGTGCAGTTTGATGAATCATTGAACTACCTACGTATCTATTATTTGGATATTTGAGGTTAAGAAAATGGTTTATGTTATTTTTGTATGTACATATAGTTTAAAATGGAAATAATCGGAAATCATGTGTCTTTTGTATTTACCTATAATTTTTTATAATGGATTTGTTAGGCAAATATTTGGTAATACATTCATGTAATATGTTGGTCCATATTTGGTCCAACTGTTGAATTTTTACATGTAAACTATCATTTAGAAGACATCTTACACAAAAATGTACAACTTCTAAAAGCACAACTAATGCTACAGTTGGTATTAAGTGAACTAAGAGATACGAAATTGGAAACGAATTTGGAATATGGAAATAATTGGCTTCAACTCTAGAAATCTTCTCTTTAGTAAAAAAGTATTAATTCTATTTGTCAAAAATTTGAGATAACCTGAAGCTTAACAGTCAAAAAATATTTTTTTAAGTCTTTTGTAATAACTTCTAAGTACATTTAAATTTGTTGATACAACAGCTCGAAGCGAACCAGGACCTACTGGTACTGACTTCTTAAAACTTTCACTAAATTGGATTCGTAATTGAGCTTAACTCAGCTATGCACGGAATAAGTAAAGAATGGGTATGTGAACGAGCACTGGAAACGATCACAATTCCATACAGAGAAAGTCAATGTTCATTGTGGATTTTGGGCTTGCGGTCAATACAGAGAGGCCACCACCGTCAATGGCGATTGCTATCTGTCGATGGTAACCAATTGGCTCAAATTGGATGTTATAGATACCGACGACATTATGGTTTCAGTACAGCCTGTGCAACAATGGAAATTTTGCACGAGAGATATGGAGGCGATGTGAATTGACTATCGAGGTCGTGCGATATGACATTTATACATCTACTTGTTGGATCTTCTTGAGTCACAAGTCTATGCCAATAATGCCTTGAAGGTCAACATGTACAATCCCAACTGTACAACTGTACAAAACTTGACATATTGGTAAGTGCCTCTTGTCAGTAAGAAATCCTTCAAGTGTATCTGTTGTGATGAAATGTGACGCCAGCATGCACACAGGATTGGTTGAGAGTTATAAGTCACTAGGCTTAGGCTCTCTACTGGCCGTTATGGTCTCTAATTTATTTATTTTGGTTCAAAAAAAATATCTCCAAATTGATACTGAAAGACCAAAGCAAACGTGCGATGTATCAACTACAAAATAAAATTCAGCAATAGGAAAACCAAGGAAGTCAATTTCTGAATGCTCGATGTTCATCAAAAAAAAAACAGCGATTGCTTCTGAGAAAATAAGCAATGAAAATATTTTTGATGCCTTGGTGATTAAGTGTAATAAATAAGCATCATAAAAAGACGAAGAGAGCTACAACCAATCAAGGCTCTGCTGCAACTCAAAAGAATAAAGGAAAGCATTTCTACTCCACAAAAGGATCCTATGAAGTATACTAGTATGAGAACGCATCATGTTTTTGTTTATGGATATAAGTCCGTGACTTTTGGAATAAAACACAGATTTTTTTATAAAAAAATAATTTTATTTTCCAACGTAGTCTCCCTTGAGCTCTATACACTTTGTCCAACGCTTCTCCAATTTTTTTATCCCTTCCAAAAAAAATGATTTTTCGAGGTCCTCAAAATAGGCCTTTGTTTGCGAGATGACTTCATCATTGGAGTCAAATCTTTTTCCACCAAGCCATTTCTTCAGGTTTGGGAACAAGAAGTAGTCGCTCGGAGCCAAATCTGGAGAATAGGGTGGATGAGGGAGCAATTCATAGCCCAATTCATGGATTTTTGCCATGGCAACTGCACATGTGTGCACCCTTGCATTGTCTTGGTGGAAAAGAACTTTTTTCTTGGCCAAATGAGGTCGGTTTTTTTCAAATCGTCATTGAATCGGTCCAATAAGTTTGCATAATATTCCCCATTGATTGTTCTTCCCTTTTGAATGTAGTCAATGTAGATTATCCCGCGTGCATCCCAAAAAACAGTCGCCATAACTTTATTGGCTGACAAACCCACCTTGGCCTTCTTTGGCGCCGATTCACCCTTAGAAACCCACTGTTTTGACTGTTGTTTGATCTCTGATGTGTTGTGATGGATCCATGTTTCGTCCACGGTTACAAAACGGCGCAAAAACTCCTACATATTGCGATTAAACAACGCCAAACCTTCCTGTGAAGTTGTTACACGATTGCGTTTGTGGTCGACTGTGAGCAAAGGCGGCACCCATCTTGCGGAAAGCTTTCTCATGCCCAAGTGATCATTCAAAATTGAAACCACTGAGCCATGCGAGATCCCTACGGCTTCCACAATCTCTGGCACTTTCAATCTTCGGTCGGCCAACACCATATCGTGAATTTTTTCGATTGTTTCGGGTGTAGAGACCTCAACTGGGCGTCCAGGACGTTCGGCATCTTCAGTGCTTGTACGGCCACAACGAAATTCAGTAAACCACTTTTTTACCATTGAAATCGATGGTGCAGAGTCCCCATAGTATTTATCAAGCTTAGCCTTGGTCTCGGTAATGGTTTTTTTTCGCAAGAAATAATGCTTAATAAGCACACGAAATTCACTTTTTTCCATTTTCTCCTCAAATTAGTGAGTAGTCTGATAAAAATAGCTGTCAAACACAAACTAACTGACGCAGCAAGTTTAAATTTTGACAGGAGTCAACTGACAGATGCCTGTTGACAGGAGCAGTGTTGCTGTTTCAGTAAAGAGGTCAGAAATTCAAAAAGTCACGGACTTATTGACCCGCTTTTTAAACGTTTTACTGTCCAGAAAATTTCATTAAAATGTGTCATGTTTACATATATTGAGAAGGTTGCAAAAGGTTCTATGGTAGGACTATCTGTATATTAATTGCTAAAATTAAGCGTAAGAAAAGAAATTAAATTCAACGTGTCGTTTTCGAGAAAAATATGGTTTTCGAAAACCATTTTCTAACATTCTATTTTTAGATAAAATTAAAAAAAAATTGTAGATAATTTTTTTAAAGTTAAAAAAAAGTGACTAAGCTTTACTTTGCTGCTTTTACTGAGTTTTCAAAAACAAATTTTGGTTTTTTTTAAATACATACAAACAAAAATGTTTGGAAAACAATTCTTAATTCTTTTTGGACTTTTTTGACAGCTTAAGCATAACAAAATTGTCGAAGTTATACCGTTTTTTGAGAAAATTGAAAATATTAAATCTATTGTATAGGAGGTACCCTGAAACACTATTTTTCGGAAAATTTTATGAACGATTTGTTAGCTTTTACTAAATATTTTTTTTTGAATCTGTTGAACAATTTTTGAGAAAAAAATACTATCTCAAATTTTTAATACCATTAATTTTGGTCTTAAAAAAATGAAAAAGATTTATCGAGGGCACATTTAAAATTGCTATGATTCAAATTAAAAGAAAATCAGCCGAACAGTTTAAACTGCAGTCGAATAGAGAAACAGACAAACAGAATTGCAATACACTCAACATTTCCTCATTTTTATCGACTTATAATGTTCCAATATCAAAAGGAAACTAATTATTGAGAACTAAAGTCAAAAGTATCAAAAACAAAATATCATGACATAACTCCAGCCAAGAGAATATACATTTATTGAAGAATCATCGATTTTTATCAAACATGGGATCTTTTTAACTATTATAGAAAAGTTGTGAAAAACTCAATTTTATCCCTTTTTATCCCAAAACAAACTTAAGGTCAAAATTAATTTTACTTTTTAGGAACTTAAGACATGCAAATAAAACCTTCTACCATAATTTTTCTGGGCTAAATTACGAACATAACAACGAATATGGAACCACCCCCATTGCATGTAAGAATCAGGTGAGAAACAGGAGAGAAAAATAGTAGAAAACGAGGAACACAGAAGCATTTTCACTTGAACTTGGGCTTGATGTGCAAGAACCAAATGAAGGATTTGGAAAATTATGAAAATACGTCAAGCGGATCTTTTGAACAATCAGAGGTAACAGCTCTTATAAATGGATTTCCGGGAAAAAGTCAACAAGTTTCGGAAGTACACTAAGAAAATAGCATATTTATTAAAACAGGTCGTATTCGAAAACGTCATTATTTGCTTCAAAAATGCAATTGGAAAATGTTCTTAAGCGTAAACTGCTAAAATCAACTGTTCGAAAATCAAAAACGAAATTTTAATGCATATGCATTATTTTCGATAATGCAGTTGCTAAAGTCATATGTTCAATAACATCGTTCGCGGCGCAACTTTGCAGTAAAAAATCGGGTTGTCAATAAGCCAGAGAGCGTATGTGTAAACGTCAAATGCGTTTGCAAGAAAATTTACTGGGATCATTTTGTGCAAGTACGACGTTTGCATATTTGACGAAAGCAATATATGTCAAAAAATGAAGATCAAATTGACGTTGATTTGAAATTTTTGAAAGTATCAGGTATCCCGAAAAACAAATCATTTAAATCATACGTTATTTTGACACTGACAGATGCTTCCTGCTCGAAATCTTGAAAGGAAGTCCGTATCATACCTCAACGGAACGAAATGAGTCAATATATGATTGAACAACTTTGGGAAATATTGAAAACTTATTTCTATAATGAGTGCTTTGTAGCTCAAACAATACATGTTTGAAAAGAAGTTTTGGCCGAAATGAAGCACCCACCGGGCCTGCTGTACGCAAGTTAGTGCAAAAGGTTCGTGAGACTAGTATGATAGTGGACAACACTCATGGTCCCCGTCGTCGTAAGGTGCGCGCACACGAGAATGTGGCTCAACATTTCACCCACTAGCCTGAGGAGAATTCTGCACAAAGATCACGGATTATTCGCTTACAAGGTCCAATTGACTCAGCAATTGAAGGCTATTCCATAATTCATGGGAATGTTTTCTCTTACTGATAATAAAATCTAAACTGTTATATAAAAAAGTGTTTTTTTGTTTGTTTTTCAGTATATGGCATTAAACTAATAAGCAAACAAAAAAAAAATACTCAAAACAATACATATGTATGTAAATTAAAAATTTTATTTATCTGTTACGTAATAAAAATCTGAAAGTGAAACATCTGCTTAACAAACTAATTTGAGTGTTTTGACGTTTCTCTAATACATATTCTTATTATTTACGGCCATCTTAACGATAACAGCGCCAATGTTCATATTTGCCATCCACTTAAGGTGCTCTTACAGGCGTCTTTATAAGATTAAGATTGTGACTTTTCATCTAGCCAACCATGAGATGTTTTTTTCGAGGAGATCCGCGAGGAGCTCAGTACACTATTGAAACAGAGTCTAACGGGCATATTATTCATTCAATTAATTCAGATAAAGACTTAAATCCGGATATAAATTATACAAATTTAATGTAAATTCATCCGGATTTAAGTTTTAATCTCGATGTATGGAGTAAATAATATAACGGTAAGTGTCTGTTATCATATTCATTTTACTCGTACTGAAAAGCGCATAAAGTGCGACAGTTAGGTTTTATATCCACAGAGAGATTCCACCTATCCAAAACCTACCGATGTGTCAGTTTCCATAAATATTCTGCAATTCATCAAGAAAAATTATATATTTTGTGAGAGATAGATTGATGTTAAGGGTGTAATATGAAAATCTCCCCTTTTCGCAGTTCCGCATGTATGTAAATGTACATATATCTCTGTTTCGATAGCCAAAACACATTTCCATAGTGTCGCACTTTGATTTTGATAGATATTTGGCAATTGACAATTTAAGTTAATTGGTTAAAACAAATCTTGGGTTCAATTAATTTGCAGGCCTAGCTCAAAGTTACCACCAGCAGCGAAAACTGGCAGAAAATTTTCAAAAACATGCTTATATTTTTGTCAAGAAAAAGGTAATATTTTCAGCCCTGGACTTATCACTGGGATAACCCACCGTGAGTAGATATTACAAATAAATTGAATTCGATTTAACTCAAAAGCAACTCTTCTGTTTAGAATTTTCAGTTGTCAAACATTTGAATTTAATTAAGCCTCGAAGTTACATAAGCTGTTAACACGTAAGTCAAGATAATTTTTTTTGTGCAGTTGCAAGGCAACCCAAAATAGGAACAATTAAAAACTTACAACGTATAAATTGCCTATACATTGTAGAGGTCAACTTAATTACCCTTCGTTTTGAATTTTGATGGATAGACACAGTACCCGCGTTTTTTTTCAGATTCTCTCTTCATTTAATTTCAATTCAACTCTAAGCCGATCGTTCAACTCATGGACCGAAAATCTAATCCAAATCGATGCTTGAATGATGAGAAATAATGGCGCTGTACACGAACAAAAGAAACTTCAAAATGATTCTTCTTTTTAGTTATATGTACATATGTGGATGCAAATTTTCTCTTTAATTGTAAAAAATAGGAAAAAGGTGTGTTCATGTATTTACTTTGCATTTGACTTCAAGGGTACGTGTGAATTTCCAGTAGATGTGTTTCACACTAGGAATTTATATGTACATAATTCGTAATGAATTTTGTAAATACTCAAAATATTTTTTTTTTCGTTGTTTGTTTAGGAAGCATTTAACGCAAATGTATGTGATCAGTAAGAATATAGCATATCTTTGTGTATTCCATAAATGCGTGCCCACATTGGCTTTATCTTCCCCTCAGCTCCATCTACAATTATTAAAAAAGATTCTCTCTAACCTACTCATACAAAAAAGTCAATCATGATATTTTTTGTTTAAAAGTACGATATTAAGGAAACGACAAGGAAAGACAAGACGAGGAGAAAGAATATTAGTTTTAAGCATACCCTTTAAAATTAAAAAAAAAGGCTCGAGCAACGCCTGTATTATCGGCAAAAGCTTATAATAAATACTTGAAACTCCGTTAGAAATCTGATGTCTATATTTTTCTCAGCCGCTGCAAGAAAGTTTTTTTCATGAGTGTACTGCCTCTTGCGAGGAATTGACAAATCCTCCAAGAGTATCTCTTGTCATGGAAAGTGCTGCTCATTAGCCGTTCGGAATCGGCAGAAAATTGTAGGTCCCCTCCATTCCTGGTAACACGCACACAGGAATGGTTGAGAGTTGTAAGTCACTAGGTCCTGGTTCACTTCTAGCTGTTGCACCACCAAGTTTAATTATTTATTTATATTTTTTGAATTATTTATTTTTAGATTCTTCTGACAGTTTTTCAAGCGCCAATGTTTGATGTTCAATGATACTTTGACTATACCTACATATGTTAAAATCTTATGAAGAGTAGGTGTGGATTGTTTTTCGGGATACCTCCGGCTGTTTTCGTTAACCTCTTATTTCAGCAGAATATTCTTAAACATTCTACACAAATTCACAAGTTGTATAGCACTAGAAATTTAAGCAGACAATTTTCTGTAACAATATGAGCTAGTGTCAGCCGTAAATGCTTAAGTTCGAAAGCACCCAAGTCAGTAGATTCAAAGCCGATTATATGAATTGATGAGTTTTGCACCCTTAGCAGATCTCAAAAACTCTCGATCTTTTGAAGTACCGAAACTTTTCCTCGGCAAACAACACCTTATAAGAAATCCTTAAAAGTTTGTTTGTGTTTAGTTCTCTCTTAACAAACAAATTTAGCGAAAGTCCTCATCTAAACACCAACACAAACATTTACATTTTCATTTTCTTCAATGCAATCAATTTGATTGATAAGTTTCTGTTCTCGCAAGAAAACAAACAGCAAAAAAGTCACCGAGGCAAATTGAATTATTTAGTGTATGTTGTGTGTATAGATATGTGTGATATTATATTTATTTTCAATGCTACTCAAGTGCTTTTCCGATATAAAACACCATATACACTTCTTGAGAAGTGCACATACGAAAACATATACCGTCAGACAAAATATAATAAAACTCAACCTTCAAGTTTCTGCAAATAGTTTGTTGCTTTGCTTGCATGATTCTTCCGCTACCGGAAGGCTGTTTGAATGAAAAGTTAAAAAGAAAAATATACTTATATATGTACATATTTTTGATTTCCCTTCAGAAAAGCATTCAAATTAAGCTTTGATGTTTTAACCCTCTATAGACAGACACGCATACATCAGTAACAGATTTTGACTCATGTACAGAAGCAAAACCAAATAAATTTTCAAATTTGATTTGATATTTCCCATGAATACAAAGCTCATAAGCTCAACTCGCTAGATATTATAATGTCTACTGGGACGTTTTAATATTTTACTCACTTTGTTCAAAATGCATAGATGCGAATTTGTAATATGATTTATGCTAAAATTGAAACCATCCCAAAAGCATGCATGCACAGTGGTGAATGTGTTGTGACCTTTAAAATATCAGCAGCTGCAGAACGGGAGCGAAGCACTTTCGGTGTTGTTATCCTCGTTGCGTTTGAACTTTTTGAATAATTAAGATTATTATTTATTAAATTTCTGGGACAAAAAAAACTGATTTCACTACGATTTAGTCGTTTCTCCGAGAAAATGAGGACTATCGTATGCACTCTTGTTGAGAATTTTTTTTTAACGGGGAAGCTGGTCTTACATATAATTCTTAGCACAGCCCTTCACACTTTTATTATTATTTTTTCTTATCAACGTCGACATTAATTAACATAGATTAATTATTTTCTCACTTTTTTTTATTTTATCATCAGATCAAGAGGCAAGAGAATGACGGTAACAACTACACTTTGCGTCAACAAATTCAAATTTTTTGAATCACTTTGCGACCGACCAGTATAGATAGTGTCATCCGGCTGACCGTCCGTCCTTTGAATCCAAGCTGCAAACTGTATGCAAACTACATAGCTGTGTTTTTTTCAGGGGGCCCCAAAAAACACTCGGGCGTATACGTAATTAAAGCTCCCATATAAGATGGGGTGAAACTTTTGTGTAGAAGGCAAACACTACCACGAATGTTGACCATGCTATTATGTGCGTCGATTCGTGCTGTGTTGTTAATGCAACAGAGTGCTGCAATGTCTTATGGGCATCCGATGAAGCAACCTGCAACAAGACGAAAACATTTGTCAAAAACTTATTTTGAATTTTGTGGTTTTTTTTTGTTTACGAAAATAAATGTATCAAGCCAAGTGAATTGAAAGGGAAAAAGTTCTTTTTTTTTTTCACTCGATAGTATTTTGTTAATTGGTTTTATGGTGGAGCTATGTACGACGTGCAATTATGATTGATTGAATTCATTTCACTTTCGAAGGGAATTACGGAATTAAATTATACTATAGGAGGTGAAGTGAATGGCTCAGTGATTACTTAATCACTTCATTTAATCATATGGCATTATTTCAGCTTGTACAAAAATGTTTAGACGTATATGTTCTCGTAATGATATTTGAGATTCCATTCTAATAAACTGTATAGTAATTGCAGAGATACATGGCCTCGTTACTCCACCAGTAATCAATAATCTTGAAACTCCCCCAGTGCCTCAATAAGGTACAACATTCCCTTCTGTATATCTCTAAATTCAACTGGCGTTGTATCCGATATTAACCACCTTATTATTCACTTAGCATTAAATTTAAGTGTAGAACACCATCTTGAATCAATTTAAATTAGTGGTAAATATAATAATTGGGTAGGCTTTCCATGAATAAAGATTAATCGAAAATGAGATTCCTTTATTCTCAATCCAATATGTTACTGATACCATACTGATACTATGCAGGGTTGCATTTGATAGACCTTAGTAGCTTATGGATAATACCATAAAAGAGTCACAGAATGTACATAAATGTGATGAGAAATATTGAATACTGAAGTAATTTAATATTAAATATACATGTGTTCATTATACAGGATGATTTCTAATTAATGAAAAATTAATAAGTCAAAAGCAAAATTCGATAGTCCAATAAAAATAGACGAAATATGCCAATGAAAGGAAATAATTACAGTCAAAATCGGTTACAACGACATCGGTTATAACGACGTATCGGTTATAACGACCAAATTCTTAGGTCCCGGCTGAGTTCCATTATAATCTCATTGAATAATCGTTTATTACGACATCGCTTACAACGACATATCGGTTACAACGACCGGATTTTCCCCTTTTTTTAATTAAAATATTGGTTATAACGACTAAAACCGACGCAGCTGTTGATTTGACTACATATTTTTCTAAACGGTAATCTGTTTATCTGTAGATGCGTTGTATGTAGAATTTCGGATACATATGTATGTTAAATCTTGATATGTTATTCTTTTTGTTTTACGTTATTATTTGTTTTGAGTTTGTTTAAGTAGGTGGGAAAATTACTTAGTGCAAATTTGTCTGCGTGGTGAATGGTACTAGATACTAGAAGTTTTATTTTATTCGGTTCGCATAAAGTATCTAGTATTGGAAAATTAATCAGAAACGAACCTCAACAATAAATAAGAATTATAAATTATAAAAAAAGGGTCTCAACTTGAAAAGAAATTAAATTACTTGATATCGGTTACAGCGACCTATCGCTTATAACCACTAAATTCGTCAGTCCCTTGAAGGTCGTTATAACCGATTTTGACTGTAGCTGTAGGCTGTAATTTGATGAGTATAAGTAATGGGAATCTTCTGATAACCGCTAGGTCAGTGACAAGGGGTCAAATGTTGTTTTTTTTTGAAATTTCTTTAAAAAGATTTGCTTAAGAGAAAAAAAATGTTCTGCATATTTGTTGCTGAGAATATCAACCGGGTTTTGACAGTTTCATCGATGTGCTTCAAATCGTCATCAACTGATATTTGATAAGATGTGTTGCTTTAAAATTTACCACAACACTGACTATTTCTTATCTTTATTCATTCTAAGCCACTCCAAAATGTTTCTGAGTCAGTTTTTGAGTCAGTAAATACCTGGTGGCCACCAGCCAGCGACCTACTCTTAAAATATTTTGGAAAAGTAACAAGAACAGGTTTCTGAGTCATACTTAAACTGAGAGGATCAGTTAGTTCAGAAACCAACGAGTTAATTTATAAAGAAAACCGACATTTCTTCTCGATGCACCAGCTGATAAGCTGAAAAAGTAAGCCCGGACTCCTATTTAGATCCAAACATGCATCATCATACATACATACATAAAAAAAATGGCTTGTTAGCATGTTTTAAAATTCTTAAAGCGTAATTTTTTTAAATAGTAGATATATCAGAATTGACAGTAAAAGACAACTGATTAGAGATCAGGATTTAAAGAAATGTATTTTTCTTTCAACTTAAAGTTTAGCTTTGAAAAGATTGCTTCGCGCTTTGAATCACTCGCGAATATTTTATAGTAACTAGGAGAAGAAACTTTTTCTCGATTTTAGTTCTTTTAGATTTTCTCGAAAAAGTTAGTTGAAAGGAATCTAAACTCGGCCATTTGAATTCGGCAAGTTTTGGAAAGACATCCAACAACTTGCTGAATCGTTTAGAGTAAAATTTCAATTAGATTCGATAACAGAGGAACGGAGGTTCTCAAGGAGAACACGTAGCTTTATAGGAAGCCATGATCACGTGACTGATGATCTCGAAAACGATTTCCTGGTTTAATGAATATGTGAGAGACTTGAATGAACGAGGTAGACAATAGGTTAAGCTTGAGAAGGGACTTTTGTGGAGAACTTACCAAGCAGAAGGTTGATTTTTGAAGTCGAGAAGAATTTAAAAGAAAAATTAAAAATATTGAAAAAAAAAGTTTTTTAGTTTTGTTTTTCTAAGAGAAATTGTCGAGGAAGTTTGTAAGAAACAAAAGTAGTGATTCGAGGCGGAGGAGTTTTGGTTCAAAAAATATATAATCGAGGTTACAGAGGGAAAGAGGCTGATGGGAGATCTGCTGATATAGCGAAAAAGATAAGTCGAGTGGTTTTCTATATTTGTGTCAATTCCAAAATATCTTATTTGATTTGCTACTCAACTTCGAATTTTATCCCAGTTAATTGTGGAAGACGGTATTTTACTCGTTAACGGCCCATTTGTATTTCATTTGCTTTCTTTGCTTTCGGTTTTTCTTTTAACCGTTAGCCGCTTTAAATTTGTTGTACATGTACACATGTCTTGAAAAAAATTTGGGTTTCAATCCCTGGGTTTCGACTCAAAGGTTTCCCAAATCTTTTACTAATTCTTGATTTGTGAAAGAATTTCCGGCACCCACTTCAAGTACAAGTACACCCTGTACTTACACTTATTATTTTATAATATTTTTCTTATTATTTATTTTATTAATCCTATTTGATTAATAAAATTCTTACAATTATTACTGAAGCCACCCCATTGCTGAGCTACTGGGTAGCAGCACTTTATGTGTTGTCAGTTCTGGAAGTTCTTAAACGCACCCATAGTTTAACAGTTGATAATTTTTCGTGTTTTTTCTTGCGGTGCTCGCAGATTTCGTTTTCGGTTAGTTTAAATCAATTTAATTTATAATTTTGACTGTTCGGAATGAATATATCTATTGAGTTTGCGGATTGAAGTTTGCCAACCACCACGGCACCAACCTTCCAAAAATAATGTTTCGCCGATGCAAACAACAATCCTGGAAATCATATCGAGACTAATCAACCTAATATTATATTGATGTGTTTGCCAGCAAAGCTGATATACTCAGGGTCGGTCCATTGTCATATCACATTGAATCTAGGGGAATTTATCCCAATTTGTTGAACTACTTAAAATTTTTACTTGCGACTTATAGGTACTATAAGGCAAGTTATGCATTCGTAAAAAAAAATTCGAACTCGAGATTTTGATCAAAATTGACATTACAATGATAGCGAAGACGAAAAACGTGGGTCTTACAATTCTGTCTGTCTGTCGACTACAGCCTAAACGGAACTTGGAATATCGTTTTTAAATTTTCCCCCACACGTTTTTTTCTTTTTAAGACCAAAAATAACGGTACCTGCCATACGATTTTTTTTTCGAAATCTTATAAATATTTTTTTTCTCAAAAACTGTCCCACAGAATTAAAAAAAAAATCATAAAATTTCATTTAGTTAAAGCTAGGTAATGGTTGAAAATTTTTTTTCAAAAAACCGTTATTTTTGGTAGCTCCCTTGGAACTATTTTTTTTTTGTTTTTCATTTTCACTTTGCTGATGTTTTGATTATCGAAACAACAATAGGAAATGCTGAGAAACACAAGAATATTGTTGTAGCAAATATTGTTGAATTACTTGGAAGACTGATAGCACGGACTTCTCTGGACGAATATATTTACTTCTAAGAATCAGCTAAGGCTAAAATTAAAAAAAAATTTTGATTGTACTTTAAGTTTGGCCATTTTCCAAAAATATGAAGACCACATCTTTAGTTTAGCATTCAACTAATGTTCTCTAAGACAAATGGAAATTAAAATTCTTTAAACTATTTGAAAAAAGTGCTGAAGTGTTTGACAGAGTCAGTTATAAAACTTGGTGTTGCAACAGCTCGAAGAGACACAGGACCTATAATGACTTACAATTTTCAACCATTCCTACTTGTATTATCCCAGGAACGACAGAACCAATTGCCCAATTGGTACCGTTAGTTTTGGATAAAACAAAAAAGTTTCAATTTCGACTCTAGGGAATCACAGAAGATTCTTAAGTACCGAGTTTAAAGAAAATACCTCCAGTAGTTTCGGCTGTAGATCGAGGTACAGACAGACAAACGGAATTGCCGGACCTCCTTTTTTCAACTGTGATCAAAATCTCAAATTCCATTTTTTTTCCAAATGCAGAATTTGCCCTATAGTACCTCTATCGCAAGTAAGAATCAGACATGAAAATTAAGTATTCATCTAACCTTTCAGATATTTATAACTACATTTTGTTGATGAAATTCATTGTAATAGGGGATATCAGATACAAAAACGCACCTGGGACTTGACCTCTAAGGTGGAAGTTTATCCACAATAAGGTTAATTTTTCAATATTTGCGATTCTTTGAATTACTGCAAATACTTTTTAACTTTTTTAATGTTATGGATAAGACTTTCACGAGTTGTTTTTGTTGAAAATCAGCTTACCTACAAGTTCAAAGGAATTATCTCAAGCCGGTGTTGAAAAATTTTCAAAAACCCCATTTTCATAAAAATATCATTTAAATCCATTATGTTGAAAATTTTAACAAAAAATACTATTTAATATTTTTAGGAGCCTTAGAATTAAAAAAACTGAAATTGAAAATCGAAAACCAATAGTTGGACACTCCTTTCGCACTTCTCTGTCTAATTAATCCCACAATAACTCAACTGGGATTGTGGTTAGGGGATTGCGAAGGCCAAGTCATAACTTCCAGCACTCTTTAGTGCTCCAAGTCCTTCATATTTACTTTGCACAGTTTGGAAGCGTACTTGGTATTATTGTCATGTTGAAATATGAAGTACATACCGATTTAACAACGAACAGAAAATGTTGCATTTTCGTCTATATTTTGTGTATGTCCCTCTTTCTTGAGAATTCTGTTTATTTTTGTCAAATCTAACTAGTGATCTTTAAAAACAGCCCGAACTATTAATTATCTTCCTCCGTGGTTTACTGTAGGCACTATTCAAGCACCTAACATTCATTCTATTGAATTTCTACGCACCTACGAACTAAAAATCTAGAATTTTGACTTGTCGGTCCAGAAGACATTTGTCCAAGTTTTATGATCACGATCCCATTGAAGTCTATTTCTTTTGTTTTAGTGCGAAGGAGTGGTATCCTTACCACAACGCGTCCAAAAAGACTTGCTTCTGTTAGCTACTTTTTGACAGTCGAAGAAGTCACTGGGTTTTTCTTGCATTTGTTGACTTGTGCTGCAATTTCTAGTCCAATTAGCATATAAATGGAATGAACAGTTAGTTATCAAAGATGAAAGTTGATTAGCATAAACGGAAAATAAAAAGGGGCCAAGAATGGAACCCTGTGGGACATCAATAATATTCGGCAGAAAATTTGAGAGACTGTCTCCAATATAAACTAATTTCTTTTTTGAGATAAGCATTGAGTTGGCCATGAGTTAAACATTGATTTGTCTTCGTAGTAACCTTTCAAACACTTTAGACAACCAGGGCAATAGGGATAAAGGTCTAAAATTATATCCCTTTGGATTTATGGGAAGTGTTATGATTTTTCCAACTTCCATATACATATTCTACATATTAATATGCTATTATATTGAATTTATTTATAAGAGAAACTTATAAGATGAAACTGGTATTGAAAAATATGGTATAGCCAACACTTTCAAGAAAACACGGCTTAAAATTTTAAGCTTAGTAACCTTTAATGCGTGATTTTATATTGTTATTACTTTTCACCATCAGATATATTAAAATTAAACTAAACTCTCAATATAAGCTTACATTTCGTTCATGTACAATTATTGTATGTTCTACTTGTTTATTGAAAGACTTACTAAATGTGTTATTAACTTGACGTACATAGATTCCATAAGGAAATTATATACACATCAACTATTATCTCCTTGTTCTTGCTCCCAGAATCAGAATGTTTCCTTTCAACTTTTTGTATGTTATCTATGTCCATAGCATAAATGAAATTAATAATAAATTCAGGAAACTTAAGTGGTATTTCTAGTAAGCTTAAATGATTTTACTTAAACTTATATTTATGCTTCGTGATAAAAAAAAATGGTCAGAAAGGCTTCTACATAAAGGGTGGAATATCTAATGGTTTCTTTTTAAATCACGAGTAATTTTGACACTGACAGCTAGAAATCTTGACAGAGAGTAGCACACCTCCGCGCGAAGTGAGTGGCTTTAAGTTTGAACAACGTTGGGAAATATTGAAAACTTATATTTTGAGTACTGTGTAGCCCAAACAGTACGTTTTTTTAAAAAGAAGTTTTGGCTGAAATGAAGCACCCTCTGCAAAAAGTGCAAAAGCCGTAGCCGAGAGTGCAAGACTCAATTCGCAAACTTCAAATCGCCATCGATCTCAAAAGCTCAAGATTTCACTCACTAGCCTGAGGAGAATTCTGCTGAAAGATCTATGATTATTCTCTTACAAAATCCAACTGACTCAGCAATTGAAGGTGCCCGACCATCCGTTTCGTTACGGCTTCGCAGGGTAAGCTTAAGAGCTGCTTGAATTGGACAACAATTTTGGGCTAAAAATCATCTTTTCTGACGAGACGCATTTTCATCTTGGCGGCTACGTTAACAAACAAAATTGCCGCATCTGAGGCTCGTGAAAAACCCACACGTTACTGTTCAAAACCCCAATACATCTACAGAGAGTGACAGTTCGGTGCAGATTGTGAAGTGGTGTCATCAGTGGACAGTTTTTCTTTGAACATGAGGCTGGGAACAACGTTACCATGCCATGCTATCCGACTTTTTTTTACTGAAATTGAAAACATGGATTTTGCATACTTACATTATGGCGCATCAAGCCACACAGTCCATGCTAAAATCGATATTTTGCGCACAAAATTCCCAAATCGTGTTATCAGTCGTCTTAGCAATGCCAATTCGCCGCCTCGGAGCTGCGATTTGACCCCTTTCAACTTTTTTTTAAGGGAACCGTGAAGGAAAGAAGTTATGTCAGCCAACAATCCAGAAACGATTCAAGCAATTAGGACAAATATTATCAAAGCAATCAGTGAGCTACAGCCGGAAACCATCAACAAGATCTTGGAAAATTAGAATGACAGAATACGATTGCGAAGCCAGCCAAGGCCGCCACTTCAACGACGTGGTATTTCATAATTAAATGGAATGTTTGCTCTTACTAATAAATACTAAATAATACAAATTGGCCCATCCTTTATGTACTATTTACAATTAGAATAATCCAATCAAATAATCCAACTTCAATTTACAGAGCAAATAATTGAAAATTCATTTGCTTAAAATATTGGTCCTGGGTTCGTATTCTCTTCGTTGGAATGCTCCATCTTGCAAAACACACCCCAATTAAGTAAGAATCTCAATTGGTTCAAATAACAACCAAATTTGATTTTATATATCCGCACGTCTTTTTGAATTTCCAGGAGCTTCAAGCAAATTAAAGTTAATAGTTGAACATCACAATCCTCGTATACTGCTTTTTCATAAAAATGTTAAAAGAGTTATCTTCATTGTTCTTCCATCTAAATTAATATACTCAGGGGCAAACGGCATAAAATCTGACACTTATCTTTATATAAAGCTTGAAAAGCAATAATATTAAAGTACGCCAAGTATTCAATAAAATGAACATAACAATCGAACGAATAGCCTTCAGTTTGAAGACCCCATTTGCGATAAAAATGTCTTTCATTGTTAATTTCAATCCAAACACAATCGCACATTCCATTATATAGAAGATTCCTGCCTTTGAGTCTGGCAGTCCTTCGCCTCGGATGCCAATTCTGAGCATCATTCCTGCTTCCTTATAGATAAAAGCACAGCAAACTTTTAAATAAAGGTTATGTCGATGGCAAGTTGTGTTGGGTGATGCCGGAAAAATAACCATCGCTGAGGCTTGCAGCGGTAATTTCCTCTATCGCAAAGTGAACTTATTTTCGGTTTAAAAGCGATACAAATGTGCTATAACACCCGGGATATTGTCTTTAAAATAGTTTGAGAGGAACAAAAGAATATAGCGTGCAAGGCCAGCTTCTAAGTATATCAAGAATTTTTAAATTTAAATACCTTTTATTTTATTGCGTGACTATCACAAGCTATAAGTATAGGTATATGAGCTTTTCTAGGTCACGAACCATAACTGCAAAAACACACAAAGAACGACCTCAGAAGACTCCCTTCCTCTGATATCTGAGGGATTATAGCTTACGATGCGGTATAAGCTCCTTTGGGATCAGACATTTGAACATGCACTCAATAATTTAACAGTCATGAAAATACTACATGTATTACGATCATCATGTGAGTTCCACTAAAATAATTCAATGTGAATATGGCGTGTATTTCCATTAGCAGTTTCGATGCATAAATAAGTAATCATAACAGGAGTACCTGTCTGTCAGAGACAGAGTTATACATATTTATGCATAAAAGAGGTGGGAGGGGGATAAATGTGTCCTTCTGTTTCATTTGTATTTTATTATCCAGGCACATTTTTTGTCTAACGGAAATAGTTCAAATGAACGATTATGACTTAAAAGCTTTTATAATATTTTTGAATGGGTTCCTTTCGAGTCACAAATATTATTTTAAATTCGTTATCCCTTTTACACTTTTTCAAAATAAATTAGTTAGACAAAATAGTTATGTAACAACAAAAATGTCTGCATTTATATTTCTACTTATGAAATATACACTACCGGTCACTTGAATATATCCAGTTCAAATAGAGTTTTATTAGGACACAGCGGCAATACCTGTTTCAAACCAATAATATTCTTAAGATATAATATTCAGCCTTATCCGTCAAAAAAACAGACCTCCAGTATATACAAAGAACAAGTCTTAAAAACAGAATATGTTAGACTTTGATCTACATTATTACACAATTTTTAATAATAAGTACTTAAACCAGGGTCCCTGGAACCCTGAACTTATAAGGGTCAGGTAAGGGGGTTGACAAGTAGCGGCTCTAAACTTATATGGGACACGAGAGAAGACTCGCCCAGAACTTGTATTAAAATAAAAAATAACATGAATTTTATATGTCTTTCAGAATATATGACAAGGGATCTGGTCCCGATACAGGCCCAAATAAACATCGAGGGTGGTATCCAGACAATGGTTGTGGAAGCAGCCCACTTTGCTGGTGACGAAGCCAACATTCCACCGTACGAAGTACAGAGGGTGGTGGATTACTGCAACCAAAACAAGCTACCAATACTGACGCCAATGCTCACCATACAGTATGGGGCAACGCCGACATAAGCCGAAGGGGTGAGTATCTTTTAGTCTTTATGATGACAAAAAATCTAGAAATATTTAACGTAGGGAACACCCCCACTTTTGTTACTAGAATTAGAAAAGAAGTCCTAGACATAATTTTCGGAACTCCGAACGTAGCTTGTCTTGTAAAGGATTGGAGAGTATCCAATGAACCATCAATGTCTGATCACAGAATAATAGTGTTTACCTTAGAAGGTCTGCTTACAGAGAATAGCCCTGGCAGAAATCATAAGAAAACAAACTGGAACCTATACCAAAATATTCTAAAATAAAACCTGGAGCAACTAGGTCCAGCAAGTACGACAAAAAGTCACCTTGAGCTAGAATTCGTTGTAAATGAGTTTAGTGGATCAATACACGAAGCATATGAACTCAATTGCCCTCTTAAACCAATAACTAGACAGAAGGATCCTCCTTGATGGAATAAACATCTTTAAGAACAAGGAAATGCTGTAATTACTCTGCGTTATTGACAACATATAATAAAGAGATAAGAAAAGCCAAAAGGAATAGCTTCACAAATTTCTGTGAGAATATCTCAACAACCCCTGCAGCGGGAAGACTTCACAAAGCTCTTGCAAAAGAGAAAACAATAACATCACTAGCACTTCGGTAGCTAGTTTACTCCCTGAAAATGAAGAGCAGAGGTGCAACCTGCTGTTCAACACACACTTCCCAGGCAGTTTACCATTAGATGGTAACTTGGTAGAGAGAATACGTCTCATATCAAATAGAGAGGACTGGAAAATAGCTACGACCATTTGCACAGGTAAAAGAATCGATTGGGCAATTTATACCTTTCTACCCCACAAATTACCAGGTTCATGTGGTATCTTTCCAGCTCGTTTGCAGAAGGGAAAAGAATACAACCCATCCAAAGTCTTTCGGGCCAATAGGCTTAACATCTTTTAAACTGAAAACTTTGGAAAAGGTAATTGACAACTTCATAAGATCAGAAGTGTTAATAAGTAGGCCTCCCAATCAGCGACAACACGCATATAGGACGGGCAGAGCAACCGCGACCGTCCTGTTCGAACTAACAAGCTCTTGTTAGAGAATGCGTACCCATTACCATAACCAGATGCATAAAAGAAATGTTAGGCACTAGAAATGCAGAGCCACAAGCAGGATAAAATGTAAAAAAAGTAATCACAACAGGAGGCTGTCCTCAGGGCGGTGTACTATCACCCTTGTTGTAGAGTCTCGTAGTAGATGAATTGTTAGAAAATCTTACCTCCCAAGGAATAGGAGAAAATGTCATCAAAACCAAAATTAAACAAGAAGAGGAGGCAAACAGATTCAAAAACTGGAATGAACTCCCTAAGCTGAGATAGGCGAAATTGCTACTGGGCAATTACAACCGACAACGTTTCGAAAACTGTATTAACTTGAAAAGGAATAACCTAAGAATAACAATAGGTATTCTAACAGGACACTGTAAACTTAGAAGACACATTAATTTACTTGGTGTGGTAAGCAATCCCACTTTCAGATTTTGCAACATGCGAGAGGAAACACCGGAACACATACTGGGAAAGTGTTGTCCAATCATGCGCCAAGGGAAAACCCATCTGGGACAATACCAGGTAGAAGAGAGCAATCTATCTCCCTAAAAGTGCTCCAAATACTAAAATTCCTAAAAGCAATAGGTTTGGAGGAGGAACTGTAGGATGAGCCAGCGCATCATTTTAAAAGCGGGGGCACAATAGATCTACAGGTCACAGTGCAATAACCCCCCCCCCCAATACAATTCATTCATCCACCTGGGTTAAAAGTAATTTAAAGTCTATTCGGTATAGCGATGGGAATTATTACATGATAGCTCTGAATCTTATTAGTTTTAACGCTCTGTTCTAAATTATATACAAAAAGAGAAGTTTGTGCCGCACCTGCCCATAGATGTGTATTATACTCGAGTTTTGGACGTATAAACGCCTTATAAATTGTAGCCTGATCATATAGTTAAAAGTGTCTTACATCGATATAAAAATCCTATCCATTAAGCAGGGTTTTTTACGTTCTCGAGAATATGGTCATTTCATTAATTTGAGAGATTTTTGGCTTCTTCGATGGAAGGACAATGGCAACTTCAAAGACAATAGACATCATTGAGTTTTCGAAGTATTAAACTCCACACGATGTTGAACAATGAAGTGGATAAGATCAGACAAGAGATAATTTATAAAATATGGGGAAGAGAGTTGGAAGCAAACGGCAGACATGTAAGCATTTAACCAACTAATACAACATGTATTGAGCGATTCAGAATCCAAAGATTAAAGTTTCATTGATATCAAACGCATGCATTTTTTGACAAGAGAGCTTAATGCCAAAATCTATCAAATTCCTTAAAAATATCAAGCACAATAATTTTAATTTCTCCCTAACAATGTAAATAACTTGACCACTCTTCAGTGAGACATGCCAACAGATCACGGTTTTTCAAATCAGCGATTTTTTCCATGACCTTGAAAGGAAGGGAAGGTACGTAAGTGCACTGACTAAAGTAGGAGGAAAAGAAGAAAGAGTAGCCTTTTTTAGGAACAGGCTAGGCAAATGCTGTTTGATGAAGGTATATCAAATCCAAGTTTATGTCATCCTATGCTTGTTTGATGGCGTCAATGGCATTGTTCGAAGATCTTGTGCCTCATCCAACCCCAAAAATTTTGAATGATACAAGTATTCAGGTTCAGAAGAGTATGAATGTCCCTGAAGTAATGAAACATTTTGACCTTTGATCCACTATTTCACTATCCGAGTAGTACGGATAGGAGCGTTATCTTCTCAGTAAGTCCTCGAAAAATGTTGAAAAAATGATAAAAAAATGTTCAAAAGGGCTTTTCAATGCGCTGACACACGAAAAAATTTTATAAAATTGGAAAAGAGTGCCCGACCTACAAAAAAAAAAGGTAAGGCACAATATAAATTGGGACAGAGTGACAAGCCCTGGCATAAATGCAGTCGGAAGTCGAAGGAAAAATTCGGTTTTTGAAAATTGAATATTTAAAAAACGAGTAAATGATTTATTATCATTAAATAAATTCATATTTACTTACAAAAAACATTAGATTCCTTTTAAGTTGTTTCTAGTAAAGGAATTGTTTTAGAGATAGACAAAATTAAAATTATTTCCTGTGAAAATTTGTCTCTAAAAAAAATATCTATAACTTAAAAAAATAAATTCAAATAAAAACGATATTAAAACTGTTTAAGTTTTATACTAGGCTTTAACAATGATTTTGCTAATTTTGGTCAAATTAAGTACTATGTAATCTCTAATATTTCTTTAAAGTTAAAATCATGGAATACACATTTTATTTATTAAGTATACAAATTAATTAAATTAAAATTGCTTAAGATAAAAATAAGTTAGTAAACTATTTTGAAGTTAGCAAATTCTCAAAAAGTATTATATTAATACTTTAACAATAAGCTGCTTAATACGGAAGTTTTCTTTAAAGTTCTAAGTCTCTTTAAAAAAAACAGCCAGTTCATGTGATCCGACTTTCCATTTTATTTTTCATATATATGTTTAAATATAAGCTTTACTATTAACATATAAGTACAATGTACATACATGTATGCGCTGTTATATTTTAATATTGTGAATTGAATTTTGTATTATTTTCTTCCAAGTTCAGGCCATAACGTCGTCGCTATTTTGAGACTAACTTGCAAAGGACATGAAAAAACTCAGATGATACCTATCAACATGTCTGCTCATCCCCGGGGCAGCACATTTCCCAGAGAGCGGCAAAATTCGAAAAAAAAAAAAAAAAATAAAAATAAACTGACTTTACTGTATCAGGTCCTTTCTCCGAAGAAATTCAATATTAGTATGAGAATTTATTTCCCATGAAAAGAAATCTCGATTAATTTTTCTTTTCCATGAAACACTATTAAATATGTTTTTTTAGGTTTCATGAGAAGCAAGGATACTGGTAGCATCATATGAAGGTTTTTAGTTTGTAATTTTTAGTACATTCATTTTCTTAAAAATGTATTTTTGTAATTTAGAAATATTTAGTCGGGTAACATCCATTATAAACACTTTGATAAAATTCATCTTAACCTTTAAGTTAGCACACTTCCGTCAGAACAATATCCGTTTCAGGCAATCCAACAGTCAAGTACTTGAAATAAAAAAAATATAAACACGCAACATTAACAACCTCTGAAATCCATCCTGACACAGTGCCATACCTAGTCTTTGATTAATATCAAATTGTCTTGAAGTATCCTAGACGTTTTCCCTTTTAGTTTCCTGAAAGAAAAATGAAAACCATTTTCTTGGAAGACTAACAAGTTTAATGAATGTAAGCAACTATAAGCCACCTTTCAAGATGTATTATCTCACACTTGATTTCCTAAGCAATTCCAATCGAGCTTATGTACACAGAGGGAAAAATAAACTGCGACGTGGTAAGAGCATAAGGACATGCTATGTTTAAAAGTGCACAAGTGCACCCTAATAGTCGGAGATGTAAAGTTGGCATTTAGTGAATCTACTTTACTATAATCGTTTCTCGTTTGAATGATGAAAAATGGCATTTTAAAGTCCTAACCAGGACATAGCCAAAGGAGATGATTTTAAATCAATAGATAAAGACGATATTTAAACAAAAAAAGTAAATCTAAAGTTAAAGTTCTGAAGTTTATAATGGAATACAATATTTTCAAAAAGTGCTACAAATAGTGATTCGTTTGAGTAAATTTTTTTAAACACTGCCAAATAATTGTAGCTTTATTTTAAGAATTACTAAACTAAAATTTTATTTCAGTCCATGAACCATTGATAGAACATCGATTTAGACTAATTATCTTAAATCCCATGACTAAGGACGCAAATGGAAAACTCAATTTCGAGACGTTACAGTGAAATAATAAGTACGGATTAGGGACATTGATTGCTTTTGAACAAACTAAATACAAAGTTTTTTCTTATTTTTAGTTTTTGGTTAATTGGATTATATTTTTAAGACAACAAGCGAATTTAATACTTTTTTTTTTAATTGAAAAATATTCACTTTTACCCTTGCTTTTCAGCCCTTCTAAATATTTAAGAGTAGGTAGGTAGGTAGAAATGACCACCACTGCCAGTCTAGCACAGTGGCCAAATGTGGCCGAAGTGTGCCATTTTGATAGCTCGTATAAACCTGTGGATGGAATTGATTTTTGAAATTGTGGACATTCTCACATAAGTCACCCAGTTTGGATCAAGTTCAAAACTATGGATCTAGTAAGTTTTGATGTCTCTTATTGTGTGTTTGATTTTGCACAATCATCCGCAAATTGGATACCTCACTCAGCCGGACCACTACTCTCATCCGGAACCATCTAAACGTAATAATCTAGGCAACTTGTTGACTGGTACCGAAAAAGTAGCCAATCCGATTGAGTGATTATTATCCGGCCCCCGCATCGTAGGCCTCCGTCAAAACCTTCAGTCCGCTAGCTCAGGAGTAAGGAGAAGAAGCACAGAAGTAACCAAAGTTCGTCCTAAAGCCATTTCGTTGCATTGAGAAAAGAAATCAATTCTTTGATCTTCATTTCGGAAAGTTCGACATTTTCGTCAAAAAATCCGCCTCCTAATGATTATGATCTAAATTTGACGAGAGCAGGGCATTTGCAGAGGAAATAGACTGTCTCTACAGCTTTTACAAAACTTATTTTTTTAAAAAACCGGTACAATTATTTCAAATTTTATTTTTTTGTAAACGGTTTTTCAATAAGGAGGCTAAAATGTTAAAATGGAATAGGACAAGCTGAGTGCACTGAAAGGTCCATGTATGGAATATGACATCGGCCAAATGACCGCCTAGGGTTCTTACGGTGGCTCGGATCCAAGTGGTCAATGACTCTTCCGAACAGATCCGGCTGAATTTGGTCAATGTCCTGTGTTGTTTCACCTTAAGGCATCGGTCAATTCCTCCTCCTTGAGAAATGCCCAAAGGAAAAAGTCTAGCGGGGTCGAATCACATGACCTTGGTGGCCAATGGACGTCATTTATGCGAGAGATAACCTTACCCTCAAATCGGTAATGCGAAATGACAATCATGGCTTCCGCTGTGTGGCCATCGTACTGGAACAACATGTCGCCTCACTAATGTCGTTTTTGAAAAAGTATGGACCAATGACGCCGCCGCCGCGCCGCCGCCCCAAAATCCACACCAAACGATAACTTTTTAAAGACGCATGGTCACCTGGTGAACCTCGTGTGGGTTGGTGTCGTCTCGTATACGTAAATTCTTCTTGTTAAGACAGACATTCATACGAAAGTGCGCCTCTTCGCTAAAGATGATTTTCCAGCCGAAATAGTCCAGTCAAAGCGTCATGAAAAAGGGCCTGACCTTGCGCGCAGAGACATGGTCAATTTTTTTTTCATGGATCGATAGGTGCTTATGAGAAAAGCTTAAAACCAAATTTGCACCACATGACAACTTTTTTTACCAAAGTTATTGGTAAAAATGTGTTTTGTGTCATTTTTTGGTCATTTGCGAATATCTCGGCTCCACTATCTCGTACAAACAAAAATTAAACATGTATTTATTTCTAATAACATTATCTATTATGTTCTAAAAAAAAACATTTGTTTAAACAAATGAAAAAGAAAGTTATAGTAAGTTAAACAAATTTTTTGTTGTTTAAAAATCACTTTTTCGTGATTATTAAGAAAAAAGCTCATTTAACGATGAAATTTTTATATTTTATTATTAAAGTTCTTGCAAAAACATAAAAAGTTACCGTTGGTTTCAACGTTTTTTTTTCTTGTTTTTAATACCTTTTTTTTTTTTTTTTCTTTGCGTAGGTTGTCGTCGTGAAATCAGTCCGTTTCCGAGGCTTGTTGTCGTTCTCGAAATTCAAACAAATATGTGTAAGTATGTGTGGAGTGTTTGAAGGATACCAATATATTGTCTTGTTGCTGGCGACACCAAAATTACAAGCTACAAGGTTAAAATACTAAATTGTAAGCTTTCCCAATTTTTTAAATCATGAATATCTTGGCTCCCGTTTGTCGTAATGGACTAATTTTTTTTTAATTTGAAGAAAATTAGCAGGACTATAAAACAAAAATCCAAAACTGAAAAGTATTTACCGTAAAATACAGGTTTTTTCTCAATAACTATGAAAAAAAGGTATTAAAAACAAGAAAAAAAACGTTGAAACCAACGGTAACTTTTTATGTTTTTGCAAGAACTTTAATAATAAAATATAAAAATTTCATCGTTAAATGAGCTTTTTTCTTAATAATCACGAAAAAGTGATTTTTAAACAACAAAAAATTTGTTTAACTTACTATAACTTTCTTTTTCATTTGTTTAAACAAATGTTTTTTTTAGAACATAATAGATAATGTTATTAGGAATAAATACATGTTTAATTTTTGTTTGTACGAGATAGTGGAGCCGAGATATTCGCAAATGACCAAAAAATGACACAAAACACATTTTTATCAATAACTTTGGTAAAAAAAGTTGTCATGTGGTGCAAATTTGGTTTTAAGCTTTTCTCATAAGCACCTATCGATCCATGAAAAAAAAATTGACCATGCCTCTGCGCGCAAGGTCAAATGACGCTTTGACTGGACTAAAATTGGACTTCTCTTTCAAACATTCTGAATCCCAGTCAGAGACCAAACCGTTTTATTTATGCTCATGTACTTTCAGCTCCTGGGCAGTTGGATCGATTCGAATGCCTCGGGTTCTGCTATAGACCTTCTTTAACCGCTGTGATGTCCTCGGCAGATCTTGAGGTCCTTTGACGTACAAATATTGGCGACTTAAATTTGACCAGCAAACGTTGAAGAGTCCAATGTGAAGAGCCACCACGTTTTGCATAAAATGGATGCGAATGGAACTTTACAAATGCAACTTAACTTTCTAGATTATAGATAAAAAGACATACCATCGTCTACTTTGCTATAAAAAAGTACATTTCAATTCATGTCAAACTCGTTATTAAATCCGCTTTCAAATATAGTAGGTTTATTAGGTGAGTGAATTTGACATTTGGACAGAACATTTTCAAGGTCAATTTATTTTATATATTAAAAAAAAAGAATAAACGAACAAAAAGAATCTACTTTCGACCCTATTACCACACAGTCGGCTTCCACTTTTAAATCTAATTTAGTAATGAAGCTTTCGCTTTCTTTCTAAGAACCTTCCTTATTCTAATTTGATGTCGTCAAAAAGAGCAAAATAAGTCCGAAGATAATTTGATAAAGAACATATTCTTATTAATACAGCTCTAACAACTCAAAAAAAGGAAGGAGACATAAAATTAAAGCTCCTGTCATCAAAGTTTCGAAGGAAAGACCAATATTTCAAGGCAGATCAAAAGATTTGTGGTGGCGATAATGATGGTGTCCTTTCATAATTGAACCTAATTGCTTATTAAGAAAACAAAATGTTCCAGAGATTAGCATAAATGGGTCGTTTTCAACCAAACGATGTTATAAAGATGTTTGCTCTACTCTAAACGAATACAATGTTCACATTAGAAGGAACAAAAGTGTCCATTTATCTTGAACATTTAATCAAAGTTTATAGTCATGGATTATTATGTGCGGCTGATGTCTTTTGAATTTTTAATCAGAATCATTTATATGGGGGCTTCAAGTAAACCGTCTTTGGTGTTGAGGACAAAATGAGCATACAATTCATAAGACCTTTTATTAAGAACACACCATTAAGCGTAAATTCGCATGGGTACATTTTATATTTAGCGAAAGAACAGAACCTAATGAATGTTGATTGGACATACTCATAATAAATGTTGTAATATAGCCCCTTATTGCATATTTACATGTTTATTGGACATGAATATGTAGTTGCACTTGTAGTACAAGTATTTACCAGGTTTAAACAACACGTGTAACTCTGGTTCAAAACATTATTTATATTTAATAGTAAGTTATTTACTTCCTGAAAAATGTATAGAAAATATTGAATTTGTAAACTGTATGATTATAAAAAGATTCTGATTTTCGTTCCGAATTGAATTCGTTACTGAAATTCATTTTCGTACGGATTTGAAAACGACGTTCTTAATTTCGTACGAATTGGTCTTGCAGAACAGGGGTGAATAATCCGATTCATACGAAAATACTTTTAACTTTCATAAAACAAACTTCATTGAACAGTGTATAATGTTGTGTCTGGTATTGATTGGAACAATGATCTAAATAACTTTGATTTAGTTCGCGCTTATAGACGTTTTATTGAAATATTATTCATGGGTTTTAAACAATTTGTTCCTCGTGTTCAAAAAAGGAAATCTTCCAAGCCTTTATGGTACAATAAATGGCCGTTTTCGAAAACGTCATCTGCATCAAAAACGCATTTGCAGAATGTTCTTAAACGCAAACTGCAAAAGTCAACTGTTCGAAAACCCAAAACGAAATTTTCATGCAAAAGCATTATTTTCGATAAGGCAGTTTGCTAAGTCATAAATGTTCGATAACATCATTTGCGGTGCAGATCTGCAGTAAAAAAATCGAGTTGACGACAAAAATAATAATTGAAGTTCAGATAGAGTTTAGATTGTCTTTTTTTGTGTGTTGGTGGGTGAAAGTAGTTAAATTGGTGCACAACATAATCAACTTCTTCACTTGTAGTTGGCCATCTCACAACTTTTGAAAGTAGACGCACAATTGTTTTACAAGTTTTAATTTAAGTATGAAATACGCACTTGATAGATTTGTTGAAACGATCTCCGATTTCTCGGTATGAATTTTTGTTGCTTAAAGCTCAAAGAGTAATGCCGTGGCGCGATGGATGTGTGCTCGCCTGTGAACCTCATGATCACAGGTTCGATCCCTGCCGTCGTTTATGTCCTTTTAATTCCATTAAAAACCTTCTAAAAAGTACCTGCTTGAAGGCAAAGTGACGGATCCAAAAGTACATCAGTTATTCTTTGCTGACGATGGTGCCATCATAAGTGAAGACCCGATATCCCTACAACGAGCACTTGACGTATGGGTGGATGTTCTAGAAGGAAGTGGGTACCGCATAAGTGCGAAAAAGACAGAATACCTATGCTGCCCATTTTCTGATCCACACAGGCCTATTCCAGACATTTATTTGAATGGAGTAGTGCTTCCCAAGTGTGAAAAGTTTAAATATCTGGGGTCTATGATAAATAACGAAGCTACTTGTGATGACTATATCAATCATCACGTAAGCGTAGGGTGGATGAAGTGGCGGGAAAATTCTGCTATCTTCTGTGACCGAAAAATGCCCCCTAAGCTGAAAGGAAAGTTCTACACTTCAGTTGTGCGTCCAGCACTCACATACGGTTCACAATGTTGGACAATGTACAAAAAGTATGAGAGTAAGCTAACGGCAGCTGAGATGAAGATGCTTCGTATGACAGCAGGAGTTACAAAGCTTGATCGAATTAGAAGTACGAAGATCCGAGGAAGCCTTCATGTTAAGAATACCATTTCCCAAAAAATTGAACACGACCGACTCAGTTGGTATTGCCATGTTCAAAGGAGAGATCCTGAGAACCCCGTCAAAAAGGCAATATCATACAACGTTCCAATTCGGAATAAAAAGAAAGGTAGGCCTAAACACTCCTGGTACAAACAAATGCAAAAACTCCAGCATTCAGTTGGCCTCAGAAATGGAAGGCTTGCTTCAGAATGGGAGGCTTGCCGCCGATTTCTGAGGTCAACCCGGCGAACCCCACAGGCGGATCACTAGTGTGAAGCAGATACGTGGGAGAGTTATGATCCCCTCGACATCGAGATCATAACAGCGCCGAAGCAAAGGAAGAAGAAGAAGAAAAACCTTCTAAAAATTGTCACCAATGGGTTGCTGGTTTACTCATTACATGTTGTTCAGGCATAACACTAACAACATGTAATTGAGTTAAACTAGTATGCCCAACAAGGATGAACACCAATAAAATAATGTGAATTATAAGCGACATAGAAATAAGACACGGCATTCTCCGCTTTAGTTCAGCCGCCATCCCTGGAGATAAAATATCTGAGACAACAACCTTCAGTCTCAGAACATCGTGCCACACATCTTTCCTATCCTTCTTTCTCTTCCGTAACTTCACGCCCACGCTGTGTTGAAACATTTAAAGGGTAATCATAATCCCTTGAGCGCGGGTAGATTATAAAAAAAAAAAAAAAAAAAAAAAAATATATGCTGTTCTAAGTCTGTACCTAGGCGTCTTGTTTTTGCCCTTTTCCATAAAGGGCGTAGTTCTTCCTTCAATCCCTAGAATTAGGTACCTATCCATTAAGAATGTTACTTTTTATGAATTGAAACGTTTCATTTGTTTGTACTTACAATAAATAATTGCTTTGACATTCTGAAATGACCGAAAAATTCCTCATCCGAAAACTTTTCGATTCTTTTGATGTAATTACGCATACGCACCTTTGGAGTTTTACGGCTCGAACTTCGGAGTTTAAACCAAATCACCTTCTTTTTTTGTTTAAAAATAATTTAAAATTTAAATTTTTTGAACAATTTTCAACCACAATTTTTGAAAAAATTTTAGCATCCATTTTTAATTTTGTTGACCGTGTTCGTAAACGTCAATTGCATCTGCAAGAAAATTCACTGACGTTGATCAAATAGATTTTGTGCAAGCAGGACGATTGCATATTTGACGACAGCAATATTTGCGTCAAAAAATGATGATCATTTGACGATCAAATTGACGTTGATTTGACGTTTTCGAAAACAGCCAAAGGCTCTCACATCTTGAAAATATTAAAATTATTAAAGGATTTGCTAAATACACGGTTACACGCAACCACTTTGACTATATGATTTTTAGTAACTTAAGAAATGATTTTCGGTAAGTAAATTTATTCCTCTACAGGCATTACATTATGAGTATTAAACACAATATACAAAATAAGTGTATATCATTTTGGTCCTTCATTTATTCGAAGAGAAAGTCCACTGGTATTCCTCAGAATCTGAGCTTTAACGGGCTTAATTCGTAATGCTTTGACACTCATTTGCAACTATTTGCAAATTTTTTGAATCGGTTTATTTATATTTTTCTTTTTTTTTTTATAATCGGCGCCCACTCAAGGGGTTTTTTGTATACCCTTAATATTCCAGAGACACAGTGTGAGCAAATTTGAATGAAAAAGTTGATTTTTGATGAGGTTTTATTGGCTTTTGGCTTCTGGTAATATTATTTACCAAATCATTATCTGAGGATTTATTTTTATCTAAGTGGATGGAACATGGAAGCATTTCTTGTCCCGATATTCAAGGCGGGTTCTAAAAATGTAGTTGAAAACTACAGAGGAATTTGTAAGCACTCAGCTATCCCCAAGCTGTTTGAAAGATTGGTTAAAAATAAAGTTCTTGACTAAAGTTTCGTATCAGGACGGCATTCTGTGACAAATTTAGATATGAAGATAAATGGCAAGTTGATGTAATTTATACTGATTTTAGCAAGGCATTTGATCACAACTTTTTATTAAAAAAAGCTTAAAAAAGTATTTTGGCATTCATTTTCAGATTCTTAAATTCAATAATTCGTATTTAAAGAATAGAATACAACGTATACCGTAAGTTTTAAGAAGCATTTAATGTACTTACGAGGTTCCACAAAGAAGTCATCTTTGCCCTTTACTTTTTATGTTATTTAATCTTAAGAATCAAGAAGAAAACTTCATGATGTAATGCTTGTGGCTTGTGGGGAATATACTCGTACTTAGCTATTATATAAAAAGTCTGTTTCTGCTTTCGTTGATCTATATCTTTCCTTTTTTCTTTTTGAACATCCCTATAGAACAAATTTTGGGCAGAAATGAACCAATATCGCTAGCTGCTTTCTCGTTCAATGAAGTAAGTTCTATTTTTGACTCAAATTTATCTGGTGAGAAATTTTAATATGAATTATTGGTTGTTCTAATTTTCTAAATTATTTTGTTATTATTATATTAAAATATGTATATGTATATATATATGTTTCAAGCAAATGCTTGTAGACGAAAATAAAAATAATAAAATAAAAAATAAATATAATATATATAATATAAATAAATAGTTTCTTTTTAAACCCAATTAATCGAAATGCTTGCTAACTTCTCGAAAAACACTGGACTTTTCGTATTTTCCAACCTTCTGCTTAAACAACGCGTAAATAATCAAGTATGTTGATACCTTTCTTAACCTTGGAATTATCTTCTTTCAATCGAGATTTATTCTGGGAAAACCATATTAATATTGCTATTAGAAAGTCTTACAGTATTAATCGTTCATTAAGGACCACACAACTTTGTACTCCCTTTACAAGAGTAATAATCGCATGAACCTTAATTATACCAATTTTACTCGTAACTTATGAATTCTAGACATGTAGCATCTAGCTTAGCTAGTAAGCGAATAGTTTACTACGACGAATCTAAAGAATGCACCACCGGACTTCACTACGTAGCGTAAGGTTTGTTAGATTTATTTTCAAACAGGGATGTTATTTGATATAACATTAAGTTAAATTTGTCCACCTGTTTTCAAACCGAGATGTTATCTGTTATGGCCGTGGCGCGATGGATATGTGCTCGCCTGTCAACCTCATGATGACAGGTTCGATCCCTGCCGTCGTCTATGTCGCTTTAATTCCATTAAAAACCTTCTAAAAATTGTCATCAATGGGTTGCTAGTTAACTCATTACATGTTGTTCAGGCATAACACTAACAACATGTGATTGAGTTAAACTAGTATGCCCAACAAGGATGAACACGAATAAAATAATGTGAATTATAAGCGACATAGAAATAAGACACGACATTTCTCCGCTTTAGCTCAGCCGCCATCCCTGGAGATAAAAATATCTGAGACAACCACCAACAGTCTCAGAACATCGTGCCACACATCTTTCCTATCCTTCTTTCTCTTCATTAACTTCACGCCCGCGCTGTGTTGAAACATTTAAAGGGTAATCATAATCCCTTGAGCGCGGGTAGATTATAAAAAAAAAAAAAAAAAAAAAAAATATTTGCCCAGATTTGTTTGACAAGTTTGGCATGATGAAGATATGATGGATGAAAAACACTAGCGTTCACATTCGTCAAACATGCTGTGAAACATAACTTCTCATTACAAAGTTGACCATGGCGCACCAACTCAAAGTATATAGATGAAATTTAAGATGAGGAAAATTAGTTGAATATTTTATATTCAAGTCTGCAGAAAACTTATATTAATCGAATAAAATCCAACCGAATAACCGCTATTGCTTATGAAACTCATTAAGATATATATATTTTCTTACGATGTGCACTGCTCGAGAACTTCGTGGAAAATGAAATTTGCTCCAGGCTTGACAGCTATGCGTTCATATTCTTAAATATACTTGTCATTCAGCAAAAATATCAAAACGTTTTGAAATCGTTCAATCCAATAATGTCTAGCTTGTCAAACGTATTTGATAATGTGAACGCTCCTATTGGTGCACGAACTCTTAGAGCCTGATGACACCATTCTTTTTTCGATCGTTTCGTCTTTTTTGAGTGAAGAGAGGCTTAGAAACGTAGCTACACTTCTTCACCTCACACTATGTAAATATGTGAAAAAGACGAAAGACGAAACAACTGAAAAAAAGAATCGTCTCATCAGGCTCTTGATGTCTTGAATTTCTTCTATGGACGGTGAATCTCCTAAATTTTTTTTTGACGTTTCTGTACTGTAAAACGATTGACCCATATTCCATATTCCATTTCCATATAATGGAAATTGCCAAAGTAAATATAAGCGGAAAAAAATTAAATTTGTAATCCATTGGCATCGTAGTCAGCATCCAGTTCATGACATGACAGATGGAGAACGAACTATATTTTAATGTATGTAGAATATTCATTAAATGGTTTGACAGATAAAGGACAAATTAAATTTTGACGTATGGAGAATATTTCGTTGTAAAAGTGCACCGATTGCCCTGAAAATGCATTTTCCGGAGTTGAGAATAAAAACCATTTTTTGGATTTTTTAAATGTCAACTCTGAAAATGCATTTTCCGGAGCAAAAAATTAAATGCAATAGTCCATCATAAACGTGACTTGCTTAAGACATTGAATGAACTGCAATGAAGTTTGAAACCAGTTGTTTTGGCTTTCATCTTTTTGACATATTGGATGAGAGCTGAGTGGTGACTAAATGTTAAAGGAATGAAGATATCTACTTAGTTCTATCAATGACTGGAAAGTACTAAAATCGAGATACCAAAATAGGCAATCTCTTTAAGAGGCAATTCAAAGATTCCAATGTAAGCACGATGTAGTAAATAGGGTATTGAACGCAATCTTTCATAAGGTAACGTGCTACACGTAATATGTAACCGTAACGGGCTACATTGAACGTATACATATGTTCGACCTACGTTTTTTGTTTACCTTATCGAGCGAGTTAAGAAAAAGAAGTCTTAAAAGAATAATGCGAAATGTTTAGTTTTTTAATGTCTTTATCAAACTGAGGTATAGGAACGACTCTTTTTCTAGATACATAATTAATTGTTGTTCAATCAGATTTATTGGACATGGATTATTATATTATTCTGATTGAAGAACTTATTATATTACTTTACAGTGACAATCACGATTAGTGCTTATTTTGCAAATTGACACATTAAATAATAATTCATATTCGGATTACTTTTGAAATATGATGAAATATGAATTATAGAAAGGTTAATGTGCCAATGGTCATGAAAGTCACCCTAAAAATATGTAACTCGCGACTGTTAAGACGTTACACATCAAAAATAACACAGCACAGTTTAAGATGATCCTGAAAAATGTATCATGTTGAATTCCTTGATAATAGCGAAACAAATAGTTTATATATAAAATTATTGGATTTTTATCTCTAAATTCTAATCTCTTTCATTTCTCATTATTGTACAAGTAGCTCTCATAATAATAAATTCTAATTAAGTTTAGCCCCGGGCGGCAGGTCGCCGGTGATGCGGGTAGAGTAGAAATCATATGTTTCATGACAGATCGTTTGACAAGTCAACAAACAACAATGATGTAAATTTGAAATTTGCCACCCTATCTGTGGTTTTTCGTTGACGCCTCTTGGGCTGATTTTCGTGAATTCTAAAAAGGTGAGTAGGGCCGTAAGAGTGCATTCCGTATTGTCGCGCGACTCGCGAAACTAAAACAAAACGTTCCGAAACTCTCGCGAAACTGAAAGGGAGCGTTCCGAAACATATGATATGCATATGCGAGATATGATAAGATAACTAGGATTCGACGGAAACGTTATTATAGTCTCAGCTAGCTCAATGTTTTTGCTCCCTCCCGCATCACAGAAAGTTATTTTGATTGTGTTGTTTATAGTTTAAGAACTGTTGAATCTTCTAAAACTAAACACTTAGTACTTCACTCAACCTTTAAACTAGTTTTTGAAAACGAAAAGAGTTAAAGGAAGCGGTGCGGAAAACCGCAAGAAAAAGGATAAGAAAGAAGCAGATGCGAAGAAGTCTCCAGGTGCATTACTGAAATATTTCAGTTCTAGTTCTGGTTCGAAAGCTACGTTAACGTCTTCGGCGGCGGCATCCAGCATCCAATGTAAGTATAATTCCTCCATCTACAATCGTGAGTGGCCTAGAATTGTCCTCCGGCAAATATTCACGGGAATGCATAACTTATTTTACAGGCAGAAGCACGGGACGTGCCTGCTGTCGAAGTTGGAAGTCGTTCTGTTCCCACCACAGGGCAGGGTCAAGACGAAGTTGACTCACCAGAAGTACCTCAAGCATCCAGTCACAAGCCTGCAGAAGAAGTGAACCTCGTCTTGCCAAAGACATGAAGCTGTAAAGACGCTTAAAAATAAGTTTGTGGAAGTTCTTGAGGTACTGGAAGAATTTGACAGATAAAGGACAAATTAAATTTTGACGTATGGAGAATATTTCGTTGTAAAAGTGCACCGATTGCCCTGAAAATGCATTTTCCGGAGTTGAGAATAAAAACCATTTTTTGGATTTTTTAAATGTCAACTCTGAAAATGCATTTTCCGGAGCAAAAAATTAAATGCAATAGTCCATCATAAACGTGACTTGCTTAAGACATTGAATGAACTGCAATGAAGTTTGAAACCAGTTGTTTTGGCTTTCATCTTTTTGACATATTGGATGAGAGCTGAGTGGTGACTAAATGTTAAAGGAATGAAGATATCTACTTAGTTCTATCAATGACTGGAAAGTACTAAAATCGAGATACCAAAATAGGCAATCTCTTTAAGAGGCAATTCAAAGATTCCAATGTAAGCACGATGTAGTAAATAGGGTATTGAACGCAATCTTTCATAAGGTAACGTGCTACACGTAATATGTAACCGTAACGGGCTACATTGAACGTATACATATGTTCGACCTACGTTTTTTGTTTACCTTATCGAGCGAGTTAAGAAAAAGAAGTCTTAAAAGAATAATGCGAAATGTTTAGTTTTTTAATGTCTTTATCAAACTGAGGTATAGGAACGACTCTTTTTCTAGATACATAATTAATTGTTGTTCAATCAGATTTATTGGACATGGATTATTATATTATTCTGATTGAAGAACTTATTATATTACTTTACAGTGACAATCACGATTAGTGCTTATTTTGCAAATTGACACATTAAATAATAATTCATATTCGGATTACTTTTGAAATATGATGAAATATGAATTATAGAAAGGTTAATGTGCCAATGGTCATGAAAGTCACCCTAAAAATATGTAACTCGCGACTGTTAAGACGTTACACATCAAAAATAACACAGCACAGTTTAAGATGATCCTGAAAAATGTATCATGTTGAATTCCTTGATAATAGCGAAACAAATAGTTTATATATAAAATTATTGGATTTTTATCTCTAAATTCTAATCTCTTTCATTTCTCATTATTGTACAAGTAGCTCTCATAATAATAAATTCTAATTAAGTTTAGCCCCGGGCGGCAGGTCGCCGGTGATGCGGGTAGAGTAGAAATCATATGTTTCATGACAGATCGTTTGACAAGTCAACAAACAACAATGATGTAAATTTGAAATTTGCCACCCTATCTGTGGTTTTTCGTTGACGCCTCTTGGGCTGATTTTCGTGAATTCTAAAAAGGTGAGTAGGGCCGTAAGAGTGCATTCCGTATTGTCGCGCGACTCGCGAAACTAAAACAAAACGTTCCGAAACTCTCGCGAAACTGAAAGGGAGCGTTCCGAAACATATGATATGCATATGCGAGATATGATAAGATAACTAGGATTCGACGGAAACGTTATTATAATCTCAGCTAGCTCAATGTTTTTGCTCCCTCCCGCATCACAGAAAGTTATTTTGATTGTGTTGTTTATAGTTTAAGAACTGTTGAATCTTCTAAAACTAAACACTTAGTACTTCACTCAACCTTTAAACTAGTTTTTGAAAACGAAAAGAGTTAAAGGAAGCGGTGCGGAAAACCGCAAGAAAAAGGATAAGAAAGAAGCAGATGCGAAGAAGTCTCCAGGTGCATTACTGAAATATTTCAGTTCTAGTTCTGGTTCGAAAGCTACGTTAACGTCTTCGGCGGCGGCATCCAGCATCCAATGTAAGTATAATTCCTCCATCTACAATCGTGAGTGGCCTAGAATTGTCCTCCGGCAAATATTCACGGGAATGCATAACTTATTTTACAGGCAGAAGCACGGGACGTGCCTGCTGTCGAAGTTGGAAGTCGTTCTGTTCCCACCACAGGGCAGGGTCAAGACGAAGTTGACTCACCAGAAGTACCTCAAGCATCCAGTCACAAGCCTGCAGAAGAAGTGAACCTCGTCTTGCCAAAGACATGAAGCTGTAAAGACGCTTAAAAATAAGTTTGTGGAAGTTCTTGAGGTACTGGAAGAATTGACGGATCGGTAGCCAGTCTTCTTCTGACAGTCATGCAGTCATTCAACTTCCTCACTTTTCTTGGCTTTTGAGCTGGAGAGCTACTTGAAGAAGATATCGCACAGATTTACATGCAGCAACGTGGACTGAGTGTGGATAAGTGTGCTCAGAAACTCTGCGTTTTAAAAGATTTCCTAGTGCAGAGCAGAGACCGTTTCGTCCAAGCCGCAATCAACTTTTCAAAGATTCTCTGTGAAAAACTCGGAATCGAGCTCAAAACGAGAAGAATTCGCAGGAAAAAATGCATGCATGGCGATGAATCCGCAGATGCAGCTTTGTCTCACGACCCTCATTCGTAAGGCCCGTAGAATCCGTTTATGAAACCGCTGATCCTATTTTACCTTCAATAAAAGATACCTCCTTGCCTGTGAAATGATGTCTCGAAATTTAATTTTAATTTAAACCTTTATTTTTAATTGCATTTTATTTTGAAATTTGAATGGAAGAAAAATATCGTGTTCTATTGCATTTCCACTGTTGATGTTGCATCATTATTAAGTTCAAAAAGAAACGTCTTAAACATTTTTGATATATTGGTAATTTATCGACTACAATTAAAAAGAACTTAACGTTCAATTATAAACCTGCATATTCACATTTATGATTGTTTCTTAGACTTAACATAGAAACTACCAACTAAGTCATTTATGAGTTTTTGTAATAAATTAGACACTATAAGAAGTCCAAATGAAAATAACAATGTGGCCTTTACATGTATATTATGCTAACTGTTTTGCTTTTAAAACCCATTAGATTTGTTTCGATGCGCACTAATCTAAAGCTGATTTACGAGTATAGGTATCAAAGTATCATGTAAGTACATATGTATATGTAGCTATAAAACAGCATATGGCCTTAATCACATTCTTATCTCCCTTCAACAAAGTTACAAGGGCAAAAAAAAAACAACCAATCAATATCAATAGCTTTGTAATGACAATGCAAGGAAGGTTCTGTGTAAGCAGAAGATATAGCTATCCTATCTATCGATTCTATATATTCTTACACAAAAAAGATAAACCTAACTAATAATTACAAAGTTGTGACACAAAGGGCACCGATACAAATAAAAAGGTAAAAAACAAATTTGAGTATAAATGAAAAATGATGTTTGCTAACGTTTGGTCATCAAAAATTACTTTTTCAAAGAAAAACTTATATGGGAGGATGATTTATTGGAAAGAACAAACATCTCTGATAATGGTGAAAGGGGAAGATATTTTGACAAAGTTTTTTAAGAATTGCCAATCAATCTATTGAAAATTTTACCAATTCAATCTTTCTGTAATTCCATTAATATCTGATGTTGATTTTCGACGGCTATTTTTTAACGATGGTTGAATTAAGTTCTTTGATGTCTTCTTCAGGGCAGTTCTGTATTTACAAAATTAAAAGAATTTCTCGATATTGCACATGAAGGATCCATTCAGATTGATTTCGTGTATTTATTTATTTATTGAATTTCATTTTTCTATCTCCAGTGCTTTAGGCTGTCCGTTGTCTGTCAGTCAGTTCGTCGATAAGGGATTCATCCAACCGAACCTTTCCTTGAATTTGTGCGAATTGAAACAAAACGACGAATTAACAGTCGTTTGTTGGTTTGTCAATCATTGGTGCATTAAGGTTGAAAATAAATAGCACTGTTGGCTTACAGACTCTCGAGCATGCCACGTACAACTAGTAATAGTAACTATCGAATTTAAACTATCCACTTTTTCGATAGAGTTATTCAGTAACTAGTTTTCAGTATAGTTGTTTTGTTCAACTACTTTTTCATTCGATACTGCATTGACTAAACGATTTCAGTAGGTATACTTTTTTGAACTGATAGTAGGACTTAATAATTTTATGCATTTTTATTTTTTCATCTTGTTTTTGTAGTAATATGTATATTAAGTTAATGTGCGAGTATTATATTAATGTCAAACATAAAATACACTCATCTTAGGAAAGATTGAATTAGCCTAAACAATGCCGACATGACCGGAAAACCATGTATAAACAAAATGACCAATAGTCACGTACGAGCCATCAAATCGAACAAACCCAATCATCCATGTAATTTATATTCCTGGGATCCAGATTCCAGCCGATGTTGTCACCCTCCTCTCACACTGTTAGATATACGATTGGAGTTAAGTTTAAAAAAAAAAACCTATACAGTTGAAGAAGGAATTGTTAGTCTTAAGCTTTAACTGATCGTAGTGATCATTTTTAATTTAAATACAGTTTTTTAAAAACTCACTCTATATGAACAAATAACTAATTTAATATACATATTGGCCCCCTTTGCGAGTGTTGGTCAACATTAAATGCATGATGCAGTTAAAGCCATTTCTCGCCCTTAAATAAAATGCACGACTGGATCGCACACGAACTTGCTCTTATGTAAAAGTATTTTGGAATTTAAGATACATTTTATAAATATAAAACATGGATTTAATGATATAAAAATGTTCAAATGAATAGAATTGCCGTCCGAATTCTAGAAAAGTATGAATTTGTGCAAACAAACTTTAAAAAATCGTTTTATTATTAAAAACATTTTTTATATAAGAAATTTCTTTAAAATTTTTCAAGAAAAAAATGTGGGATGCGAAATTTAATAGTAATATAATAAGTATTTAAAAATATTGATTTTAGGAAATAATTTAAATAAATAATCATTCATAGGTTTTAAAGATATTGATTTTTCGAAAAAATAAAATAAATAAAAATAAAACAAATATTTTTATATACAATATTATTTTAAGCTTAAGGGGACTCTCTTCTATGACAGATACCGTTAATAACATTTTGCCCCTAAATTTTTTATGACAAAATGTAGTCCATGTCCATAATATCACACCTAACTTTTTTTTATCAAAATCGTTAGAGCCGTTTTCGAGATCAATAAGATTTTGCATTAGGGGTGTATGGGGGGTACCGTTAGTCTTGGAGCTAAAAAAAACTTCAATTACTCCTCTAGGGAATCACCGAAGACACTTAACTACCGAGATTGAAAGAAATACCTGCAGTGGTTTAGGCTGTAGTGAGAGGTACAGACAAACAGGCACACTGAAACATGTTTTTTGTGTACTAAATTTTCCTAAAAGTTTTTTTATAAAAAAAATTGATATTCAAATTGTTCGTACATATTTAATAAAATACATTTTATAACGTAATTTAAAAATTTAATCGTGTATCGGCTTTTAAGATATTTTCAAAAAAAAAAATTGTTTTATTTATTTTTAAATCCAAAAACTATTTTTTCGAAACAAATTTTAGATTATATTTTTTCAAATGCAAAGCAGCTCCTGCATACAAATTTTGGTTAATACCGTTAGAGCCGTTATTGAAAAATTCGAAAATCAAAAAAACGGTTCTATGGCAGGTACACCTAATAACATTTCCCTCCAATTTTTTTTTTCGACCAAAATGTAGTCCATGTCCATAATATCACACTTAATTTTTTTTATCAAAATCGTTAGAGCCGTTTTCGAGATATGTATATAAGATTATGCATTATGGGTGTATGGGGGGTTCCGTTTGTTTTAGAGCTAACAAAAAAATTTCAATTTTTCCTCTAGGGAATCACCGAAGACCCTTAAGTACCGAGTTTGAAGAAAATACCTCCAGTAGTTTAGGCTGTTATTCGAGATACATACATATGTACATACAGACAGACAGACGGAATTGCCGGACCCACTTTTTTCGTCTTCGCTATCATCGTAATGTCAACTTTGATCAAAATCTCGAGTTCGAGTTTTCTTCCAAATGCAGAACTTGTCCTATAGTACCTATATCGCATGTAAACAGAAGCCAAGTTGACGTCATATACATATGTATTCTGACTTTTCAAAAGCAACGATAAAGTAAGCCATAAACTACTTTTGTTAAAGCTTAAATCTCACAGTTTTCACTCTCAGCTGTTCAGCTGGACTAAAAGCTATCTAGTAAATCGTGTTCAATTAGAAAAAATTGGATCTAATCTCTAATTACTCAGGAGTTCCTCAGGAAAGTCATCTGGGTCCACTCTTGTTTTTACTTTTTGTTAATGATTTAACGAGCTTCGTTTGAGACTCACACTGCCTTTCATTTCCTGATGATTTAAAAATATACAGAACAATCAATTCAATTTCGGATTGTATGCTCTCCAAAAACTCCAAAAAGATGTGACTTCCGTGTAAAAATAGTGTTAGTCAAATAAGCTCGTTTTAAATGTCAAAAAATGTTGTTTTCTCACATTTACTAAGTCCTTCAATCCAATTTTATTTGACTACTGTATATCCGAGAACGTTCTTGAAAGAGTTCTTAATCACAAGGATTTGGCAGTTGTTTACGACTCCAGACTGTATTTGAGAATGCATGTTAAGTAGTATCGATTACACTATCCCTCAGATTCAATCTGATAAAACTTTCAGGTAACCATCCTTTCTAGAGAAATCTGGGAGAACATGGCATTCCTGGAAGATGATTCAATTCACTTTTACACCGATGGATCGAAAACTCATAACAAGGTAGGTGGGAGTATACCTATACTCCGACAGACTAAATTTAAAGTCTCTCAGGAGGAAATTTTGACAATTAAAAAGTCGTATAATAGGTAATAGGACAGCCAAGCAGCCAATAATAGCCTTTAACTACCGATCGTACCGAGCGTCTCTGATGAAGATGGCGCAGCAGGTTAACTTTAACCTCTGCTAGGTGCCCGGTCACAGGGACATTTCAAGAAATTATAATGCTGACGAACTCGCCAAAAGTGAAAGAATGATACCTTTATTGCCAGGTATATCCGTCACTACCTGTAAACTTATGCTAAAGCAAGATGCTATACAGAGAATAAACCTTAGGTGGAATAATATCACCAACTACTTGAAGACAAATCAGATTTGGTCAGTTCTGGATCTGAAGTGCTCCAAAGGTTTAATATCTTTGAGGAGATCGCACATGTTATCCGTAAAAGGTGTTATAATAGGACACAGTTTGATAGGTAAGCACGCAACGGGTCTTAGAATATATTCTAATGATTTTCTGCAGAAGCTGTATGGACAAAGAAGAGGATGAATCGGTCACTCACCTTTTCTGCACATGTCCTGCTGTATCCCAAAGACTTAGACTCCATTTGGGAAAATTCTACTACAATGATCTTAGTGATTAGGCAAATAAAGATACAGGCAATCTGGCTCGCTTCATAAGGAACTCTAAGATTCCAAGATTCACTGTGGTATATCACAATAGACTCATGGTCTAAGTGTGTCAGCTCTCCTGCTAACAACCACGTCAACCTAACCCAAGATAATTGCAATCGGGAGAAGAAAGTAGTTGTAGTGAAGCAAGAATCTCGCACTCCTACGAGCACACGTTTTTCGGTCCTCATAGAGACCTTAAAAGTTTTAACTCCTCCCTTGGGCACATTTTATTTCATAATTCTTACTCATTTTCGTAGTTGTAAAAGACGTCACCGTACTGATGACCAAAAACTTGTAATGCTTAAAGCATGGATAAGAAAAGTTTTAAATCAATTTTAAATTTTCCATAATTGCATTGCATTGAAGTGGGAAAATAAATAAACAAAATTAAAATTGCACAATATCGTTTCGTCCCTCATGCCATGCCAACCACCCAAATTTTAATACATAAATCATTTAATTTTAAAATGAAGAGCTTCAAGTTCGCAGTACCAGTTGGTCTTCTTTGTAGTTCCTCGTTCTGTGTCATTATAAAATTTGAATTTCCGATGTCAACAATAATCCAATTTATGTGTTTACCCACGATAAAGGGTTGAACTTCGTGAAGCATTGTTTCCATTTTCCATTTTTGATGCTTGGAACAACTTTAAGTCTTCGAAATTTATAAGACCGTATGTACTTAGGTTTGGTACACTGACAGCTCATCAGCGCACATTAGAACAGGAAAATACAAAAACTTGCTTGTGAAGTGTAAGTTCTTAACTCGTAAACTTTTCGAAGGGTTAAGGAGAGTGGGTTGGGTATATAGGTATCTACCTAATAGGGGTGAAGTGGAAACACTTTTAAACGTTTTTTGATAAAAGGGTTACATTTTAAATGGAAATTTCAATTATTGAAGAGCTTTTGGCTGAGAAGAAATTGTGCACAAAAGTATGCAAAGGGAATTGAAATAGATCTTTTTTATTTTATGGACTTGACAGGGGAGGTATTGCGATGTTTATCAACCTTTTCACTCCTTTTTAACAGAGAATTTTTTTTGTATACAATATTAATGCCCTTTCCACCTACCCTTCAATTTTCCTTTCAGAAAACAGCAAAAAATGTCCACCTTTTGAAAACTTTCTGTCTCCAAGCTGGAATAAAAGTATATCTACATAAAAAGTCGCGCATCGACAAAAAAAAAATTAAATACTTAAAAATACCTATTCAGGTTCAAGTTGAAACCAAAACCTTTTTGAATTTTCTCGAAAGAAGAAATTAAATGCAATAAAGGCTAATGCGAACATTTAATACACAGCTTTTAAGTTTTATTAGGTTTTGTTGAAACAGAATACGCAATGAAAGAAATGATTAAAAAATTATAATTTTAGTTATTCTGATAATAGGATTTAAGTACAAACTTTTTGTTTGATGATAGTTGTGGGAATCAGATGGGAAGAAAACCCATTCATTTCCCTTGCCTGCTCTGACCAAAATGAGAGCCCAACTTTTCGGAAAGTTATTTTTCGTCGACCTTAACGAAATATCTGAATTGAATATTTAAGACCTGACCCCTTTTCTTAACACAACAAATTGGCTCTTAGACAAACCTCCATGACTTCTGAAACGGATACTCCCCGAAGACCGTAAGTCCGTAAATTTCAGGTAGAAGGGAGCTGATAAATCACTCATCATATCTTTTATAATATTTAAGAACAGTCCAAAGAATTTACGGTACCAAAACAGCGCACTCAAGTGCCAATTTCGTCACTGAGCAAAGACTGCGGTAGCAATTCCTACATACCTACAAGTGGACTAAGAATTAGAATAACACATTTGCTTGGTAAACTATAGAAAGTGCTTAGTGCTAAGGCCTGTCATCTGTTAGCACCAACACAAAATTGAGAGGTTCTGATTCTTGCGAGGAAGTGACAAATTCTTTAAAAGTATTTCTTGTCATGAAATAAGTGTTTCTCATCCAAGCTGATCAGAATCGTAAGACAATTGTAGGTACCCTCCATTTTGTCCCAGAAGTGGTTGAGAGTTATAAGCCACTAGGTTCAGCTTTTCAGCAAACAATAGCAGTAAAAGTTTTAATAGAAACTCGACTTCTAATAAATTCGATGCGCTGTCCGACTATATCCAGAGAATGCTTTTCATTATCCTCACAGTGAAATCGTCGCTACCAGCCATTTCAATAGACACAGTTCTTCATGGCTTGTCATCTGACAGCACCCGAAGAAAGCAGATACTTTTTCTGATTTAAAAACTTTACCCCGGCTCAAATTCTTGACGTTGCAATCAATCAATTGCAGCTCAATCCGCTAATGACCTAGACTTGTTTCTTGCCTCTGAACCTGATAAATACGCTATGAATATGTTATGGCCTTTAAATATATCAGACCAATGTGTCATATCTGTAAATTTCTGGTATCAACAAGAGAAAAAATTATTAAGAAAACCGTTTAGCAAAACGAAAAAGCAAATTGAGACGGTCTCAACGATTTCTTCAGAAACCTTAACTGTGCTTCCTCGATAGTGGAGTATACTCCAGTGCAGATATGATTACAGATCTATTTCTTTTTGGAATGAGAAATTTTATCCCGAATAGGGAAAAATAACCATCAAATCGAAAAAAAAGTCTTGGTTTGATTCAAGTTTTTTAGAAGTTATTACGGACAGAGCTGTAAGTTTCCAATGTTGTAAAGCTAAACCTTCTGAAAAAAACCGTAATAAGTTCAAACAAGCGAGAAAGACCTGTAATGATCATATTCGGGTAATCAAATTTTTGCACGACAAAAAAGACTACAATGTCCCCAAGGTAGGAAACATTGTTGGTCATTTGTAAAAAAATATACGAAATACTAGTTCGTCATCGGTTTCAAAGCTCGTTTTCAATGACACTCCTTTTATGTCAGCTCGCACAAGAAAGAGCCAATTTACTTGTAGGATAGTTTGCTTTTAATTCGACGCTGTCAGATAGTGTGATGATTCCTTCTGTAAGTCTTCATTCGCACTCGTACAGTTGCAAGAGTATTGAAAGATCTCGTTATAAACAAATCCGCTGGCCTGGATCCTTTCAATTGTTCTGAAAAAGCGTCTTTCCAAGCTGGTAAAGCCATTTCGTATGCTTTTTCATCTGTAATAATTCAATGGTCTCTTTCCGAGTGAAAGGAAAACAGTATTTGTCGAGCCTGTCTCTAAAAAACACGAATCTTTTACCCCCACTTATTAAGGTCCAATGGAACTTGCATCCCTTCTTTCCTAGGTCATGGAAATACTAATAAATTATCAGCTCAAGAAATATCCTGCAGAAGGAAACTTTTCAATGACTAGTAGTATGGCTTAGCAATAGGTCCACTGGTGATCTGATGAACAGTGGCACAAATTTTTACACAGTTTTCAAAAGTATTTAAAAGAGTTTGGCTACAAGCTCTTTTATCGGAAAAACGTGCATTTGGTATTGATGAATCTCTTCTAAATTACAGTAGAAACTACCTTTCGAACCTCTCAATACAAGTAGTGTTGAACGTTTTAAGTATGAAATTCATAAAATTAAATGCTGGTGTGCCACAAGGCTCCATTTTATCTCCGACTCTCTTTCTCATATTCATCAATAATCTTGCACCTTGTGCGGAATGACCACATATTCGAAGTCGCAAAAAATGCTGCTAAGCGTTTAGGTTTCCTTATCGATGCAAAAAATAACCCGATTGAATCTAGTCTCGTGGATAGATAGAGGTGACCGAAAGATAGATAGGGGACCGAAAGTTAACCGAAAGTTAACCAAAACACTTGAATCTCTCGGGCACCGGCGCAATGTTTCTTATCTTGCATTATATGATCGTTATTTGTATATGAACAGTGTTCTAGTAAAATACACAGTTACATTTCTCGCCTTAAAAATTCAACCTACATTTCAGGGAATACCCATCAGTTTTACCTGGAGCCCAATTTCAGATGTACTGTTAAGTTCAGAGATTCTTTCCTTAGCCTCACTAAGTACACGATTCTGGAATGTTTTACCAGACCTAATATTTCCCTTCCATTGGGTGGTTCAGACAATAAAAACCAATGTGCATAGGTGTCTTTTAAATCCTCTCCAACTTTCCTAAGCTCTAGCACTTTTCTCAAAAACTTTAAGGGTAGTCATAATCCCTTCAATTTTCACTATTTTTACTTGCGACTTAAAGGTACTATAAGGCAAGTTATACATTCGTAAAAAAAATCGAACTCGAGATGTTGATCAGAGTTGACATTAGGATGATACGAGTAGCGAATACTAAAAAAGTGGGTCTCGCAATTCTGTCTGTCTGTCTGTCGGTTCGACTACAGCTTAAACGGCTCGGCCGATTTTCTTTAAACTTGGTAGATATCATTTTTAATTTTTCCCCCCCCCACGTTTTTTTCTTTTTGTTTTTTTAAGACCTAAAATAACGGTACCTGTCATACGAATTTTTTTTCGAAATTTTATAAATATTTTTTTTTCTAAAAACTCTTCGACAGATTTAAAAAAAAAAGATACAAAAAATTTCATTTAGTTAAAGCTAGGTACTAGTTGAAAAAAATTTTCCGAAAAATGGTCATTGAGGGTACCTATGCAGGAACCATTTTTTTTTTGTTTTTGATTTTCTCAAAAACGAAACAACCGATTTTGATCATTTTTTTTGCTAAGGCTCCCCAAAAACTTAAATAGAATTATGTATTCAAATTTTCAAAAAAAAAAAATTTTTGAATTTAAAAAAAAAAACTTAAATTTCTTTTTCCAAAACTCAATATTTCGAAAACTCCATGCTAGAGTTTTTTTAAACTTAATAAATAAAAGTTCCTAATATAATTTATAAGATGTGAGAAAAAAAAATTATTTTACCTAAAAACAAATGTTAAACATTTAAAAAAATGGTTTTCAAAAATCGTATTTTTCTCTTATTTTTTATGATCTTTAATTTAATAAAAAAATGAAATTAAGATATTTAAGCTTATACCTACCATAGACTATTTTTTTCGAATAGAGAAGCTTCTAAAAAGTTTAAAACACATTGTATTTAAAAACTTTAAAATAAATATTTCTTGAATTTTTGAAAAAAAAAAAATCTATTTTTTCTTTTTTTTTTTTGAAAATTCGATATCTCAGAAACGGCTCAATATTTTTTTTAATTTTTATTCGAATAATAAGAAAAAATTTATATTGGCGTACCAAAATTTTTTCTTAAAAATCTTTTAAAAAGTTTGTATATAAAACCTTTTGTTTTGTTCTTGCATAAATTCATATTTGCATAGTATTCTGTTTTTGCCTTTTACTACTAAAAGAATTTTAAAAAAACTAATTTTATACTTATGAACAGTTTTCTCCCATAACATTCGTTTTTAAAATTCCTAGTCTATTACATAGGAGTAAGTTCGTGCGACCCAGTCGTGCATTTTATTTTTCTTAAATTATAGCCTTAACTATTTAAAATAGGTAGAAACCTTATAACGATATATTTATTTGTTCTAAAGTTTTGAAATGCAAAAAGTAATTTTTAATCACAGTACAGTGTTATAGAAATTACGGACACACCTAAGGGTATATGATGTCCGAGTTGCCTCCCATGAAACAGCTAAAACTCTTGCCTGGAACTTGGCGCTAGAGTTGCTGTTTTTTTTTAAATTTTGAACAGAAATTTTACATTTGATTATCGCAAATTCAAATAAGCGGTATAAACTGCTCCAACTGTTGTACAAGAAATAAAAAATTACTAAGCGTTTTTTTTTTCTAAATTTTTGAAACCAAATTATATTTTAATTAACCTTCTGATTATCACTTATTTTTTTGTTAAACAAAAAATACTTCGGAAAAATCACAAAATTTATTTCCAAAGGCTAAATAACCGATGATGGCATTATAATAAAATACTTGCTAAAGGCATTTTCCCAAATATCAGTAAATCAATTAATTATAAGCGTTCTCTTAAAACGAATTCTAAATAATATTATGCTATCAATAATATTCTCATTTGAGCTACATGACGTCAATTTCCTTTTAGTTTTCATATAAATAATTTTATTTAAATAAAAAAAAAACAAGAACAAACAAAAATGAGGCATTAATAATGCCACGATTTGTTGAAAACATTTTGTCTAACCAAGACAACCGATCTTTTTTTTTAATGGACATAAATTAAAAATGAAAAAAACTTTAAATCGCCATCAACATAAAAACATTAAAAAGTCCATCAGTTCAATCAAAACAAAATTTTTAATCTATTAACGTAAATAATGTAAGGGAAAAAACATTGAAAATTATTTGTAGGTCATTTTTATTTATCTTTATCTGCGAACCTGACATTAGGCTATATTTACATCAAGGGGACAACTATACTGGTGTGAGCAAAATTAAATTCGGAAAATACAATTTTGTTGACTCTCTGGGGCGTGTAGGAGAATTTCAAATTTTTATTCTGCGCGAATGGTGAGGAATTGGTCTTATTTGATGCGACTGAAGAGCATTAGACTTGAATCAATATAGTTTTAGTTTTATTCAATACCACCGGCTGAGTCATTTAAAAAGATATTGGAAGCTTCCAAGTCTCCAGTTAGAGATACCGTACATATGATCGAACTATTTCTTTCCTTTTCACCTGTGTTGGACTATCATTACACCAAACCAAATTTTAAATATCCTCCAAGAGACGGTCTTGTCATTGCGAAGTTCCTTTTATCTTAGGGGTTTGTATTCGGAGGAAAATTATAGGTTTTTTTCATTGCTACCGACTAACTTCACATGAGGGATAATAATTATTAATAGTGTTTTTTTTTTGTTTTATTGAACATATACAATTGGCTTACAACTAATAACATACTACATATGTATGTATGAAAATTTACATTTGTTGGCTCGTAGGGGGCCTAACTATACATATACAGTGACTTAAGTGTAATTATTTTTATATAAAATTTACTGGACAAAAAAAAATTTAATTTAAAAGGTCGTTTGACTGTATTGTCCACAGGGTGTTCATTCCTGGTTGTCAGTGGTGATTTTTGTGGGTTGTGGGCAGGGATGGCGTTTTAGCCGTGGTGGTAGGCTGACCCAATGCCAGCGTAAAACGAGACTACTTCCTCGTTGTCCATGATTACGTTGTCATCCAGAGTTTCCATTACTCTGAGGTACCTCGGTTAGGGATGTCGTTGTTCTGTGGTCATCCTTCTCATAAGCTGATTCGGATGGTCGATGAATTAATAATAGTTTAAGTCACTAGACCTCACCTTACCAGGAGGTGTGGCTCCAATAATTTCACATTTTCTTATAACTTTTTTTTTTAAATTAAGTGTTAATGTGTTGATGTTAAAAGCGTGAATGTAGTCTGAAGTTTTATTTCTGAATCATTGGTCCTTTCCATGCTACCCTTTTAATTGAGTAAAATAATGCACGATTTGTCTTAAGCTAAGAGCAGACGGCATATAAAAGCAGCAAATGTTTGCCGTTCTGACGTCATTTTTACGTAATCATTTGCGACTATTGACGCTTATCATCTGAACACTCTTTTGGGATATTCCACACATGCACGCAAATGGTTTGCAGACGATGTGCGACGGCGAGATCGCACATAAAATGTGCGGCATTTTTACATATCGTCTGAACACCCTCGCACATTTTTTGTGACAGTTTGTGTGCATGTGAGAGCATGTGCGACCGTCCCATTCATTTGCGATGACACGAAAACAAGACCACGCAAATGTGCATATTTCCAGTAGTAATTGTGAAGTTGTTGTCATAGCATCGGCGTTCAATTTCAAGAAAAAAAAAAAAGAAATGAGCGAATCAGCACAAATATATATCGAGGAGCCTCGGCAAAGTAACATAGGCCACATAAGAAAATCTGAGTCTAGTAGTCGAATAGACAATTGGACGACTGACGAAGTTAAATTTCTGATTACTGAGCTGTGGAGAAGCGCCCTAGGCTTTGAGATACAGGTTCGGCAGAATTCAAACTCGGAAAGCTGGATTTTTGGCGTGAGGTGGTCGACGAATCCTTCCGTCTGGTGATGCAGAAGACAGTCCTTTGTCCACACACTGCTTACCCGTAATTGCTCCACACCAGATTCTTCGTGACTTTTTCCATCTTCATCTTCTTCAATATCTAATGCCAAAACAATAGCAGCCCACTTTATTTCTGACATTTTCAATTAATTTCAGCACTTTATTAAATAATTTACATACATATGAACGTTCGCCAACAATCACAAACTATGCGCAAAACACAATATTAAACTATCTATTGAATTATCGCAAACCTGCATATGATCGCAAATGGGTGATGTGCGGATTTTTCCGCGCGGTGCTGCAAGACACAGCCGAATCACCCGAATCGCCACCGTCCATGAGAGTGTACAGGAGAATCTGAGGAAGTCAATTCCTCGCGGCGCACAAGAACTAAGAACCTTTCGCAAACCACAAATTGGCGACTTTATCGTCATGAATTGGGCCTTCACCCGTACAAACTTCAACTGACCCAGGAGTCCTCCCCGAGGGGTTTGACCTTGTCGCGGTGGGGAGGCTTACGTCTATTCTCCGCCTACTCGACCAGCTGGAGATTTAGACAACTAAGAAAACCCAAAACAAGAGGAAAAGGGAGTGAGAATGTTAAAACGGTGTAAAATGGTTAAATCTCCGGCTACTTGCGTGGCTGGAGATTTTCAGGTATTTTAAGGTTTTAAAAGGTGGAAGAAGGGTGAAATTGGAAATTTAAGGTTTTAAAAGGTTTAAGAAAGGTTAAGTCTCTGGTTACTTGCGTAACTGGAGATCTTATTTGTTAGTAGCAAATAATAGTAGGACCATCGTCCTAGTTCTTTTAGAACAAAGATTATAAGTATCTTTCCTAGTTCTTTTCAGAACAAAGATTAGGAGTGTCTTTCCTAGTTTGCCGTAAGGTGAGCTAAAGACTAGAAGTGTCTTTCCTAGTTTGCCGTAAGCCGTAAGGTTAGCAAAAGACTAGGAGTCTCTTTCCTAATTCGTCGCATGGCGAATGAAGACCAAAAGGAAGCACACTAAAGTGTTGGTTACTACTTCGACTAACTTCTTGGTGTGTGCATCCTAAGGGTTGGCAGGCCCAGAGTTTTGCAGGAACTCATCTGTAAGTGACCTCGGTTGCGAAGCTCCACCGGAAGCTATCTTCTGGTACCATGGGAGATACCACCCATTTGAGTTTGAGGATTGAGTTTTACCCTCTGCTCAAACCCTATCTATGAGGTAGGCCCCCTAGTGGGAACATCATGGTGATGGTGGCGTGGTTTATTCCGAATGCAGAGACACATGGTTTTCAAGATTCTTTTCTTAAATTTAAGAGGTGTTAGATAGACCTCGCCTCCAAGCAAGAGGTGTGCATATGCTAAAACATATCACAACTTTGCGACTGAGATGGCTTCGGCTATGTCGGGGTTAATAGTTAGGACTCAATCTGACTCCGATGAAGGTAGGCCTCCCGTAGGGTAGAGCTGGCAATCGGCAGGTACTCACGTAAAACCAAAAGACGATTCTGACCCAGGAGTTCAGAGTAAACGACCATAGGCAACGACGTGTGTTTGCTTTTTAGGTCTGAAAAAAAAAAAAACTGGTTGGGGGAAAAAATTGAAACCCATATCTACCAAGTTTGAAGAAAATCGGCCGAGCCGTTTAGGCTGCAGTCGAATAGACAGACAGACAGATAGACAGAATTGCGAGACCCACTTTTTTCTTCGCTATCATCGTAATGTCAACTTTGATCGAAATCTCGAGTTCGATTTTTTTTAACGGATGTATAACTTGCCTTATAGTACCTATAAGTCGCAAGTAAAAATGGTGACACCTAAGGCTAGCCGCGCACTAGCAATTTTTAGTTGCGAAACTGCTTGGTTCGAGCAACTAAAAAGTTTGTGTTTTGACACAAACTAAACGATTGCCTAAAATAAGTTCGCCATTTTATTGAACATATAATTATCTGCAAATTCACGGACATTCAACCAAACAGTTCATCTGTTTTCTATAAGTAACCAAACAGTTTCGCAACTAAAAATTGCTAGTGCGCGGCTAGCCTAAGTGTTCAGGTGTGTTTTAAAAACAACTCAGATCGATCAGAGCACGCTTGCCTCAGAACAATAAAAGAAAAAAGCTTTTTCTTGACGACTCGACTGTCGTTTGAAAGAGTGATAAGATAGTTTATAATACACTTACGCCCTCTTATTTAACACCATTTCATGGAAAGCTAACAATCCGTTAGTAAATTAATATAGAGCATAGTAGAGACACTAGGAAGCTGATAACAGAAAGAGAACAATTTTTTTTTTAAGAAATCTGGTTTCAAACAAAGTTTGATCCAGCAGATTTTTTATTTTGTTTCCGCACCACAGCTGTCCGTTCAAAGCAGACTTCACTGTATATTGTATTCTAAAGTGAAAAATAAAAATCAATTCCATAAATTATAGATTTGTTATTGATATTGGAATCTTATGTTCTAAGGAAATCAAAATCATAAAATCATCAAAAGTACTGCATTTTTTTCGAACAATTACAGTATTTTATATCTTTGTTTCTTAAATTTACGAGTTTTGAAACAAAAAATCGAAATGGAATTTAAAATTTTTTTGTTGAAATGATAAACGAATTTTTTTTCACCCTCTCATTGTTTACATTGAAGGCCACACGAGCGCATCCAGATTTTTATTTTTACTATATTCACCTAAATAATTAAATTTTATTAATTGCCTTTCAGATGCGGTAGTCCATTCCATCAGTTAATAGGAGGCAACTTTGTGTTTTCAATTAAATAAAACCTCAACATCCAGAACTCCTCCATAGATAAATTTTTAAATAGATCTAATAATAAACATTTTTTTTAACGAGAGTGAGTCTTTATTTCTGAACAATGTTATGATATTACTTAGCATTAGTTTTTGAGTATAAATACTGCGGGATTGATTTGTGTTTTTGTATATTTTAATTTTAAAGGGAAAATTCTGAGTCTTAGGAAAGAAAAAATTTAATAGTTTGAATAGACTTGTAGAAGATAATAAGGAGGAATATTTATCTTCTTTGGAGTTACGTTCTAAAAATCACTATACACTGTGCTGGAAAGATTTTTTTTTTTGTAAATTTCTCCAAATGAAGGAACATCATTACAAGTACAGACTTGAAAGACTTTTCTTCAGGATAGGAATTAAATTTTAAAAATTCTTTAAAAAAAAATATTACAGCCTTGAAACTTGGTGAGAACGTTTATCAAGTCAAGAATCGATAGAGTGGAAAACATTTGTATTCCAAGGCCAAATAAGAGGAGGTGCAAATTTATAAAATAAAATACACGACTGGGTGACTAGACGATGAGCTCCTGTGTTCAAGTTGGTTATAAAGGGTTTTCCATTAAGCTTTTCTTTGAATTTCTGTAAATTTGAATAAAACAAACTGTGGGTTGATATCATTATAATCAAAACTAAATTTATGAGTTTAAACCTCAATAACGAAAACTGAACTGAAAATTATTTACTAAGAAGGACAAAGTAACCCATTTTGTAGTTTCATTCATTTCATTCCAATAGCCACCCTTAGCTTTCGTTGTATGGAGCGCATCCGCTTTCAGGCCAGTGATGGTTTGTTGTATGTTGGCATAGCTTTGTGAGTTAAGAAAACTCTACAAGAAGAAGTCTAACAGAGTCAAATCGCACGATCTCGATGGCCAAATCACATCGCCTCCGCGTGGGCCTAGCCAACGTGGGTCTCAAAGAAGTATGAACCGATGATTCCGCCAGCCCAAAATCCACACCAAACAGTGACACTCTCTGCATGAATTGCAATTTGGTGCATCTCGTGAGGACATTGATCGTCCCAAATTCTACAATTTCGCTTGATGAGGAGCTCATTCATTCAGATATAAGCCTAGTCACTGAATGTGATCTTGCAAACTGAAATTGGGGTTAACTTTCAATCGCTTGAGATCTCTGTTAGTGAACATAATTTTATTTTAAATAATTTTTCGCGCACTAAAGGGATTATGGCTACCCTTACTTTTTCAGCACAATGCAAGCGTTTAAGGAAAGTTGCAGATGGTTTTAAAGAAGATAAACATTGGTTACAAAAAAGGAAATTGTACTAGAGGTTTGGACGAATGTAGGCCTTATAGATTACAGCCAGCGCAGAAGGGGTAACACATTTGATTCGTCGAAGGAAACCTAAACACTTGCCAGCATTTTTAGCGACGTCGAATATGTGGTCATTCCACACAAGGTGGTCTGTTATGCACATACCTAGAATTGAAAGCTGTTCAGTTTCCTCAATGCATATGCTGCTCATGGATGACGGCATTGCGGTTGGTCAACGCTTCAGCGACAGGATACAACATGGAATCTTTGAAGCATCAAATTCTAAGTGGTCCCCCTTTGGCAATGCTTTCGAGATCTGGATTGAATGAGCTTATCATACGGTGCTGTTGTAAATGCACATCCGAAGAACAAGGACATGCATCTGTAAACGAACATAAGAAGCTGACAGTGCTGTCTTCAGCAAAACAATTTAATGGTTTTAAAGTTTTAGACAAAAGCTCATTGATGAACATCAGAAATAGAGTCGGATACAAAACAGAAACCTGTGGCACTCCAGCATTTATTTTACGAATATCAGACTTAAATCCATTCATCACTTCTTATATTAAGCGGTTCAGAAGACAGTTTCTTATCCATCCATTATTATGCACGCATTTTCGCTAAGAGAGCTTGATGCCAAACTATCAAATAATTGCCACTCCCCGTTGAACACTAGCATCATTGCCATATCTCCCTAAGTTTGTTAAAATCCTCTTAAGGAAAAAAACAGTCCCTTCGACTTAATCAGCAATACTGACCAAACAAACGGACATATATACCAACCACTGACATATCAAACTCATCAACCAGAAGTTGCGAGGAGTCACATGCTCCTACGGGCCTGATGGAGGGATGCATTTTCCAGTGGGAGTAAAGGAAAGGACCACGCCCTTAAAAGGCGTCTACTTCTTCTCAACCAGGTGATTATGTGGTGACGCAAACATTTCTTCAATGACTTAAAAGTACATTCCGACATTTCAAGATCAACTGACAGACCATTAACCTAACCTATTAGGAGTGTCTTTGAAAACGAGCGTAGGAACCGAAGGCGAAGTGGAATTTCGTAATGTTTGTATAAATGACCAAAATATTTTACTACCTTTGGTAAATTGTAGTGTTTTTGTTCGTTGAGACCGTCCCATTTGGCTATCTCTTATTGCCATACGGTTTTTTAAAGAATTTGTTCTCTAACAAAGTTTTGTGAGACGATAAAATTGCAGATATGACACAATGGTCTGATGTGCCTACTGGTGATAATACACTTATAGTGTGTCTGTCAGGGTCAGAGGACCTATAGTTCTTGACATTAATTTGCCAAGACAAAATAAATAAACGAATTCTAACTTGACAGATGAAGCTTCAACAATACGGCCACAATCACCTGTTCAAAAGTCACCATTGGAAAACACTTTTCTATGTAAGTTAATAAGTTAAGTTAAGCATTCGTAAAAAAAATCGAACTCGAAATTTCGATCACACTTGACATAACGATTATAGAAAAGACGAAAAACATGAGTTCTGGAAATTCTTGGCAGATAGCATTTTTAAATTAATCCCTGCCATATTTTTTTAGACCAACAATTACAATACCTGACACACAATTTTTTAAAAATATTCAAAAAGAAATTGTTTTCTAAAACAATGTTCTAAGGACTTAAACATAATGTTATTTCGTAAAAACTAACTAATGGTTGAAAAGAAAAAAATCAGAAAATGATTAAAAACGTCACCTTTCATAAAATCATTTCTTTTTTCGTCCAAAGCTTGAATATAATTCTTCTATTTGTGAGGGTGCTCTTAATTTTCTCAAAATTTATATAGCTGATTTTCATCAATTTTTTTATTCCGAATAAAAATTATGAATAGTATTGTGTATTAAAATTTTCAAGAAGAAATATTGCTTCGATCTTAAAAATAATTTTTTAAAAATAAATTTTTTTTAAAAGTCAATGTTTCGCAAATAACATGTTTGATTTCATGAAATTGGGCAACTAACAGATTTTTAATACTATCTACAACACTTAGAAAATAAAATGCACGACTGGGTCGCACGAACTTGTTCTTATGTAAACGACTAAGAATTTCAAAAATGAATGTTTTTGAGAAAAACTGTTCATAAGCATAAAATTTCTTTTTTTAAAAGACAAACAACTCCTTTAGTATTTGGAGCTAAAAACAGGATGCTATGTGATTCAAGCAAATATTCAGCCTTATTTTGACTTTCGATTTCATTAGAAAGTATGTCGAATTCGAATAATTTGTATTTTGAGATTCGAACGATTCGAAAGTTCACCTTATCAATGGAAAGTTCATTTATCTTTCGAAAACTAAGCAAATTTTCACTTTCGAAAGAAATGTCATTTCTTTCTCGTTCAATTTTTTCTAGCGAATAGATTCATAAAACATGTAAGTTTAGTATAATGTTAGTAGTATTGGATGCATAAAATGGATGTGATGCATCCATTATCCTTCTCCTATACAACTGCTCCTCATCGTTTTCTCTTTTCATACATAAAACAAATGCCATTTTGATTTTTTAACGTCTGGCTTCAATTTATCAATTATTTTCATAAAACAATTTACAAATGGTAGTTCAAAATTCAAGTGTGACCAGATTTGTGTAAATTAAGTGGCCTTGAAGTTGCTTTCTTTTTTTGTTTATCAATTTGGAAAACAAAATTAGTTTACATGAAAATTAAAACATAAATCAAGTATTTTATTATTCAGGGAAGTTTTACCCTTATTTAACATCTTTTTGATATCAATAAACTTACCATACTGTTTTCTAAATGCTCCAAAATTTGAAAATGTCAGTTTTTATTGATGTATTCAAATTCAAACTTTACCGGGCCGTTAGCATCACTTATCTTTACTTTATTTTTCTTAAATAATAAAGTTTTATTTTTAGACCATATTTTTTTTTTTAAATAAAAATTATCAAAAAAAAAAACAGCTTGGTCATACTAAATCAGATAGAAATGTCAGTAAATTTCAAACAGCTGATTTCGAAAATGAATTTAATTGAGGTTCATTTTATGCAATCATTCGACAATGAACATTTTTCGTTCGAATGTCAAAATATGGATAGTTCATTCGAATGAAAGTATCTATTCTATCGAATTAGCTATTCGTTCGAATCTCAAAATAAGGCTGATTAGCTTGTGCACAGGAACAAAAATTATAAGTCTGTACTGGTTTCTTAAAAAAATAAGCTTTTATATACAAAATTTTTAAACGGTTATAAGAAAAAAATTTGGTACGCCAATTTAAAGTTTTTATTATTTTTCAAATAAAAATTAAATTTACAAACAAAAATAAATATTGAGCCGTTTCTGAGATATCGAATTTTCCAAAAACTCAAAAAATATTTTTTTTTAAGTTTTGAAATGCAATGTTTTTCAAACTTTTTAGAAGCTTCTCTATAAAAAATTTCACTAAAATCTGTTTTGTCTGTAATTAGAAATTCTAAATTTGAAAAAATGGTCCTTTGGTAGGTATAGTCAGTAAAATCTTGATTTCAATTTTTTTCTTATTTGATCGTAAAAATTAATCAAAAGAACAAAAAAATTTTCAAAATTCTCGGAACCATTTTCGAGCAAAATACGATTTTCGAAAACCATTTTTTAACATTTAGGTAAAATTATTTTTAGGTAAACTAAATTCTTTTATTTACATCTTATAATTTATATCAAAAAACTTTTATTTATCAAGTTTTAAGAAAATTGAGCATGGGGTATTCGAAATATTGAGTTTTCAAAAAAATTGAAAATTTGTTTAAAAATCCAAACAATTTTTTTTTAAATTTGAAAACACAATAATATTGAAACTGCTGCGGAGCCTTAACATAAAAAAAAATGATCAAAATCGGTCGTACCGTTTTAGAGAAAATTAAAAACAAAAAAAATTTATGAAACAAAAACTTGAAATTAAGACATTACTGACAGTAGGTAGAATTTTAATTAATTTTTGACTTTCTCAGTATCGGCAAAGTGGATTTTCATGAAATTTTTATACAGAAAATTATAAAAAGCTTGAAAAACATTGAATATCAAAACCTAAATACTTGTTTTTGGAATTTTTGAAAAATTCGATATATTAAAAACAGGTCAATTAGCTCTCTTTGAAATTTGATTTTTCTTGTACAGTATTAAAAACTCAAAATTGGCGTACCAAAATTTTCTCTTAAAAATGTTTTAAAAAAATTTTGATTTTCTCAGAAAACCGCTAAAAAGATTTATAATTTGTATTCTTTTATAAATTCATATTTGCTTAATAAATCAATCTGTTCTTAGCTCCAAAAACTAAAAGAGTTGTTTTCGTCACTTAAACATGCTTCAGAAAATGTTTCTCTAATAAAATCTATTTTTTAAATTTTAAGTCTCTTAAATATTATAAGAGCAAGTCCATACGACCCAGTCGTATGTTTTATATTTTTTAAGCAAGTACACGATATGTACATGTGTATATGATGAAATAAACTCCTTTTGATTTTTATATCAATAATGTATTCATCCGTCAATCAAGCTGTTAAAAGGGTTAACATTTGCATGTAGTTAAGGTATATACCTATGCATGTTGCTCCATTAGGAACAAAATTTGATTTCCATATTTTGAACGCTGAACTTTATTCATTAAAAAGTTATACCAATATTGGAAGGAGCTTCAGGTACTCCAAACTCTAACTCGTTTACCATTCTAAGCTATGTACGTTGAGTGCATGAAAATTGGCTCTTCAAATAAATTTCCACCTTTACGGTGAAGAGTGTTTCCTAGAAAAAAAATAAATCAACTATAATTCGAAGGGTTCTCTGAATTCAAATTTAAATCTTGAAATTTAAGCATTTAATTTAATTTAACATACCTACATAATTTAATTTAATTTTGACGAAATCTAAAATGAATGCCAAATGTCAATCAAATAGTGATGTGATATGCATAGCAACCTCCTGTGGTTGATAAAATAGTCTAACCGGGATGGCATGACCAACATTGAACACTAATTTCAATATTCTCTGATGTTGCCAGATTGGAAAAAATCATAAGAAACAAAAAATATTTATAAAAAGTTTATCAAACCTATGTAGGTATGTGTTATGTTAATATTAAGCTTGATACAGAATAATAGTTCGATTGTTTTTAGAGCGAAAGGCATTAGAATTAAGGTTTATTTTAACCTAAGCAAGTTAGTATTAAGTTATTGATAAGTAGGCTGATTTTTATGAATTTTTGTCTAGTTTTAAGTTAGTTATAATAAGATAATGAATAGTAAAAATAAATACACAAAAAAACGAATAATATTATAAATTATATGTCCTGAAGTGGGCGTTAGGGTGTGTTTACACCCATCTTCAGGCCTTTTTTAAATTACTAATTATTTATATATGTATGTATCTCTTAAAATATCATTAGTTTTAAATGATTTGAAATTGAAATGGAGTTTAAACCACCCGATCAAATTCGATCCAGGTATCTATCACCAGGCTAAAATCGAATAAAGCAGTTGGTAACCATGGTTTAAAGGTAAAGCTTTTCAAGCTTGCTGGAGATGATCTGCCCTATCCATAAAAATAAAGGTTATCACCTTCTCTGCCCCAATTACAGAGGCATTAGTTGCTTAAACATCGCCTATAATATCCTGTCAAGCGTATTATGTGAAGACCTCATGACATTTACTGGTGAATTTATTGGCTCTTTTAAGTCTACTATCGATCGACCAAATTTTCACAGTGCTAGAGAAGACCTAAGAATTTAATATCGAATAATACCACCTTTTCATCGATTTCAAAGCAGCTTAGTGAACAGTGTGAACAGGAATGAACTATACAGTGTCATTTAAAGTCTTGGTATCCCTGTCAAACTGACGTTGGAGAAGGCTCGCTGCTTAGTCAAAATTGGAAGAGATTCAACCGAAACCTTAGTATGTCAATTTAGGAATAAAACCATATCGAGAATTATCAATGAGACGCTGCACAAAACTCTATTATCCTGGCCTTGCTCTATGGTGCAGAAGCATATACCCAATCCCAGGCGGATGAAAACACCCTTGGTGTATTCGAAAGAAAAGTAGTACGCACGAAGTTTGGGCTGGTTTGTGTGGATAGATAAATAACACCTGTAGAAGACAATGCAACCACAAATTATACGAGCTGAACAACCAAAACGGTTTGTTATTCAAAATTGAAGACAGCAAGCTGGAGATCGAGAAAGCTGTCGGAGTCTATTACTTGAGGCCCAGAAGTATCCCGCGGTCTAGGTCCACCTAAAGAAAGAAAGAAAGATTTGTAATTTCAATAGATAAAAAGCTTTTTCTTATTCTCTTATTCTCCTTTTTAACTTGCGACTTATAGGAAAGTACTATAAGGCAAGTTATGCATTCGGAAAAAAAATCGAACTCGAGATTTTGATCAAAGTCGACATTGCGATGATAGCGAAGACCAAAAAACTGGGTCTCGCAAATTTCTCTGTCTGTCTTTTCGACTACAACCTAAACGGCTGGGCCGATTTTCTTTAAACTTGGTAGATATCATTTTTAATTTCCCCCCCCCCACGTTTTTTTTTTTTTTTAAGACCAAATCTAACGGTACTTGCCGTACGAAATTTTTTCCAAATTTTATAAATATTTTTTTTTTCAGAAACTGTCCCACAGAATTAAAAAAAATTCATTAAATTTCATTTAGTTAAAGCTAGGTGATGGTTGAAAAAAAATTTCCAAGAAATGGCTATTTTTGTAGCCCCTCTGGAACCATTTTTTTGTTTTTGATTTTCTCGAAAACGGTACAACCGATTTAAATCATTTTTTTATGATAAAGCTCCTCCAAAGTTTAAATATTATAGCATATTCAAATTTTCAATTTTTTAATTTTTGGATTTTTAAAATAAAATTCTAAATTATTTTTTGGAAACTCAATATTTCGAAAACCTATCCTCGATTTTTTTCAAACTTGACAAATAAAAGTTTCCTTACAATATTTGAGAAAATAAATTTTGTTTTACCTAAAAATAACGATACCCACCATACAAATGTTAAAAAATGGTTTTCGAAAATTGTATTTTTCTCGTAAACGGTTCCGAGAATTTTGATAAATTTTTTTTTCTTCTGTTTAATTTTTACGATCTATAATTAAATAAAAAAAAAAATTGAAATTAATATATTACTGACTGTACCTACCATAGAACCATTTTGTCGAATTTTGAATTTCTCATTATCGGCATAACGGATTTTAATGAAATTTGTATAGAGAAGCTTGTGAAAAGTTTAAAAAACACTGCATTTCGACACTTTAAAAAAATAGTTTTTGAACTAAAAAAAAATTATTTTTTTTTTTTCGAAAAATTCAAAATCTCAAAAACGGCTTCATATTTTTTTTTCAAAATTTTGTATATACAAATTTTTTTTTAAAGAAACCACTACAAAGACTTATAATTTTTGTTCTTGCATAAATTCACATTTGCATGGCATACTATTTTTACCTACAAATACTTAAGAAGTTGTTTTAGTCATTTAAAAAATGAATTTTATGCTTATAAACAGTTTTTCTCTAATAACATTCATTCTTGAAATTGTTAGTCTTTTACATAGGAGCAAAGTTCGTGCGACCCAGTCGTGCATTTTATTTATTATTTATTAAAGATCTAAAAAAAGTACTTTTTATAATTTAGAATTTCAAATCAGTTCTAAGTTATTTTATTTTAATAGTTTATCAGATATGTATAACCAAATCTGAAAAGATCATCAAAATTAACTTATCAGCTTTTCGTCAGAGATAGTACTCCTGAAGAAAAATTAAAATTAAAATTGTATGTTACTCTAACTAGAATTCAAGACATCCGACTTGACAGTCCAACAGGGGTATTCAATTTTGTATTGCCAAATCTTTTAATCTGATCGGTAGGACAAGTATTGGTGAACTGACCCTAAACATTGGACGTCCACACTCATGAATTCTTCAGCTGCATTACATGTCACTTGTACATTAGGGTGTGTCAAAGTGCTCAACTATGGTATTTTCAAATGTAATAGCTTTTAAATGTTGCATTGCTTATCAAAATTAAATCCTGCGTTTACAATTTTCATTTTAATTAATATCTTTGGCTCGCTCAAAAATAGGATGAAATCCAAAAAAAATTGATTTTTCGAGATTTTTGAAATATGTGTTGTTTTAAATTGCACCGTGTGGATACAAAAAAAATATATAAAATATTTTTAGTCTTCCAAGTCAAAGATAATTGCAAGGAAACACTTTTAAGCTTATATTTGATTAAATTGAACACTTGATAAAGAAGCTATGAAATAATAAAAGAAGGAAGAAAAATCATTTTTTTATGTGAAATCGTTTTTTTTTTTACAAAAAAAAAATTCTTAAAAATCAACGGAACCACCTACAATATCGTGGTATATCTTTTTGTAAAGACAAAAATTCTTTCTTTATTTTGTTTAGTTTTGTTTTTTAATAAACGTAAAAAAAAAATTACTGTAAATTAAATTTTTTTTTTCAACTTCAACCGATTTGAGCGAGCCAAAGACGAACGATATCTTATTTTTTTTTACATGTTCTTAAACCTCAGACCCTAATAGAACTTTTGGGCACTATTACATTTAAAAATTAGAGTACTTTTTTGCGGCCATACAAAAGTGACACACCCTGTTGTACATTAAGGCTGTGGAACCCTTTCCAGTTAATGTTTTAATCAGAATATATTGGGAGTTTGGATTTAGATATAGCAATATGAGTGTAGTCGATCGCTCCAAAATATCCTGGAAAAGTATATTTTTCTGCCAATTTTGCCATTTTTGTTACGATTTCCCTGCGACTCAACGGAAATCAAATACAAATGTGAGCCTTTTTTCATATGTATAATAGTGTAGGCCACGTGCTTAACAGTTTTGCATATAGTAGAGTGTTCAACTCCAACATTTCGTCCTACACCGAACTGAAATCCAATTTCACTCAGATATCTCAAAAATATCTGCATCATCTGCTCTGCTCTGCACCTCCTCTATGAGTCCCCTAAAAAGCCATTTAAGATTTTCTTTTGAATACCGAAACAAATACCAATGAAATTTTATATGATGTTTATGTTATTTCTGACTAAACCATTAATGTTTGCATGACCTTGAATAGATAAGAGATATAAAGGTTATTTTGTTTATATTCAATGGCATTTTAAAAACCTTGCCTGGCAATACTTGTTGACATGAGATGTGAGACAATTTGCTACTTTATTTCTAACCCCAAGCCACATCTGTTACATGCGTCATCTATTTCTCTTGACAAATGCCAAAACTTTGAGAAGTCTGTCATTTGAGGCTCCTTCTCTTAATGTTATCTTAATTAAATGAAAAGGTAGTTGAAATAATGTTACAGGTGGGTAGACACAATTTTTTCGATTGAAAGTTCTAAGGCTTTCTTTACATACGAGTATATCCATACGTATACCTACTACATAGATATGTAAGCTGTTATAATTGGTAATGAGGAGGTAAGTAAGTATAACATTTTTTTGCTCATCAGTAAATTATATGACTCAAGTACCTACTTATGCCAAACCTACATATTACGTCTACTTGCACATTTATGTTCCGAAACAAAAAGATGCCAATTACTACTGTATTAATGGGTATATCCTGGGGCAATCTTGTCAAAAGATTGATATTGTGAATGTATGCCGATTGTGCTTATACCAGAAATTGCAGAAAAGAAAAGAATTTCCCAATTCGGTGCTTAATTGTTCATTTTGACAATGGTTGACATAAAACGTTTATATAAATAATTGCGTGTTCAGGTATTTCTCGTTTTATTGGTGTGCTTTAAGGAACCGTAATTACCAAGTGCTAATAAAGTTAAGAAACACATAAAACTAAATTCACCAAGCTATAAAAGTCCACATTAAAGTGAGCACATAAAACAAACGTATTAGCTTTCAGAACTCCACTCAAGTTCTAACGAAAATGCGTTTAAAAACTTTCTAAATAAATTGTGTAAGGCAAACAATAAATTCGGGTTATAAGCCTCATTAAATTTAAACCGGTCAATAACTACCACCGTTAAATCCAATATATTTCTCGAAAAACAAGTTTAATTAACAAATTTCAAATAAGTCTCACATGATTTTGTATGTGACGTTAAGGAGACTTACTTCACTGCAGTTGGCACAGGTCAGAAGCATATCCTTTCTTGTAGATAAGCCACACCATACCGAGGTTCCATTCATCGTCCATACTTTCATTCGACCAAATGTTAGAGATAAGTAGGTGTATACTCCCTACCAAATAATCTTCTCCTGCTTTAAATAGTTCGGCAAGCAGTCCATACGCATCAGCAGTTTTTTACGCTTTAAGCTTGGCTATCCCTAACCGCACTTCATTTTAGTGGGGTAACGGAAATTTGACCATCATCGTCCAAGTTAAATAAATTATTCTGTCTAATAAGGGAATTTTGGTCATCTTTGCAATTAAGCAATCTAGAAAAGTGTTGCGTCCAGATTCTGAGTACTGGCTAGACATCTGCTACGATGTTCCCACTCTCCTCTTTGCAGGCTTGCGCTCTGGCCTTGTAGCCTCACCTTTCAGTAAAAATTTTGAACATCCCCTCGGCTGCTACAGCCCTCAATAGATTCATGTGCCAGCTTTACGTGCTCACTCCTCTATTTCCTCCTGAGAAGTCGGCGTTTCTTTATAAGTTTTTTCCCGCAGAGCCTCCGGGCTACTCTCTCAGTAGTTCTGGTTCTAACTAATTTACAGCAGGAGTTTCATTGTGGCCGCCTTGTGGGGGCACTTCTGATGGTTTGTTGGCAGTGATTCCAATAGTTTCAACAGTTATTGCAGAAAGATTAAGAGAGACTTGGTCAGCAAAAATCCTAGCGGTGTCTTGCGATCAAATTTTTTTGCAGCATTCGGTTGGCGTTGTGGCCTCATAGATATCCGCATTCTGAGCTATAACCAAGTAATGGTCAGAGTTAAAGTTGGCCCCTTGGAACGTTCGGACATCCACGATACTGGAAGCATGTCAGGCATCTAATGCAACATGATCAATCTGATTGACGGTTCGTTTATCCAGATACCGCCTGGTCCATTTGTGGTATATTCAGGTATGGGAATCAAGTTCTTGCTACGATGAAATTTCACCCCGCGCGCCGGCCGCGCCAAAATTTCAATCAGAGGGCTATGTCCTCTGACTATCGAACTAAAGATTTCCTTCCTTCTGAAGAATAGTCACAAATAATCTTGACATCGTACTTAGGTCACATATCATACGTATTCTCGAGGAGATTATAGAATTCTTCCTTGGTTGAGTCATCGTTTTCTTCCATTGGGCCGTGGACACAACGTGATAAACGTGATTTTTTTGAATTTGGCTCTGATGCGGATTATGACCAAGTGCTCGCTTACATTACGGAAGCATAAGACTTTTCAAGTTTTCCTCCTACCACAAAACCACAATCAAAGAGCCCCTGACCCTGCTCCTTGCAGCAGTCTAGGAAGTAGATGTCTCACGGTTACATCCTTCGTAATGCCTTCTCCATCCCTTGTTGGCTATTACATCAGCTTTAAGCATATCTAGACTTTCGGCAGCACGTCGTCTGTTTAATGTGCGGACATTCCTCGTGCAGATCTGAAAAAAATTGTCCTTGTTTTACGTGTTTGGGTGCCGTCAAACTTAAAATTATTATCCATATCCAGGGCTTGTTGTTGATTCGAAACCTTTGTTGTTTTCAGTGGTAGGGAAGATACTTCGAAACACAACCTTCTAACCTGGGAGAACAGAACCCTACAATAACTCCAAGATGGGGAGCCGGATAAACCGGTTTAGGCAGTTCGGACAGTGGTGGTTTATTGGCAAAGACCTGTGACTTAAGAAGAAGTTTAACTAGGTGTAATCGCTCGATCTCAGTGACCAATTCAAATCATCTGCGCGTGAGATACCCATGTTCAGAAAGCGCTCATGCAAAATGTTGAGGTGTATGGCATCATCGACCAATAGCGCTCGCCATTGACAGTGATAGCCTGACCAAGAAAGTATGCACCGTTGATGTCAGTAGCCCAAAATGCACGCCAAACATTGACTTTCTCTGGATGCAGCATATCCTGCATTTCGTGAACGAGATCAACCCATTGTGTTCGTCCCAAATTCGAAAATTTAGCTTGTAGACGAATATATTCATCCAGAAATTCTTGCGATCTTTCGACGAAAATTAGGGTCAGTTTCCAATTGCTCGAGATCCAAGTTATCGATCACATATTGTCTATGGTCTATAAATCTGAGTTCCTGGGTCTATGTCAGTTGAAGTTTTTACGTCATGACGCTAAATTCGCCGAGTTCTTGTGCATGGCGCGAAATTAACTGCCTCAGATTCTCCTGCACATGGACAGTGGAAATATTTTTGGCAGATCTTGCTTTGACGAATTGTTTATTGAACCGGTCATCTCGAATTTTTTCCTCTGGGAAGTTCGATTATGGTAACCGTAAAATGGAAAAAGTGCGCGATATGTTTCTCGGACAAGAAACCCGCTTTCATAAGACAGTTTAATCATTGGCACATGGTGTTAACGCTATAAATCTGACAGATTAAATATTAAAGAACAGCTAATTTGACAGAAGTAGCTTCAAGCATATCGCCTATCAAATTTCCGTGTTGGAAAACCCTTTATTTAGTTCTTTTTATAAAATTAATGACAAAAAATAAATTACCCAATTTACTTGTTAACTGAGCGAATGATATCTAAGGCTAGGCTAGCACATTCAATTTTTAGTTTCGCAACTGCTTGGTTCGAGCAACTAAAAAGTTTGTGTTTTGACACAAATTAAACGATTGCCTAAAATAAGTTCGCTATTTTGTGTAACATATAATATTATATGCACCTGCGCGGACATTCAACCAAATGATTCATCTGTTTTCTATAAGCAACCAAACAGTTGTTTACCTAAAAATTGAATGTGCGCGCCTAGCCTAAATCACCTAAATATGTGATGAACAATGTGCATACATGGAAGTATTAATTGCAGGCTGTACCCAATTCAATATTGGTACCGCTATAGTGCTGGACTCCTGCCTTTACCAACATGGCGTAGTAATCAATATTAAATTTCCTGAGAGCAAGATTGTTGCTGGTAATAAGGACCAATTTAACTTTTTCTTGAAGAAGAGTCTTCAAAGTCTGTTTGTTACGCAAGCAGTATTTGTCGGATTTTATCACAAGTGCTAAACAGGAGTCTGTGGCATCTAAAGCCTTTTTTGTCTCTTGATTGCAATCATTTTGAAATAAGTTGTTAGCTTTAAAAACAAAATTAAGCAAATCTCTTGCGACGGATTTTGTTGAAAGAAGAGGAAGTCAGTGCGATCCAGTCCTGAATTCCTGTATGCTTTATTCATTTCTGTAGCTTAGTAAAATTTGAACTTAGGAAACGCCTACAAATATACTCCTATACGTTCTTTAAGTTGACACCAGATGTTCCTTGGCTCTAATCTCTTTTAATGAATAAACAACTTTGTATCGTAACAATTATTCCGCTATCTTAAGGAAGCGATTCATTGCTTGTTGACGTATACTAAGCATCTGCTTTTTTGACAAATGTCAAAGTAGATTAATTTACAAAAATTAAAGCATCTTCCGATAGGGTGATATCTTTTGCGCCATATTGCAACTAATTCCAACCGAAATGCACACTTTCTTAATTCTCATAAATGTTTATGGTTTTTCAACGTTCATCAATAAAATTGTATTTTTTGTCACAGGTATGTATTTACGCCAGACCCTCGTTTATTGTCTTTTATAAGCCCTAAAATAAGAATACGAGCCTCCTTTTATGAATACCATATTTTTTGTTCTTTTTGGAGAGGTATTTATTGCATTATCATATTCTATCTCCGTTGAACCACTTACTCCCTATAAGTAGACAATAATTTGAAATGTGTCCCGTATTAACATACATTTAGTCACACTTCACACACGAACAAATTTAAGCATTTCTAATGTGAGAACAAGTACATCTGTGACAAAAATAAGTTCCTAAACCTATACTCTTATCTTAACCCTTTTACACTCTTGTATTATTTATTAATTTTAGGTTTTAGAATATTTTAGTAAGGACTTCTATAAAATATTGAGGAGTGGATAGACCTGGAGCTCTAAGACGAACAAATTCCTAGAACCACAATCAATCTATCAAAAATCTACCACAGAAAAAGTTTTGGGCTGATTTCAAGAGTAGTCCTACATTGTTGAAGTTTGCCGTCCAATTCAATAGCAGCTATATACTGGGACTAGAGCAATTTTCTATCATACATATATGCAGCAATCAAAGTTGATTCAGTTGAGCAATCAGCTCTTGGCCTGAAGTGTTATGTATTACAAATGAAATTAGGTCAAAAGTGCATGTTCGGCATATTCAAAAGGGCAAAGGTGAATGCGTTCCTTGTACACATCACTATAGGAACACCACCATCTCTATCGTCAGCCCTCCTGGTATGTATCTACGTACATTTTAAAACTTTTATCTGAAAGCACGTAATACACACAGTGCACTGCATTGCATAAAATATGAACACAATATGCATATAACATATTATAGGAAAAACTCATTAAATTATTCAATACACCACCGGATTCTGGAGGAATTGTTGCTCCATTGGGCCAGACAAATACGTGCTTACTACTAAATAAGGATAATAAAAGTTCGTTTGCCAAATAGGCGATAATCTATCTAACTAGACAAATTATCATCCTGCTATTGGGGTAGCAGCGTGCATTGGGTACTTTGCATTTTAAGTGCTGCTGTTGAATGGATTACGGGTATTTATTATACTTATATGAAAAGGACTGAAGCCGTTCATACGCCTGCATGCATCGGTATAAGTTCAAAGTAAATTTTATCAATAAATTTATTGAATCGGTTAATTGGCATTTAGATTTTTATTCAATTTTAGTTCGGTTGGTACAAAAATTATGGGTGGTTAAATTTTAAGGGCTAAATTTTAAGGAATAACGTAAAACTGCCAGTTTATCTTTCTCCATTATCATTTTAATCCTATTTTCTATACTTTTATTTTTTGTGATGAACATAAATAATATAATGGTTATAGATTTATTAAATTCTTGTTAAGTTATAAAACGGCATTTTATGGTCTGGCTACCCTAATGCCCTAAAAGAAAAAATATTTATAAATTTACATTGTAAATTATTTCAAAAATAAATTACTTGCGATAAACATATAGGTATAATATATTGCAAATTTTGCATCTGTACAAAAATCGAACCTAGAGATTTTTATCGGACTTGACTTAACGATGATAGACAGGGAGGTCTCTCTGTAAGGCTGTTCCACTATGACCAAATCGGCTCGGATTGTTTAAACTTGGTAGATAGATGTTTCCCCATACACGTTCTTTTGCTTTTTAAAGAACAAAAATAACGGTTCCCTGACATACATTTTTTTCGAAAATTTCAAAACTATTTCACAGTTATTTAGGAAAAATATAAAAAAATTCCATTTAGTAAAAGCTAGGAAATGGTTGAAAAAAAAATCCAAAAATGGTTATTATGTTATCTTTCATAGAACCATTTTTTTCCTTCTCGATTTTTTTTTTAAACGGTACAACTTTTGATCAATTTTTCTGTTCGTTAGGTCCTAAAAAAGTTTAAAAAAAATTAAATACTTTTCAAATATCAAAATAATGTTTTTGTTCCGTATTTAGGATGCTTTTTAAATTTTTTGAAACTTCTGTATAAAATTTTTTATTTAAATCTGTTATGCATATAATGAAAAAGTCAAAATCAGAAAAAATGGTTCTATAATACGTACAGTCAGTAATGTCTAAAGAAAAATGTTTTTATCAAATTTCTAGGTGCCGTTTTCGAGAAAAATTAGATTTTTCAAAACCATTCTTTAACCTTTGTATGGTGGGTGCCGATATTATCATATAAAATGAAATATTCTTTCATAAATTTTGTAGGTAGTATTAGAAAACTGTTAACTGTCAAGGTTTAAGAAAATCAAGAATGGAGGTTTCAAAATATTGAGTTTTCAAAATAGAAATAATATTTTTTTTAAATCCAAAAAAATAAAATTGGAAAATGTGTACACACAATATTATTCAATATTATGGAAATCAGTTCTTGCGTTTTTTGAGAAAAACAAAATCACGAAGAAAACAAATTTCGAACCATTACCTAGGTTAGATGAAATTTATTAAATGTGGGGGTAAAATTTCAAAATTCAAGTTTTATGAAAATCGATCAAGCCCTTTAAGCTGTAGTTGGACAGAGAAACAAAGAGAATTGCGACATTAATTATTAGTTCATCAGTAATGTCACATTAAAAAAATATCAATTTCTCTTTTGAATTTTTCTTAAATAAAAAATTATTTTTGTTTTTAAGATTCTGGAATGAAATGACCTCCATTTAAAAATGGAAATATCACCCCAAATAAATAAAATATATCTTCAAAAATAAAAAAAACTCCAACTTCAAATTAAAAATGGGGCCAAAAATGTATAAACATCTGTTTTGGGGCTTTTTTTCTATTTTGTAGCAAAATTTCATTATGAAAATATGCTCTTTATTTTTAATCTTGAAAAACATTAAAAATGGCTCTAAGCATGTGACCTGCTTGTCCAATGAACATAACCTAAGAGAAGCAAAGTGCTCTAGTGAAAAAGCCAGTTGCATTCCTCCCCTCAAACTTTCAACTTTTAACCGTAATACCCGTACTTCTAGAAATGCTCATGAGCTTACCCTTGAGCGCAATTTCGGATGCACTGTGAAGCAGAGAAATTCTTTTCTTAGCCGCACTACACGAATGTGGAATGCCTTACCCGGATCAATACTTCCCACTCATTTCAATGCGCAGACATTAAAAACAAATTTGTATCGGTATCTGCTTTCTAATTGCTCGTACTGAGTTTAACATTATAAGAGTATTCATAACCCCTTCAATGCTCTTATAGTACAGTGGACCCAAAAAGGGAATTAAAATCCTGAGAAACTGCTAATCGGTCGATCCCAAGTACTGTTGCCCGAAAAAAAAAAATCTGTTAATATAAGCGCCTTCCTTGAATGGTGCATCATAGCATTCAAGGAGGGTGTTAAGATCCTTGAAACCCGCTGATTTTATTTATACTTCTAACGCTGATTTCAAAACTGAAAACCATTTTTCCCTAGCAGCTCTAGTTTTTGAGTTACAGAAATATTCAATTTACGCTAATTTAAAAAATTCATATGCAAGAAATTCATATGAAAGAATCTTCGAAGGGGAATTATTAGCCCCTCTACCTGTCATAGAAGGGTAATTATTACCCCCTCTACCTGCCATAGAAAGATAATTATATAATTAAAATAATAGAACCTAAATTTTGCTATATAAGACAAACTGTATTGCCGACCTGGACACAGTTTGTTTTTAATAGTGAAAGGGTAAAGTTGGTTGTAAAGAGATATGTAAGTAAATTGTTTTCGAAAATTAGTTTCGGTATATTTGAATGTTGAACAATAAATTGTTTGGTTGTAAAAAAGTGAAGTGTTTTATTTACGAAATAAATAAGTGGAAGTTTTAAACAAAGTGAATAAGTTTTATTTATTACGAACCTTTGGTAAAACATTACAATACTTTAAGTGATTATATAAGAGCTAATTTTCAAAAATGTCATCTAGCCGCAGAATCTGTGTAAATCATCCCGAGCAATTTTGTTATATTGTATCTGGTGAATACACGGCAAATCAGGGGCAAAATTACCGCATCAGTTATCGAGTAATACGTGACTGAATTATGTGAGTTTGGCATTACCGCTTACGTTATCGAGCAATAAATTACTCAAATTTGACATTTTCATTCGATCACTGATGGGACTCACTCACTCGTCACTGAAGCGGTAATTCGGCCCCAGAACAGAAAATCCATTACTGAATTTGTGAAGAAAGAATATAGCCATAGTCTTGGAAAAGATTAAGTATCACGAACATGGGTGGGTCATTTGTGTTGACTTGAAAATAGTTAACTTTCTCCTTGGACAGCAAGGTGGATACACAAAATATCCCTGCTTCTTGTGCCTTTGGGATAGCAGAGCTAAACAAGATTACTGGGTAAAAAAAGACTGGCCTGAAAGAGAGAACATGGTTGTTGGAGGAGGAGGTTGATGGACCTCAAATCAGACGGTTCATAAAGGACACCAATTTTGTTGAATCTATGAATGAAAAAGAGCGAAAAGCGTGGACATCATTTGTGTCAGTTGTCGAAAACTTTCTAGGCAACAAAAAGGCTTTAAATTATAAGGATTTAGTTCAGAACATGCTGACTGCTTTTCGTGAGCTTGGATGCAACATGAGCATCAAGGTGCATTACTTGCAAAACCATTTGGACCGGTTTCCTGAAAACTTGGGAGACTTGAGTGAAGAGCAAGGTGAACGATTTCACCAGAATATAAAGACAATGGAAGAACGATACCAGGGCAAGTCGGATACGCATATGATGGCAGATTACTGCTGGAATCTGCTAAGAGATTGTCCGGAAAAACCACATTGCAGATCAAGCAAAAAACGAAGCTTCTTGGGTTCCAGTACATCAAATCAGCAGTGAAAAATATATTGTATATGAAATGTACTCGCTAGTATCTTGTTAATAAAATTATTATTTTATTATTTTTTTATATTTATATGTAAATATCACTAAATGAGCTTGGATTTTCAAAGAAAAAATGTTTTACTTTCTTCTTTTCCCAATTATTTTGGGTATTTCTAAGTGGTGTCAGGTTTGCAACACCCTACCCCATAACATGAAAACGGGAGCTGCTAGGCAAAAACCGATTGCAGATTCGTTTTCAGGAGGTCAAATTTACTAAAGAACAGTTCAAAAAGTATCGGCACCAAAATGTGTGTATACCTGTGTTATCAATAAATAGTTGGCTTTAAAAATGTTTGTTTTGTTGTTTTGTATTAACCCAAAAATTATCTATTTTTCATTTCAGTTTAATTTTTTTTGAGCTATTTTTTCATTCGTTTGGGATATCAGCATTTTCAAATTGGCGTCATTTTCACTATCAGTTTTTTTTAAATTAAAATTTAGGGGCAATTTTCAAAAAATAAAATTTTACCCCAAAATAAGAATGGAAAAGGCCCCCAACAAAATGAAAAATCACCCCAATTCAACAAAATTTATTGATTTTAATTTTTTTCGTTTTTCATAAAAAAAATTTTCATTTAGCTTGGAGCCATTATTCATTGGGCCATATTTCATTTAGCCTAAGAAATCCCACACAACTCTGTCTATCAAATTTGACAAAATCCGTCTACCTGTTTAATCCCATCAAGCATCAATGTAAAAATGCACAGACGCACAGATAAACAATAATCCATTTTAAAACGAACTCAATAAGTCATTCTCAAAAACAGAAGCACCAAAATAATTCGATTTTCAGAATGAATTGAACAGTACGCTAAAATGTATTATGTCGACTATTCTTGGCTTAAAAAAATCTAATATCAATTTAAGTTGCAGTTAAGAATAATGCACTCCAACAAGAGTAACAATCACATGCCTTAGATAAGTTGAAGTTGCAGTTGCAGTTGAAAAATTAAAAAAATATATTTCGAGAAAGTCTCAGAAGGCTTAGCAAAGTTCGAAGGCCATTATGTTTCTTCATTATATTTAAATAAAAAATTAATAAAATCGTTCGAAACTGCTTTAATAATTCAATTTTAGAGATAGTAAACAGTAAATAAGATGTCCTGAATGGTTTTATTCCGTATCCTTGGTATATTTTTCTGGGACATAAAAAACGTGTCTGCGGAATGTCATAAAAGACGCTCGGAATCTACTGTCTGGAAAATGGAACAGTCAGACAAATTTTGTTTTTGTTTAACAAATAATTACGAAATTTTAAAACTTGATCTATTTGCTTGTAAATTTTGCCGTTTATATGAGATAAAAACTTTTAAGGAGTTGTTTTTGATGTTTTTTCCAGGTGTTTATTTCTATTTTTTATATGAATACAAAAGAAATATTTCTGGTTCAGTCAGAAATTAAGTCCTATCCCGTAGCACTATCCCTAGTCTCATAAAGCTGACACCTTAAAAATACCAGACCTATACTTCCGATAATAAATCATCTCCAAACTCATTAATCACACGCAATTTTTCTCTGAAAATGGTCATGCAGATTGGTTCATTTCCTCATTTAAATATGTAAGAACAAAACCCAAGTACCAAGTGCGATGTAATTCAAGTACACTTCACAAGATAACAAAATCTCGGACACAAATTTTAAGGGCTTTTTCTTCTTCTGGATTTTTTGATTTATGTTGTTTGAAAAATACATAAACCAACTGACATATGTTCTTCGAAGAAGACGTACCTAATTTATTTGAAAACAATTTAATCAATCTACCTACACATTAGAGCACTGTTAAACTGCTTAACAGATTTTCAAAGAGTGTGATGATCTTTTGATAAAATAAATCAATTAACACCCAAAATACATTTTCTATTATTTTTCCATTTGTAAATCGGAAAACCAATGAAGCTTCATAAAATCCCAGATAAATAAAAATAATTATCATCTCAAAAAATTTCCTCTTCTTCTGAAAGACTTCATACGAAAAAATTGAAATAAAAAATAATAAACTATTAAATCATTCATAATTTTGGTTTCCATAGAATAAAATAAAAAAAATAATATACAATTCAAATCTTCAAAGTTGCTGAGACACATAATTTCCACCATGCACCCAAACAATGTCAACAGGTTGATTGATCCCATCCCAACTTAGCATAACAATCCACAATTTAAAGTTCACATACCGTTGCACGAAATCGCCCGTCCCGCCAACAGCTGAAATAATCCTTGGGAAATTGATTGAGGCGATACCGATAAGTGGTGACACGGAGCGGTGCGGCGACAATAATTTTCTTTCCCAGCCTCAGATTTCTATTTTTATGCCTTGAACAAGATTCAAAATTTTTGCTTGACACATAAATTATAAATTCCCCCCACCACACACACTACAAATGCAAATATGCTCTACACATATATTTAAAGTATATTAATATTATATTTATATTTTTTTTTTATTTTTTCAACTTTTCAAAAATCACATACAAATTTTATAAATTCGCTTTAATTTTTCTTCAGACACGACAATCGTAAGACGCTTTCCGAGAATATCTCAATAACGAGAGACCGTTTCAACATCACACTCATTCTTATTCATCTCAAGCACTATCGAATAAAAAATCGGAATTATTTATTAGGTATTTTGAAAATAGCTTTCAGATTTTTTTCTCGAATTCGTATTTTATTTTCTGAATTGGGTTGTTATCAGTCTCCTGATTTAACTGTCTGAGACGGAAACCGTTTTTGACGTTGATTTGGACAAAACAATTGCTAAGAGGCACTCACTTCAGGTGTCAGAAACAGAAGCTTCTATAATTTCAATAGCACCATCAATTCGAAATACAAAAGAAAAACGAGGGTGACGGAGAACAATTGAATTTGGCTTGGACAAAGTGTCTCACCCTTTGCGAGCACTGAGTTGAATTGACAATGACGACTAGCACGATTAAGTTCTCGGATGAATGGAGGATCCGTTTCTGTGACCACTTTCGAGAAATTAACTCACAACAAAACAAGACGAACTGAACTAAATGATTGTTCCGCTAGGAGAAAGAAAAATGACTTGTCCCGGCGCCAGAGCCAAACAGACTGAGGGACAATTGGAAACTGGATGAGTGAGCTTTAGGCAGTTGGTTCGGCTACTTTGAATTTGAACATATCAACCTTCTGGTAGACGAGGTGGAAAACTTGTCGAACATTTCCTCCCGAAAACTTACCATCATGGAGATTGGATGGAGAAATGGAAAACTTTGTTCAGATGTATTTTGCCCACCACATTTGTTTATGATTTTGGGAATTGTTTACATGCAAATGCGCAGGCTTCGGTATGAGCTTTTTCAAAGGGGAGTGTACACATAGTGAGAATTGAGAAGATTTCGGAGATGCCATTGTTGTTACACACTGAGCTAAAATATCGATACCTTCCCGCAAGAATGTATTAAGCGACATTTTAAAAATTGTTCAGGAAACGAAAAAAATGTCTCATTTAGTTAGTTTTTTGTGTATTTTATTGGACAAAAGAAACACAAATTTGAACTGTTATACACTCTGAGATAAAGAAGAAACACGATTTTTTGTTTGACAGTTCAGTTTCTACTCTGAACTAAAAAACAAAGACGCTCAATGAAAGAGTAAAAAATCAGAGAAATGCAAATGGTTCTATGGAAGGGGGTGTCAGTAATGTGTTACTTTCAAAATTTGTTAACTGAGTTGTAGACCGTAAAAATTGAGTAAGGTAGAATAATGTTCATCAAAATTCTAGTACCTGTTTTCGAAAAAAAATACGATTTTAGAAAACCATTGTTTGACATTTGCACTCGTATTCGTATGGTGGGTACATTTTTTTTTTTGATAGAATAAAAAAATTCAAAATCTTTAAGATAGTATTAAATGCTATCAAGTGTCAAGTTTTAAAAAAAATCGAGTACGTGGTTTTTGAAATATTGAATTTTCAAAAATATTTATCAAAATCAGTTGCATCTATTTTCCTTGGAACACAGTCGTACTGAATCGAAGGAGGTCTTCTCCGCATCTTTTGGAACGTGTTGACTAGAAAGAGCCACCTATGCACTGTTGTAGAGTTGACGAGCTAGATAAGCGGAACCGGCATTTTATCCTAGACCAGTACTCGACTGTTTGAGTAGAGGAATGCAACGGGTGAGATAGGGCCGTTATCGTAATATTCGTCGTTAAAGTATAGTAAGTCCCAAAAATTTGACTATTAATAGAAGACATCGCTATTGGGACCTCGAATTAACTTAAACAAATAATTGTCCATTCTGTTTATGTTGGGACCGTTGTTAACAAAAATTTAAGCTGTTTTCTTCAAAGACAAAATTCTCGCACCTTGCGCTAGTTTCGTTGATACTTCCTTTATTTTTTCACAATTTTGGTATTGTTTTTCATTATTGTTATATTTGCAATTCCTTCGACAAAACATTCAAACAACTTGAATAAAAAAAATTAAATTTTAATCTATAAAAAAGGCAGGTAACTCTACATACATTTCCTTCAGATTGTTGCCATGTCAAAATGCTTATAATGGCATCCCTGTGAGAGCTTTTGTAAGAATAGCAATTATGGAAAACAAAAGAGAGCAAATGAGAGCCAAACATACCTATCTTCCATGTATTGATAATTTTTATCGGACAGAGTTTAGCTATCGACAGTTCTTTCTCGTATTCCTTGAGGCTTCATACAATTGACTCCTAAGCAGAATAGTTTTTGATTTCTGATAACTTATTTTCAACTTTCAGTCATCGCAATATCGCATTAATATTGTCGAGGTCACGCTGCAAAAGAATTCTCATGACTTCGGCTTTTGAAGCTCTTCTGATTGGTATTTAATCATCGGCACACGTAACTGCCTGAGTTAGACTACCTATCAGATCCAAGTGTAAATGCTAAATAGCATCCTTAAGATTTTTTTTAATTTTTGGAAACTTTCGCGGGTCGCTAGAATTATTGGGATAAATTTTGTTATGCCAAAACAAAAAAGAATAAAAATATAGTACCCCTTGGCATAATTGTTAGTTCAACTGCCGTGCGGAGAGTATTGGGTTCATTTCTTAACAGCTCCAAAAAACTTTTTTTCAGGAGTGTACTGCCTCTTGCGAGGAATTGAAAAATTCTCCAAAGCTAGGTATATCTTTTCATAAAAATTGCTCCTCATTAGCCGTTTGGAATCGGCAGAAAATTGTAGGTCCACTCCATTCCTGGTAACACGGACTCACAAATGGCTGAAAATAGTTTTAAGTTTTCTACGAGCCAAATTTGTATATTTATTTTTTAAAACGAATCAATGGATGGTTCTCCTTGATCAATTGGTTGATTAACGAATTTAGTATCCACTTCTTCAAGCCGTGCATGTCAATTAACCGTCCGACGATACACGCTTTTATGTACTGTCAGTAGTCAGTTTTTTTCCTGTCTCACGTTGCAATACGTGTAATGGAAACCCCTATTATTTGATATGGATATATTATTCGCAGTGTTGCCAGAAACACCGATTTATCGTATTTCTCCCGATTTCTAAACCTATTTCCGATACACCGATTTTTGATGTAAAAAGTGCACTTTCTCCCGATTTTCATATTTCAAAAAAGTTCATTATATTCTCCGCTCTTGAATGAAAATAATTTATTATTGTACTAAAAATTTTGTAACATCTTACATAACTTAAATTTGCATTTAACTATTAATAGCAACTTTTTTGATATGAAAATACATTACAAAGAAAATGTAATCGGTTTTGCGGCGGATGTAGCAAAAAATAATTTGTCAGATAGTAAAAACTCAGTTTCTTCATTTTCAAAGGGTGATTGCCCGAACATTATAGTTTTGAAATGCATCTGCAATTCTTTTACCATCTGTACATCATATGCCTGCTTCAAACTTCAAAAGTTCTTGAAATAATGTGTCGCGATATATACATATATAACTATATTCAAAACAGTCAAAAAGAGTAGCGAAATATCAAGAATTTTTAAAATTAGTATGGCTGCTTCATCCATCACAAACTCGTTTATCATAAGAATGTGTTGTTTCCCGGATTTTAGAATTATACGAACCTCTCAAAATGTAGGTACTTTGCATTTGAAGCCAAAGTAGATAATCTTGAAAGGGGAAAAGTTATTTTTAAATATTAAGAAGATCCTGCTAATGAATTATATCTTAAATTCTTACACCCATATTAATAAAGATGGTTTAGTGAGAGTTTAGCGTTAAGTCATGGACTAAGTGTGAAATTTCATAAATAAAAAAAATGTGACGTTTACTAAATATGATTAAGCTACACCACCAAAGTAGGTAGTTTAGCGAAGGAATAAGAAATAAAATTGTCAAACTTGCTTTATTTTATCAAAAAAATTAAACAAAAGTGCGACGTGCGTGTCTTCACGATTTGTCAATAAATTTGCTTTGGAAGCCAAGCAGTTTAAAAAAAATGACAAATACGAAAGGTCGTAAATGGATTTCGACAAGTCATAGGATTAATAAAACAGGCAGGAGAAAGCGGTCAAAAATATGTGAATGTGAAGTAAGGACAGCTTAATAAAAATTATATATGTAAGTAAATACAAATCCAAACATGTTTTTAATTTTGCTTCCTTATCTTTTTATCCTCCGTACATAGGCAGCTTGTGACGTCAATTTAAAAATACTAAGGGAGAAATATTTTGGAAAATTGTTTGTTCAATCAAAAGGACCAATCAAAGTACCAAACTATGCAGCTAATGTTGATAGAACTTTTTCTCAAATAAATTTAAATAAAACAAAACTCAGAAATCGCCTTGATGTTGGAACTTAATAAGGAATTTTACTATCTAAGAACTTCTTGAAATATAAGGATTGTAATTGCTTGAACCTTAAGGTTTCTGATTGATTATTCAGAAAATTCAGTTAAAACAAATAAATTTAATTTAAAAAAAAATTGAAACACTAAGTTCGTTTGTGAGTGCGATAGGAAACGTATATTTCTAAATATCTATAAATAAATCTATAAATATTTATATGTATATACATAAGTACATATGTGGTTCAACTTAAACGCTTATTTAGTATTTTTTTCTTTGTAAGCTAGAAGAACTTAATGTTAAAGTTTTTTATAAGCTACCCATATACAAGACTATTTGTTTTAGAAAAGAAATATTTATTTTTAATTCAAAAAACTTACTGTGTTCAAATAATATGAACTTAAATAAAATGACGAACAATATTTTTTTTTAAAGTAGGTAAGATTATTTCAACTTCTAATTCCCCGATTTCCCCGATTTCCCCGATTTCTGATATGGAAATCTCCCGATTTCCAAAAATATTTTATGGCAACACTGATTATTCGAACGAAGTTCTCTTGATAAGGCGTTGTTGATATCGAAGCTTTTCCAAAGGTTTTGTTGAAAATGCATCATTTAGAGTAAATAAATATTTGATCAAAGAACATAGCTGGCCACAGAAAAATTACTTGCGATATACATATGTAGGACTTACTTTACTTACTTTAGATGGCGCTCACAGTCCAGGGTGAACTACGGCCTCAACCAACAAGCCCCTCCAGCTAGCTCGGTCCCTAGCTAGCTGCCTCCAGTTACACACTCTAAGTTGGTTGAGGTCGCTCTCCACTTGTGCGCGTCACCTGAGGTGGGGCTTCCTCTGCTGCGCAGACCATCAGGGGTGGATTCGAAGATTCGACGGGCTGGTGCGTCGGTGTCCATACGCTCCACGTGTCCCAGCCATCTAAGCCGTTGTATTTTCAGCTTCTTGACTAGGTCAACGTCGCTGTAAAGCCCGTACACCTAATTTTGTTGAACCTTCTCCTCCATACTCCATCGATACAGATTGGACCGAAGATCAAACGAAGAACTTTTCTTTCAAAGCACCCAAGCAGATTTTCATCCGTTTAAGACAGTGTAAATGCCCCATACAGCAGGACCGGGATGATGAGGGTATATGTAGGACTAGTAATTGTTATTTTTTCAGCTCAATAACCTACGGTACTTACCATACAGCCGTTATGACAAACATTATATATCTCGATAACGGCTCTTAATATTTTGAATAAAACAAAAATTTGTGCACGTAAGCATGGTCTAGATTTTGGTCGAAAAATTTTTTAACAAAAAATGTTATTAATGGTACCTGTCTTCTGTTCTAAATAATGGCTGTATTGATTTTCGTCAAAAGTTTTAATCAGGAGCTACGTCAAATTCGAAATAATATTTTATATTTTTTAATTTTTGAAAAAAAAGTAACTTTTTCGAAAGTTGAATACCTTGAATACTGATGCAATAATAAATTTATATTATTAAATATTTAAAAACAATCATATATTACGAGTATTTATATTTATTAATGATCTAAGAATTCTGTATTTTCTTTACATATTTATCAAACTATTTAAGGGGTTCTTTTGGTACGAGTAATTTAACCATTTTTCTTTAATAACATCCCTGTTTGTATATAAAATTTTGAATTCCTAAAGTATGATCTTGTACATAATAGCAAATACGTGCGATCCAGTTGTGCGTTCTATTTACTTAATTTTTTCATAAAATGAAATCTTAATTCGAATTTCATATTTTTCGCTGATTTCGGTGAAATTTGTTCCTGGAATTCCCCCATTTAAATAGCATTCTTTCAATGTTTGAAACACAAATTTTTGTATGAACATTTTAACTGCTCCCTTTTTCTACTTTGATCGCCTAGCTATTTATGATGTTGAAAGCCTCGTGAATTCCTCATCATCACATATACATACATACTTCCTTATAAAAAATATTAAAAGCAAGTGGTTAAGCACGTGTTTGCATATTTTGATTTAAGAATTGCTATAAATAAATATATTTTCGAATATGAGAATAATATAAAACATGCAATAGCGTGCAATTTGGGAATATATTCTTAGAACTATGAATATTGAAAAAAATGAAATCAATACAACACGTTTTCATGAAACGGATTTCTAACAAAGTCTCGTCTCGATGGTTTTGGTGTTGGTAAATAGAACTTATCTCCAACATACTCGTATGTATACATTTGGTTGCCCTAAAATAGCAAAGTGGATTTGATGGTGAGTCCATTGAATTCCATTGCATTCTTGGAACATGGCCAGTAAGATATGTTTCCGGTTAACTTGCAAGTCACATTGATAAATCGATGGCCCACAATTATTGAAATGTTGATTGAAACTATTGTTCGACGTTGTCGTGTTCATAGTCATTATTCATAGAACATGCATAATAGTACAAAAAAATGTGTCCCCTCATGAAACTTTTATGGTATGTCAGACGAAAAATTTTACCTTCACAACCTAGGACATACGACACATGATTTAAGGGTATCTAATAGTATACGAAAAATAACATTTAATCCTTTTTATTTAAGGACGACTATAAAGGCCAGTTATTTTGGATAGTTGGATCATATTTATTTTAACGAATATTATTTCCTTCTTTCGTTTTAATGGCGAGTATTATCTATTGCTATTATAAGAGGTGCTGAGAGGATTAAATTAGGATTATTTTTGTAAAAATATAAAAACCAATTTGTTCCGGATCATTTTTAAAAAAATCTCGTTCTCGACAACAGCGCCAGCGCCACGAAACCAAGGCAACTATTAGTTAAGAACCACTATGTGACTTTATAAGTACGTCGTTAAAGTACGTCATTAGAAACACACGTATACACCGAAATTTCATGCATATGCCAATATACAAAAAGCACACACTTATTAGGAGTATTAATGACAAATATTATTCGTTATTTAGTTCTCAGTTGAAAAATGTAAAAATAAGTTTGGTCGATTATACTCGTAACTTACTGATATTTTTACTTTTTTCTTCATTGATATTGAAAAGTAGAATATTTTGTGTCTCACTTGGGTGTTTTGGGTCTCAAAAACTTTAAAAACATTATTTTATTGTTTAAGTTGTGAAATGATTGATTTAAAACAACACATTATTTTAATTTTTATTTCATTAGATTCACCAGTTAAACATTGCTTTTTAAAAATGTACATGAACAATATCACTTTTTTTTTCTAATAATTTCTTTCAAGATTTTACTAAGCTAAACTATTATATAAAAGTGTTCTTTTGTTTTTTGTCAGTTTGGCTGTATATGACAGCAAAACTACTTAGCAAACAATAAAAAACATTTATGATTTATATGGATCTTTGGTGGTAATGAAACACGGCCTCATCTGAAAATGAAGCGATAACAGCGCCAGTGTTCATATTTGCCATCTACTTGAGGTGCGGTTACACGCGTCTTTATAAGACTTTGTTTAGATTAGTTGTGTTTTTTTGGGAAAATTATCCGTAGTGAAGTAGGATTTCCCAAAAAAACGTATCCGCAGTTGTGCGATTTTTCTACTTTAAAGTTGGTACCACTGACTAGTTGTCAAATATTTAATTGAAAAAAAAAACAACCAATAACTTTTTGCCAAGTAATTTTCATGTTTCAATTTAAATAATTTTGTATTTACTTTTTCTGTTCACCAGCCATTCTTCATAAAGCAGAAGTTTTGTTTGTGAATTTTTTTTTGTTGACAATTATCACCACAAAAGTCAAGGGATCTGTTCGCAGACTTTAGTTAGTTTTGGATTTCTCAACAGCTTTTTTCATAAGAAGGCTTTGTCGCGTTAGTAACTCTTAAATGTCGCTGTTTAACTAAAGTATAACAGCTGACCACGATATTTCGCTCCTACAAAAACGCGTTAGTTATTAAACAGCTTTCTATAAGAGTTCGACACCAACACGATACAAAATGCAGCGTTTTTCTTATAAAAATGGTTTTGTAAAAAAAAGACTTAAACTCTCAATGGAAAATGATAAACAATAAACTACTTTTCGTACTCTACGAACATGCCTTCGAGATACAAAAGAGTTTTCAATTGTACCAACATTTGTATTCGAGACTCGAGCAAACGTCAACATTCTATCCGCAGTTGGATCCTACTTCTACTTTTATCGGCAGTGAAGACTTTGTATTTGTAATACGTATAAAATCTTACTTCACTACGGATAGCTTTGCGAAAAAAACACACCTATTGTAACTTTTCATAACGCCATCCAAGACGATGTTTTTGCCGATCCAGATTAAAACTTAAATCCGTTAAAGTTATTCAGGCTTATTATGAAACTAGGTGTTCAAATCAAAATGCATATCGGGCACTTAATGATTTTTTCGGTCAATTTAATCGTCCAAATGTGCTTACCTACAATCGGAAAAATCGTGCAAAACTTTGAGCAAACCGGGTCTGTAGAAGATGTGAAAGCACCAGTGCATGCTCGTACAGCTCGTACTGCAGAAAATATTGCTGCTCTTTGCGATAGTGTGGCTGAAGAGCCGTCCACCTCAACTCGTCGTCATGCCCAACAATTACACCTCTCGTCTCACGCTCGTCGTTGATGAACATTGTGCATAAAGACTTGCATTTACACGCTAACAAGGTGCAATTGACTCAAGAACTAAAACCACTTGACCATTTTTCAAGTGTCGTCAATGGTCAGAATGGTGGCAAGAAATGACAACAGTAGATGATCTTCAGTGATGAGGCACATTTTCAAATCAGTGGATTCGTCAATAAGCAGAATTGCCTTATTGGGCCGAATGCTAATCCAAGAGTGATTGTCGAAAAATAAATGCACACACATAGAGTCACTGTTTGGTGTGGCTTATGGGCTGGCGGCATCATCGGGCCGTATTTTTTTCCAAAATGAGGCCGGTGAAGCAGTTACTGTGAATGGTGTTCGCTATCGTGAGATAATAACGAACTTTTTATGGCCCGAATTAGAAGATATGGATGTGGACGATATGTGGTTTCAACACGACGGTGCCACTTGCCACACAGCTAACGAAACAATGGCTCTTTTGCGCGACAAATTCAATGGCCGTGTTATCTTACGTGGTGGCGATGTTTATTTTCCGCCACGATCATGTGATTTGACACTGTTGAAATCAAACTCGAGGTTTTGATAAAAGTTCACATTACGATGGTAGATAAGACGAAAAAAGTGGGTCTCGCAATTCTGTCTGTCTGTCTGTTCGACTACAGCTAAACGGCTCGGCCGATTTTCTTCAAACTTGGTAGATATGTATGTATGGGTTTTAATTTTTTTCCCCCGGAAGTTTTTTTCTTTTTTTTTAAGACAAAAAATAACGCTACCTGCCATACGATTTTTTTTCGAAATTTTATAAATATTTTTTTTTCTTAGGTAATGGTTGAAAAAAAATTTCCAAAAAATTATTACTTTTGGTACCCCCTCAGCACCCTTTTTTTGTTTTTGATTTTCTCAAAAACGGTACGACCGATTTTGATCATTTTCTTATGTAAAAGCTTCCCAGTAGTTTCAATATTATTGTGTATTCAAGTTTTAAAAAATTTTTTTTGGATTTAAAAAAAAAATTCAAAAATTTTTTTTTTGAAAACTCAATATTTCGAAAACCCCATGCTCGATTTTTTAAGACTTGATAAATAAAAGTTTCTTAAATTGATCAACAAGATATGAGAAAAAAATTGATTTTATCTAAAAATAACGGTACCCACCATACAAATGTTAGAAAACGGCGCCTAGAATTGTGATACATTTTTTTTTAATTAATTTTTATGATGTTTAATTTTATAAAAAAAAAATTAAATTAAGATATTACAGCTTGTACCTACCATAGAATCATTTTTTCGAATTTTGAATTTCTCATTATCCACATAGCGGATCTTAATGAAATTTTTTATAGAGAAGCTTATAAAAAGTCTAAACTACATTGCATTTCAAAACTTTATAATAAATATTTTTTGAGTTCTTGAAAAAAATCTATTTTTTCTTTTTTTTTTTTTGAAAATTCGATATCTCAGACAGGGCTCAATATGTTTTTTAATATTAATTCGAACAATAATATAAATTTTAAATTGGCGTACCAAAGTTTTTTCTTAAAAATCTTTTAAAAATTTTGCACATAAAAGCTTTTTTAAGAAACCACTACAACGACCTATAATTTTTGTTCTTGCATTAATTCATATTTGCATAGAATTCTGTGTTTGTCTCTTACTACTAAAAGAATTAAAAATTCTTATGAACAGTTTTCTCTAATAACATTCGTTTTTTAAATTCCTAGTCTATTACATAGGAGCAAGTTCGGGCGACCCAGTCGTGCGTTTTATTTTTTGTTGTAATGAAATGGAAAATGTTAATTTTTTTTTTTTGTTAATTTAAATGTAAATTTTGAGATTAGTAAAACAATATTATTTTCACAAGCCAATTTTTTTCAAAAAGGAGCATGTATTAATTTTAATGCTAAAAATCCTTTCTTTTTTTTAGCAGATGATCATTTAGAATCAAATAATTTCTTTTACTTCTGCGTGTTTTAGCTTTTGAATGACATCTGGAAAAAAACACGGAAAAAACAGGTTGCAATTAAAATCAGAAATATGAAAAGAACAAATGACAGCATACTAACAGACCTAATGCAATCCTGACGACTTTTTCTTCATTTTCCAGAATTGTTTACCATTGGATTTAATTTCAGATTCAGAATTGCTAACTAACTGATTATAAAGAAATTTATAAGGACAAGGCCCAGCGATCTGGATAAAATTTTTCTTTGAAAAATTTATATTAATGCTTATTTTAAAATTAGCAACTTGATCCTATCATTTCTACTATTTTGCCCGCTAGAGGTACAGATGATTATTTTGATTTTCCATTTTAAATTATTCAAGCAATTCCATGGCTTAATTTTTCTAAATTTCTTTTAAAATAAGACAGTCTCTTCTCACCAAATATTTTCGATCAACGACAGTTAAAATTATATATTCTAAAAAATAGATATTAGTTTATCTTTTTATGTGGTTCGTGATCAAACCCCTTAAAAAGTTTAATTAATACTTCAAGAAAAAGTGAATTAACTTACACACACAAACACAAAATCTCCTTGATGCATTACAACTTGAGTATGTGCTTACAATGTAGGTATTCGTATTTTGTATTGAAGAAAATAAAAACCTGAAAGCAAAAGTTTAAATAAGTCAATTTTGATAAGTACCTTTCTTGACTTTGACGAATGTGATACGAAACACAAAAATGAAAAACCTATTCCATCCAAAGTTAAGAGGAATGTCAATTGATATCACCTCTATAGAAACATCAACTTGTCCCATAAAACCGATATTTTACAATCAAAAGTTTATCTTCATTTTGTTTACGTGAAGGATACACACTAGAAGTCAAAAACTTATTTTCAAAACCAATAACAAACTAGGAAACTTTTCAGACCAGACGTTAGATAATGTATGTATAAGTTCATCCACCTGTATTCAATACACAGTTAGTTGATAACTTGAAGCACATAAACTTTCTGACATACGAGTATTTTATCGATCTGAATGGATGTAGGCAAAAATCATCAACTAATAAGAGGGAATAATTGAAATCCCACTACACAGCTGCAAAATTATAATTTAAACAAGAACTTTAATATTATTCATGCAAAAAGAAATATTTGTTCTTCGCCAAACCTTATTCAAACTCAAAGCTTACTTTAGCCCAAGAGAATAATAAGAACAAACTAGTACACTGCATTCAATTTATTCAAATTTAATTCCGTCAACTGAATAGAAAATTTATTGGGGGCTATTAAATTCAAATTTTTGGAATTTCTTCGGGCTTAAGTCAGCTTTTAGAATTCTGAATTATTTAGGTGTAAGCCTAAGGACGTTCCACAAACGGCCTTGTAAAACAATTAGATTGTCCTTTCTTTCGGCAGAATAACACTACAAATAATTCTGTCTTCTGTATTTATACAAAGGTACAAAGTCCGACAAGAAAAAAAGAGAATGCCAAATAATGTTTTCTCTTCAACCCCTATTTTCATTCTTGTGAAAATACAAGGGTTCGTTTCGACATGTCAGATACCAGAATTTACAAAATCAAACAACATGTAGTGCCTTAACATGTGTGTTAATGGAGACATGAGGGCGGCAAAAGTTGTTACGATTTCTGACATTTAAATTTAACGACTTTTCAATGAAGTTTATTTTATGTAAAATATTTAAAATTGTTATGTGAATATTTTCTGCTTTTTAACTACCTTTAATGCTTTTTGTGTTTTATGCAGGGTTAAATGGCTTAAGAGCGAAGTTTTCCAAAAGTATTGATAATAACCTTTGATACGAGTATATAACATAAAGAATTATCATGGAGTGGTTTTGTGGTACCAACGCTATCCTGGTGGTGGCGCTGAAATTAGCGTACTATTTTACAGTGGAGAGTAGGATAAGATACTAAACAAGTAGTAAAAAAGAGAATATTTTATTATCAAAAGTTTTTTCTTGAATTAAAGATCGTGAAAATTAATCGAATGGAAAAATATTTCATCAAAATTCTAGGCGCTGTTTACGAGAAAAAAAAATATTTTCGAAAAATATTTTATAATATTTGTATGGTGGGTACCGTTCGTTTTAGGTTAAATAATTTTTTTATTTCACATCTTGTAGATTGTATCAAAAAACTTTTGGAAATATTGAGTTTAAAAAAAATTTGATTTTTTTTAAATCCAAACAAATTTATTTTGGATCCAAGCTTTTGGGGAGCTTTAGCATTAAAAAAATGATCAAAAGCGGTTGTCCCGAAAATCAAAAAACAAAAAAAAAGGTTATAAGGGGGTACCATTAATAACCATTTTTCGGAATTTTTTCATGCACTACCTAGCTTTAGCTTGAACTTAATGAAATATTTGATTTGTGCAAGTTTTGGAAAAAAAAATATTTTATAAAATTTCGAAAAAAATTGGACAGGTCCCGTTTAATTTCGGTCTTTAAAAAAAAAAGAAAAAATATCTGGGCAGAAAATTTCAAAATATTATCTACGAAGTTTAAAGAAAATGAGCCAAGCCGTTTAAGCTGCAGCCGGACAGACAGGCAGACAGAATTTCGATACTCACTTTTTTCGTCATCTCTATCATCGTAATGTCAAGTCTGATCAAAATTTTGAGTTCGATTTTTTTTGAATGCATATCTTGCCATGTAGTACCTATGAGTCGCAAGTAAAAATATATAGGTACAGTTGCAGTCAAAATAATAGTAGTGCAAATAAGAAAAATGTTATAATCCTGTTTTGTCCTTTTTATAATAGCCTTAATAGCCAAGAATTGTTACACTTTGACATAATAACAATTTCTCAATGATCATGTATGCATACATTTCTTATTACTGTCTAAATATGACTAATAATTTTTTCCACTCAAAATAACAGTAGTAGTAGGACTAATGTGAAAAAATATTATTTTTTCTTCTAATTAAGGGTATGAAAAAAAACCGTCAAGTGGCTGCCACCAGTGTTGATACACATTTGTGAAATTCACATTGCTTTGACACGAACACCACCGACCGAACGTTGGTCAAAACAAAACAATCGACACAATTATTCTACGCACTTCCGGAGAATAGCACTCCATTGCTTGTGTATGTTAGTATACTGCAGCTGTTTAGTTCACAATTGTCAACTATGATTGAGGTACGACGCCATTTGCAAAAATTATTATCTTCCGATTGGCACCTGATAAGTTGCTTTCCACACCATCTGGAAGTCAGTGCGTTCACTGACAATTGGAGAATGGAGAAAGATTTTTTTTTATTTGTCGCTCAAATTATTTCCAATAAGAAAAAAGCAAAAAGGGGCTCGAAAAACATTAATTTTTATAATTAATTTTATATAACGGATTTCAATATTATGATTATAAAAGAATAAGAATATGAATCTATTTCTAAATCAGGTGGAAAATATATCGAGAACATAATTAATCCTGTATAATTTTTCCTCAAAAAGTGTTAACAGTTCGCAAGAAACAAACAACAAAATCTCAATAAAGTACTACAAATACCTTTGTATATAAAACTTATAGTACTATCAAGAAGACGAAAGATTGTAGCGGCATCTTAAGTATAGTATACTACTTGTTTTGTATCTTATCCTACTCTCCACTGTAAAATCTAGCGCTAATTTCAGCGCCACCAGCAGGCTAGAGTTCGCAATACATAATCACTCTCCATAATAATTTTATAAGTTATATATACAAAGCAAATACTACTTCTCATTCACGGTTGATAAATCGAAAGAATAAATTATTGGTGTTATTCGTGATAAATAAGAGAATAAATAAAAAAAACAATGGCATAGAAAAAACATGTAAGTTGTTTGTGAACAAAAGTGAAATTAGGGGTTTTATGTTTGTTTTATTGCACGCTCGCTACTGACAAATTCTGTCACAGAGTGTGTACAATTTACATTATTAAATTAATAAATCGAAAATATTTAGTTCATGTCTGAAGATTCATTTCAAGATGTCGTACTAATGAAGATAAATATTTGCTAAACATTCCCTTAATGCTAATATATGTATTTAATAATTTTGAAGAATAACATTATTGAAATGTTAGAAACACATATTGTAATTTTTGATTATAGAAATAAATTATAGAAATAAATTATAAATTATTATAAATTATTTTTTGAGATTGAAATGCGTCTACTAAAATAAGACCACAGAACTTGGAAATTTTTTTGACAGAAGACGATGTTAAACAACAAGAACGCTGGTTGTAAAAAAAAATTTTCATCTGTCATTCACATACAATTTGTTTACGTTTTTTGAAGACAAATTACAAAAGTCTAATTAGGTTTTTTGCTATATTTTCCACCTGATTTGGAAATGAACATACATTAATATTCTCTTACAATCATAATATGGATATCGGTTCATATAAATTTGATTAGCTAAATTATTGTTTTTCAGACTATTTTTTGCTTTTTTCTTATGGGAAATACATTGAACGTCAAATCGAAAAAAAAATCTATCTCGAATTGAATGTTAACTGCCAGGTGCCGGAACTCCATGTGTCGATAGGGTGATTAATTTTTCGTCATCTTGTAGTAAAATCGTGAAGCAGTAATTCCTGGCAAAAAGTTAATGTAATGGACTTAAGTTTTAGCGTACAAAAATTCGCAAAAACAGAACAGACAAATAGAGCTGCGAGTCCTATCTTCCCTATCATCGTAATGTGAAGCCTGATCAAAATGTCTAGTTCATTTATTTTTACGAATGCATAACTTGCCATAATAGTTCTCCTACGTATACTTACATTGGAAGTAAAGAGCTAGAAAATTAATGTTTATCTTTCCTATATAGTACGTGTTAAAAGATGTGATTTATGATTCTTTGTTTCTTTGCCTTATTGTAAGGAGGACTAACTTTCATTGATGGTCATTAAGAAGAAGTTTCCTTTCGTTTTATACTTACATGGAATATTTCCATTAAATTCGTAGGGTTGGTAAAATTAGATATATTTTCACGAGACTCAATTATAAGAGTATCTATCTGCAGAACTCAAAACAAACCTCTATCGCTCTTTACGTAATTTTCTTCCGAGGATTTATTGAAACTTGACATTATTTACCTTTTATGTCCTGCTATACCTTAATTCAAGAAAAAAAATTGACTCGACCGTAAATATTTCATGATTTGGTTAATTTCCTTTGAAAATGGAGCAGAGGGAGATTCATTAAATTAATTATCCTTATTTTGATTCCCCTAACTGAAAAGGACCAAAAAATGTAAATGTTTGAGCACAGATATTTTAATTGGATGAATGGGCCACATGTGAGTGATTTTTGTTTTGGTTTTAATTACATTAATTTACTGCGTCGACCTTGAGTTTTTGGCATTTGAATTTTGTTTTCGATGTTCTGTGGATGATGTTGATGAGATTTCATTGTGATTTAATTAAAAATAAATATTTTGTAAGGTACTTATTACATAAAAGCCATGTTTTATTGGTTAGTGAATACGCTACATCGCAAAATTTAACACGAAAAACAACAACAAACGATTAGTGAATAAAAATAAGCTAGTAATTGATAAGTACATTTTAGTGAAGATGGAGTTTCGGATGTCGAAATGTAGGAGGTGTTTAGGTGGTGTCTGAAAAAATATATGTTGGCATGCTTAAGAAATGTCGTGTTACTGCGGCATTACGCTGAATTTATATGACAACAGACACAATTTGCACAAACATTTAGTTGAATTAATACGATGTTAAAGCTGTTTTAGTATAAAACTAAGTATTGGTATACCTAAGAACAGTTTTGACTTTATTAAAATTAAACTCATCGAATAGCTGTTTTAATTTTTTAGTATCATGCTAACTTCATATGACTCTTTGACATTTACAAACGTCAAAATAGGTCTGTTTACTTAGTTTTTGTACGAACTGTCATTGTTTTAGGTGTGCTCAGAAGCAATTTATTAAAACAAATTGTCTTAGTACGATATTAGTTAGAGAATGTTTAAAGTTAAGAATAAGTTAGAAAACTACTTTAAGGTTAGGAAATATATAAGAAGTACTATACTATTACCTTTGTATATAAAACTTATAGTACTATCAAGAAGACGTAAGATTGTGGCGACATCTTAAGTATAGGGACAGTACATGCAAGATTTCTCTCTGCTAAATTTAATAATAAAATATTCTCTTTTTTATTACTTGTTTTGTATCTTATTCTACTCTCCACTGTAAAATCTAGCGCTAACTTCAGCGCCACCACCAGACTAGAGCTCGCAATACAAAATCACGCTCCATGACAATACTATAGGTTACAAAGCTATTACCTTAATAAATCTCCAACACTCAAAAGAATTCATCAGTATAGGGCAAATAAAATATATTTTTCGGGGGGGGGGGGGGGGGGGTTTTGTATGGTTACATACATGCAGTGTGCCTGCGAAGCTTCATATATTTATGAATTTTTGAATATTACAACAACAACTTGAATGAACTACCACCAAGGGGGTTCTTATTTGGCTGGAGTTATAGCTATTTCACGGTTGCCAAGCCGATCATCAGACTCCTTTATTAGTGGTGCTTAGCCTTTATACTATCAAGTTTAATCGAAAAACTTTTTGCCTTGACTGAGATTTGAACCCAGACCTAGCGTCGTCAGAAGCCAATGCCCTACGCATCACGCTACCGAGACCACATGATCAGGTCCATCTCAATTTAGGTTTTATCGTTTATCAATTATCGCTTGAGGACTAGCGTTTTTATTAGTCATTCAAGTTTGTTGTTGTAAATTCGGTTTCTTTCTATTTCTCCGAACTCTGTTTATAAGCCAACAATTCGTTGTATATTATAAGGAGGGAGATTTTAATGAAAGATTTGACTCTGGTCAAGTTTCAAATGTATTGAAGGGGTTTTTGTATGGTTACATACATGCAGTGTGCCTGCGAAGCTTCATATATTTATGAATTTTTGAATATTACAACAACAACTTGAATGAACTACCACCAAGGGGGTTCTTATTTGGCTGGAGTTATAGCTATTTCACGGTTGCCAAGCCGATCATGTGGTCTCGGTAGCGTGATGCGTAGGGCATTGGCTTCTGACGACGCTAGGTCTGGGTTCAAATCTCAGTCAAGGCAAAAAGTTTTTCGATTAAACTTGATAGTATAAAGGCTAAGCACCACTAATAAAGGAGTCTGATGATCGGCTTGGCAACCGTTAAATAGCTATAACTCCAGCCAAATAAGAACCCCCTTGGTGGTAGTTCATTCAAGTTGTTGTTGTAATATTCAAAAATTCACAAATATATTTTTCTTTTTTTACAAATGTAAAAATTAACAAATATAATAGTAACAAAAGGTATTCGAGAACATTTTGAGTAAAAAATTTATTTGTGAGAAAAACTCTAAATCAACTTGATCTGGATTTTCATGATTATTTTAACTTGATCTGCATTTTCATGAATATTTCAACTCCAGCTTAAAAACGAGATACAAATCTTTCTAGCACATCCTTGTAAGTTAATTTAACAAGTAGGAAAGTTTTGGCAAATAATATACTGGCTGTTTTCGAACACGTCAAATCAACGTCAATTTGATCGTCAAATGATCGTCATTTTTTGACGCAAATATTGCTGTCGTCAAATATGCAATCGTCCTGCTTGCACAAAATCTATTTGATCAACGTCAGTGAATTTTCTTGCTAATGCATATGACGTTTAAGAACACGGTCAACAAAATTAAAATTGGATGCTAAGAATTTTTCAAAAATAGTGGTTGAAAATTGTTCGAAAAATTTAAATACGTGCTACTATAGCAAAAAAAAAATATTTTTAAACAAAAAAAAAAAGAAGGCGATTTGGTTTAAACTCCAAAGGTGCGTATGCGTATAATAACATCAAAACAATCGAAAAAATTTCGGTTGGAGAATTCTTCGGTCATTTCAGAATGTCAAAGCAATTACTTCTTGTAAGTACAAACAAATGAAACGTTTCAATTCATAAAAAGTAACATTCTTAATGAATACCTAATTCTAGGGATTAAAGGAAGAACTAAGCCCTTTATGGAAAAAGGCAAAAAAACGCCCAGGTACAGACTTAGATCAAAGCCTATACACATTACTCTTTGGGCTTTAAGCAATAAAAATTCATACCGAGAAATCGGATATCGTTTCAACAAATCTATCAACTGCATATTTCATACTTTAAAACTTGTAACACAATTGTGCGTCTACTTTGAAAATTTGTGAGATGAGCAACAAAGGAAGAAATTGATAATGTTGTGTACCACTTTAACTACTTTTACCCCCCCCCCCCACACACAAAAAAAAAACAATCGAAACTCTATTTACTGAACTTCAAGTATTTTTGTCGTCAACTCGATTTTTTTACTGCAGAGCTGCGCCGCAAATGTTGTTATCGAGCATATGATTTAAGCAAACTGCGTTATCGAAAATAATGCTTTTGCATGAAAATTTCGTTTTGGGTTTTCGAACAGTTGACTTTTGCAGTTGGCGTTTAAGAACATTCTGCCAATGAATTTTTGATGCAGATGACGTTTTCGAAAACGGCCACTGATACCAAATTTGGAAGATTATTAAGAGTGAGTTAAAGAGTGAATAAAGCGTTTTTTTGGTGCTTGTATTACTGCGCTAGATAATAGATATACATAGATTACCAATTAAACACGCCTTTTAGGCGTGAACCCCATAGAGCGAGTTTTGAATAAAAATATTTCGTTTTTGTTTATTGGGAACACGAAGAGGATCTAGGAATTCTATCTTGTACATCGACCTACACTCAAGGCCACTGATTCGATTTTCTTTAAACTTTAAACCTACAGTTTTCAGCTTAATCCCTAGGGAGTAAATTAAAAATTAAATTTGCTCTGAAAATAAAAAACAAATTGAAGGGTCTACCTAATAAAACAAAATTATGTTTTAAACTTTTAGTTATTAACAGTATTTCTGACACAGAACCGTTTTTTTGTTTCGGGTCGCATCAAAGGCTTTAGCGATTTACAATGTTTCCATTCAGAGTTTAGTTTTGGACTTATGTTCCATCTGACACAGTTTAGATGAATCCATGAGGAATTGGACAAAATAAAAAGCCAGTCACTCCTATTCTGTCTTCTCCATTGAACTTTTAACTCTCACGCTCTTGCAAATTATATGCATTTATGCTAGAAAGTCTCAATTTAAGGGTGTCCAGCGAGAATTGTTCAATTCTTATAGTCAATTTAAAAAATAAACTGCACCGCTCAGCGTTACCACTTCCGGAAAAAAAGTCGAAGTAGATTTGAAGAAAAAAGTGAAGTAAATTGAGAAAAATCGAAGTAGATTTTAAAATGACTTTTTACTTGCCTTCTGAAAAATTAGAACTCGAGATTTTCATTAATTCACATTACAATACGAAAAAATTTATTTGAAGTCGATATCTTTACTCGTTCTTGAGATATCGTAGACGAAAAATGGTACCAGAACTTACGGACGTACGAACGTACGAATGTACGAACGTACGAATGTACGAACGTACGTACACACACACACACAGACATCTCTCTTAAAATGATTGATATAGCCTATAGAGACCTTGAAACGTCGATAAATGTCAATAATTCCAATTTGACAAATCGGACCGTAGAGAATTCGTCTGTCTGCAGGTCTGTACCTCAACCTGCAGCCTACATGAGAAATTGAAATATTTTTTTTAGCTCGGTTCCTTCCATACAGCCATTATGAAATATCATATTTATTTCGAAAACGGATTAATGGTTTTTATAAAAAAAAAAATATGTTCATACTATATCAACAATACAGTCCACATTTTGTTAAAATAAAATGTTATTAACGGTACCTGTCATAAATCCTTTTTTTGATTTTCTACTTTCTCATTTCTGACTCTACCGATTTCGATCAAAATTTTTTAAAGAATTAATTTATTAACAAAACACAAGCAAGCGAAATTTTCATAAGATTCGAGTTTCTATGCTTTTAAAATTACTCATTTACCTATGTATTTTTATTGCGTTTATATACTTTTTTTTGTAATTTTCTTGCTAACATACTACTTAGAGTGAAATAGAGAAAAAGAAGTAGATTTGGGCTTTTTATTGTAAAATTGAAGTAGATTGAAACAGAGATTTTTAAAATGAAGTAGATTTCAGTATTTTGCTGATGGTGCGAAGTAGGAAGTAGATTTTAAAATATTTTGAAAAAAAGAAGTAGATCTACTTCAATTGAAGTAAAGTGGTACCACTGGCACCGCTACCTTGTATATGTTTTAAAAATAACTTTGTGTAAACGCTGTCCATTCATCTCATTACACTCTTGCAATCGGCCTCTTAAATTTGGGGACACGCTATAGCAAAACGTTATTTCAATGGCAGCAGCGTCAATGCAGATAATCCTCGACTTAAGGTATCTCCATAAAAAATTTGCTGAAAAACGTAGTTCGAAAATTACTTTCAGCTTCTTATTTCTAATTTCTATTTTATTATTAAGTTTAGCACAGAAAAATCTAGCAAGTACAATCCCTTTGCTTAAGATGCCGCCACAATCGTTCGCCTTCTTGATAGTACTATAAGTGTTATATACAAAGGTAGTATCATATCGAATTAATATTAAAATTCATGAAACGGGATAATTTTCCGCTTTGTAGAAAGATATAGCTTTCCGCAACATGTTTTCATGAACACCCCCAAAAAGATACTTGCGTAAATGTGGGAAATATTTTGTAAAATGTCAAATAAAAAGTCAAAATCCATATTTCTTTAATTTATCAGGTTTATTTCTTCACTTTCCGCATCAAATTCTTGAGATAATTTTATCAGATTTGCAGAAAGTTTTTCCCATACAAATTTTGACAGAAGCAATTTATTAAGAAAATTGCTTTAGTGCAATGCTAAGTAGAAAAGGTTTAAAACTAAGGACGAGTTAGTTAACTACTCTTACGTTAGCAAATTGTTAAATCCGAAAGAATGTTTAAAATTTTTCGGCAAAATGTTTTGAATTATGGTAAGACCAAATGTTGTTTAGTCGATCAAAAATCTGGTACTCGAACCGGTCATGGTAAGCGAACCATGTTCACTCGTGCGGCCGTCTTCCAGGTTTCTTTAATGTCCATGACAGCTGTTAAAAAATTAATACCAAAAGCTTTCTGCAGACCCTCAGCATTTTGATAAAAAGCTAAATCCACATTTTTATCGTTTCATAAATCATCAAAGTCGTATGGTAGTAAAACGTTTATGAATAATAAAAATAATATTTCCTTCCATTAAAATACAGCAACTAATCGAAGGAAGTGTTTCGGTTTTATTGTTTATCCTCTTTCTCTCCATGGCCCATAAGAACCAAGGTCGATATGTGTTTTAGCAGATAAATATGTCAAACCTACTTGTTGCTTTGTGGGGACATACAAATTACATATAGGATGTTGGTCAATAAGGGTTTTGTTTTTAATGTACGTAGGTTTATTGTGAATCTTACAAATATTATAATGTGCGTAAAGTGACACTTAATTTGTTCTTATTGTTTTAACTCTAACCCACAAATCAAGAAATGAAAAATAGTATTTAAACAACAATCCAAACAGCTTAACTGCATTCCCTTACAGCTCTGCTATGTATGTACATATTATATGTACACAAAACCTGCTTACACTTGAGTTCATACATCCGTCAGTGCCTTAACAACGGAACTACGAATACACTTATGTACGTATAGTTGTTATTGTCACTATTTTTATTGCATGATATAAACTCGGGGAAAAGTCATGAATCAAGCTGTCACTCAATCGGGTGTATATACAATGGTAAGCAATTTCGCTAGATTGTTATCGACCGGATATAGCAGAAGTAATTGTAGCAGAAGTTTTTCAAGCAACCAACTTTTGAATAATGGAATTGAAAATGAATGGATAAATAATGTGAAATGACTTCTTCTATCAAAGTATCTACGAGACGTATGGAATTCCTTTTTTTATAGATGATTTTGGAAGAAAAAATAAAAAGTAAGAGTAAATATTTTTGGGAAGTTACTGCCATGTTTGATTGTAGGTATAATACGTCATTTTAGATCTATTGTTCAATTATTGGTAAGTAATGGTTTTTGTTTACCTATGGTTTAGATCATAAAACAGGTCGTTAGTCACTGTGTTCTTTTTTTTTGAAAGGTTCATCAATCATCCACTTATATTATACTTTTTCTTATCAATTTTAATTTCTTTTTGATCAAAATTGAGATTATTAAATTTGTCAATTTGTCTAAAAAGTCCATCCACGAATTTGCTGTCTGCATTCATTTAAGAAAGAATATATTGGTGGAATATGTATTTAAAAAGTTTTAGGGTAAATATCCCAATTATTTGCAAAAAAGAACTATTGAGCTGGTAGTGAATGACCGCATTACAGTAGAATTGCAGAAAACTCATTTCTGCAAACTGTATCACAACAACGACGGATTGGATTCTGCCGTTAGGCTGATTGTACTATTTAACCTTGATGACGTAGACCAACAGTCTGGCAGTCTGCCACAAACCGTCTACTTTTTCATCTAGGTCGAGAAAAACTTCACCGATACCTTTAATACCAAAAAAGGTTTTAAACAAGGTTATGTGAGTGTAATCACATCGATCTTGAAAGAATACTTAGTTAAAAAAAACTCTCGCCTTAGGACTCAAGGTCAAATCTTGTGATTATTGAGATGGAACTGGAGAAGATGTGTTAAGAGGTCAATGCAGGGTATTACGTTATCACGAAAGGACACCAAACATCATATTGACACTGTGCATTCAATTTCTACAAACCCCAACAACCAGTGGAAGAAGAAAGAACTGCAGACTAATTAGTCAAGAAAACCTAATCACGAAAACAATTACAGAATAGATAGCCTCAGCTGTACAAAATCTTAAGAACAATAAGGCTGCAGGATCTATTAGCTTACCTGTAGAGCTCTTCAGGGTAGGGCGGTATTTTAGTTTAAGTAGTAAGGAGTATCAGTTCGCTCGATTTTTTTTCTTTCAAAAGAGCATAATCTCAACTCTACATTCCTGTTTGTCGTCCAACAATCGGCTCCTTAAAGGACTGACAGTAGATATAAGGGTTTTCTAGAACGTGTAGTTGATTTTTATCGTGAGGAGCTTTGCACAAAGTTTGTTTGTTGATACTTGATGATGTACGAGTATTTGGTCTTGTCCTCTTTTCCTTCAAGACCTGTTCTTCAATCACCATGTAGAACTCTATTATGGGACGTTCGGAGCATCGGTATTCCCTTATATTTGGACAGAATTCTTTAAAATAGTGCTTTAGGTGTTAAGAACTATATATATGAGAGCGACCAACGACCGACGAATGAACGAACATTCGCCCATTTTGACATTTCAGTCACATGCATATTTTGTTTTTATTCGTCGCGAATGGCGTTTACTTATACAACTTAGAATGATTTTAAGGTTAGCCGCGCGCGAACAATTCATTCGTTGCAGTGTGGATGGTATGTGGGACGCGAATAGTGTTTGACAGTTCGTAGCAATCATATTGCAATTCGCGACGACCAATTTATTTTCTCAAATTTCTCTCATTTTAGAAATAACAACGCTAATTTTAATAAATTAACATTAAATTAAACTAGATTGCTACCCTTTTGTAAAGTTTTTGTGAAGAATTTAGGCTTATATATGTTTTAAATCCCATTTGTTTTTTTATTCGTTGGTCGTTGGTCGCTCTCATGTGAATAGTCCTTTAAAGTTTGTTCTTGGCTCAGGAACCAAACTCTTTCCTTGCCTTGCAGTGCGAAATTATTGGGAGCTATCATCGACCCTTAACTAAATTGGAAAATAAAAATATCAAAGAACGGGTTAAGAAGGCCTGCGTAGCGTATTTAAAAATAATTTTTTTTTTAGATGAACGGATGCTTGAGATTAACTTCTAATGAAATTGTTTTATTTTAAAACTTGAGTTCAAATTTTTTTTGATACAAAATAAATCTGTATTAAAAATTAGACTTTCGCCAAGGAAACAGCAGCATTCTATCTGTTTAATTTCATTGTTATGAATATTTAGTGAAAGTTCCTCAGCGATATGAGTTGTACATTAATTACACGGGTTAAAGGTCACGCTGTTATATAGAATATACAATAGTACATATCAAATTAAAAAAATCACCCTCCCATGAAAAAAATCAAGAAAAAACAAAGAGTTCATAAAACCATCTTTGATGAAAGGATGTTTTCTTAGGAGCAGGAGGAATTGAATGTTGGTTTGTATTAAATAAAAAAATCTGTGATGAAACAGTGAACAAGTGTTTCATTTGCCATGAGAAAAATGTCAGTACAAATATGTATTTGGGTAGAATGGTTTTTTGTTTGAAGAGGAGTGTTCAGCTGTGGTTGTGCGGTTACTATTGAATACTGAAAAATGTATTTTGATATAATCAAAACATTATTTTAATGCATTTTTATGAAAATAAAATCAAGCCACAATACACACCCTTATACAGTTATAGCCCCTTTTAAATAAAGATGGCTGATGATGTGTTCTCAGGAGCAATGCCAAAATATTTCAACAAACATTTTTGGGAAAATAAAAATAACATCAATATAAATAAAATCCGAATACCCCAACTGAGGACAACACCTTTAGCAAAAACCTCTGATCCTTAACCTTTTGAGTCAGACGCCATTTATAGCTTTTCTTCTTTTTTTTTTTTTGTAATTCGATATTTCAAAAACGAATCAAATATTGATTATCATTTGCACAATAGCTAATAAGAATTTTAAATTGGAATCACAATTTTTGTTCTTAAAATGTGTGTACAACACATGTATAGGTTCTACATATGTGTGAAGTTGTACATTCGTAAAAAAAATAGAACTCTATATTTTGATCAGACTTGACAACGATGAACGATGTCCGTCTGTCTATCTTACGACTAAAGCCCAAATAACTCAGTCAATTTTTTTAAACTCGGTAGATAGCATTTTTAAATTCCCTTACCCCCCCCCCCCCCCCCCCCGACACACACGTTTTTTAAACCAAAAACAAGGATACCTGACATACAATATTTTTTCGAAATTTTATGAATTTTTTTTTTTTTTAAACTTCTATAACTTCTAAAATGGTTATTAATGATACGCCCGAACCACTTTTTGTTTTCGATTTTCTCGAAAACGGTACAACTGATATTGATTCGAACATTAAATCTACATAAAAGTTGATTCTCTTGAATCTTGACAATTAAGAGTAGGTATTGTTATACTTTCTACAAGAAGTACGATTTTTTTTTTATTTTATCTGAAACTGGTGCACACCATGCAACAGTTAAAAAAATGGCGTTTGAAATCGTATTTTTCTCGAAAACGGAACCTAGAATTTTTATGAAAATTTTGATTCAATGTTTTTTCGCCTTATTTTAACGATATATAATTTAATAAAAAAAAAACTTTGGAAATTAAGACATAATTAATGACTTTTCCTACCATTTTTTCGAATTTTGACTTTCGCATTATTGGTATAGCGCATTTTGAAAATTATTTCATTTTGTTTGTACGAGATAGTAGAGCTGAGATATTCGCAAATGACCAAAAAATGACACAAAACACATTTTTATCAATAACTTTGGTAAAAAAAGTTGTCATGTGGAGCAAATTTGGTTTTAAGCTTTTCTCATAAGCACCTATCGATCCATACAAAAAAAATAGACCATGCCTCTGCGCGCAAAGTCAGGCCCTTTTTCATGACGCTTTGACTTTGACGCTTTAAGTGTTAAGAACTGAGAAAATTTTTTTTAAATAATTTGAAGTTATGAAATTGTAAAGTAGTATTATACGAATACCTTGAACTTTGGCTGTTTAAAATTTTGTGTCCATGTTTTTATAGAGAAAATTTTTTTTTAATTTTAAGTCTCTAATAAAACAATAATTTTGTGCTATTTTGTATCTGTATCTACTACTATTTTTAAGCTCAATATATGAGTAAAATTGACAGCACTGATACCTGTCATGCAAATTATATCACAATGAACACGTGTTTTACTTTAAACTATTTTACTAAATAAACGGAAAGCTTTTTTAAATTTATAACGTGTACCAATAGATATTTACGAAATAATTGCACTATTGCAATTCGAATGTAGATAACGATTGGGTGACTCAAGTCAGACTCTTAAAAAAATCAATAAAAAAAAGCAATAAATAAAAAAATGCAAGCTTATACATTTTTAAGCGCAGCTATTCAGTTGTGGGATATTAATTTCTCACTCTTCCTTTCCTTTCATATAATAAATATTTCTGTTTTTTTTTTTCAGCTACTTTTAGTTAATAATAATGCAATGATTATAAATTATATACAATAGGTTAGAACATAAAGATAATAGAATTAGATACCTTAAGATAACCCGTGCTAGAAATAGTCTTAAAAGAAACATTCACCCCTATTCTAAAACTCGTATATATGACTCGTATTCAACTATAGTCGTATGTTGGCATTCCAGGAGTCGTACATTCGACTTCACTTGTACTAATATCGGGAAACGCAAAACATCGCATACGACTATTCATATTTTATCGTTATTCCGAATCTCGTATTCGATTTACTTGAAGTCGTGTTTGTGTACTTTATTACTCGTGCTAAATTTTCTAAACGAGACTTGTTTTTTTTTTCGATAAAAATGGACAAAAAGTTAATGTAAGTACATTGGTAACTCTTGGCACAATGGTTAGTGGGTTGAACTGTCATGCGGCAGGTCTGGAGTTCGATTCTCAGGCGCAGCAAAAAGTTTTTCAGGAGTGTACTGCCTCTTGCAAGGAATTGACAAATCCTCTAAGAGTATATCTCTTGTCTTGGAAACTGCTGCACATTAGCAGTTTGGAATCGGCAGAAAATTTTAGGTCCCCTCCGTTCCTGGTAACACGCACACAGGAATGGTTGAGAATTGTAAGTCACTATAGGTCGTGGTTCACTTCGAGCTGTTGCACCACCAAATTTTTTAAAGTACATTTTTTATTGGTTTATTTATTTGGACTCAACGTTATTAACGCGTTCATATTTAGTAAAATAATAAATCGTTCTCAATTTGAAGCATTGATTTTTGCATTGGAAGAAAATTTGGAGGTAGCAAAGGGCCATAGGAAGAGTGGAAAACTCAAAACAAATATTTAACACTTTTGGGCGGACCTTTCGATAAAAATAAATAGTCTTGGGTCACCAATCCGAAATGGTCCAGCTTATCTTAAAATAAGAAATATTTAACAAATTGTAATACATGCCTCTTTAGGTCTGTAATGATCAAAAGTATTTAGTTAAAACAGAAACTGCATCACAATAAGCAGCAATTTAAAGGCACAGGGGTGGTGAAATTACAACCATATGCTAGAGAAAATTTGAGGAGTCCATTGCTAACATTTTAAATTTAAATTGTTAATCCCCAAGGATCAAACATTGGAGTTTTTCAGCCTCCTCCTGTAGTCGACACGATAAATGCTGAAGATAAAACTGACAGTCCAAGAATATAACGAGGATTCACAAGCCAGTAACACCACTCGTACAAACAAAAAATAAATAAAATAGAAGAGCAATCAATGGAGCTCATCAGAATTTAATCACCCATATTCCACAAGTCGTATTTTGTCTCGTACTCGTAGTCGAACTCGAATCGTATCAAAATCGTTATTCCTCAAGTCGTATACGTTGCGTACGTAAATTTGAATTGAAAAAGTCGTTTGTTGTTTTTTCAATTAAATTATTGATTTTGACAATTACCTAAGGGCGACAATATACGTTGTTTTTTTAAGCTTCTCGTACGCAACGTATACGACTTGAAGAATAACGATTTTGATACGAAATGAATTCGAGTTCGACTACGAGTACGAGACAAAATACGACTTGTGGAATATGGGTGATTATTTCTGAAATCATTAAAATTCTGAAATCTTTTAAAAATAACCTATTTTATCCTATTTTTTTTTTTATCTCTCTCTCCCTTCAAGCTGCTCATACAAAGTTAAATGCACAACTGGAACTGCTCTTATTTAGAAATATTTCTTATTTAAAAACTGTTAATAAATTCAAGAACATGGATTTAATTAGAATAAAATGCACGACTGGATCGCACGAACTTGCTCTTATGTAAAAGTACTTTGGAATTTAAGATACATTTTATAAATATAAAACATGAATTTAAAATGAAATTGCCGTCTGATTTCTGGAAAAGTATGAATTTGTGCAAACAAACTTTAAAAAACGTTTTATTATTAAATAAATAAATTTTTTATATAAGAAATTTCTTTAAAATTTTTCAAGAAAAAAATGTGGGATGCGAATTTTAAGTATTTAATAATATTGATTTTAGGAAATAATTTCAAAAAATAATCGTTCATAGGTTTTGAAGATATTGATTTTTCAAAAAAAAATTTTTTTCAAAAAAACCCAACATTTAATTTTTCGAATATTTTTATATACAATATTATTTTAAACTAAGGGGGACTCCTGTTGAAAATTTTGGTTAAAATCGTTAGAGCCGTTAATGAGAAAGTCGAAAATCAAAAAAACGGTTCTATGACAGGTACCGTTAATAACATTTTGCCCCAAATTTTTTTTTTACCAAAACGTAGTCCATGTCCATAATATCACACCTAATTTTTTTTATCAAAATCGTTAGAGCCGTTTTCGAGATAAATAAGATTTTACATTACGGGTGTATGGGGGGTACCGTTAGTTTTAGAGCTAAAAAAAAAATTTCAATTTCCCCTCTAGGGAATCACCGAAGACCCATAACTACCAAGTTTGAAGAAAATAGGTCCAGTGGCTTAGGCTCTAGATCGAGGTACAGACATACAGACAGACAGACAGACAGACAGACAGACAGACAGACAGACAGACAGACGGAATTGTCGGACCCACTTTATTCGTCTTCGCTATCATCGTAATGTCAACTTTGATCAAAATCTCGAGTTCGATTTTTTTTCCAAATGCAGAACTTGCCCTATAGTACCTATATCGCAAGTAAAAAATGTTCAAATACATAAAATTGCCGGCTGATTTCTAAAAGTGATTTGTAAAGTGTGAATTTGTATGCGAACGAAAGTTTAAACAAATGTATTATAAAAATAAGAGATTTCTTTAAAAAATTTCCAAAAAAAATTGGAATGTTAATTTTATTTATTGGAATAGGTACATATATAAATTTTAGGAAATAATTTCAAAAATTTTTATTTTCTAAAAAAATGATTAATTTTAGTTGTGCATGTTTCTTGTCTTTCATTGTTTTATCGTTATTTTTATAAATAATGTTCTAGTTAAATAGCCAGTTCGGTTCCTCCCTTTAAACAATTCAACCGTAACACTCGCGCTTCAGTTTATGCCCATCGGTTAACCATTATGATTTATGAGCCCAATTTCTGTTTCTGACGTACTCTTAAATTCAGAAATTCTTTTTTTAGCTGCACTTCACGAATATGGAATGCTTTATCCGGTTCAATATTTCCCGTTCCATTGTGATATATAGATATTCTTCTTTTTAAATCCTCTATAACTTTCCTAAACGCTAGAAATTGCATTATTTTGGTTCTGATTTTATCGCGTCGTTTAAAAGCAGTGATATTCTCATACTACAACTATTTTCTCGGAGCATTAATAGGGTTGTACACATTCTCAAATTTGTTTCACAAGCACGGCATGATTAATAAATTGATCGATGAATATCAGGAACGTTCACACTCGTCAAGCATGTTCTCAAACATTACTACTCATTAGAATTTTAAAATTTACTTCAACTTTATATTCAAAGTCTAGAGAAAACTTAAATATATCCACCTGAATTACTTATAAGACTTATTTTGATGTATTTTCTTACGATGTACATAGCTCGAGAACTTCATGGAAAATGAAATTTACCTAAGCTTGACAAACATTCGTTCACATTCTCAAATATGATTGTCATTCAGCCAAAATATCAAAACACTTTGAAATCCATCCAGCATTTTTGCCGCTGGATGGAGCTTTTAGATTGTCAAAATCAAGCCAACCAAAGTAAATAAAAGTGACACAACTAAAAATGTTATTCCATTGGCATATCATCCAATTCATGGCTTGACAGATGGAGAACCATTTATATTTTGATGCATGTAGAATATTGAATTCGAAATTTTGCATTACCTATATGGTATCATAGATAAGGACAAATTTAAATATTTACGTATCGAGAATATTTCGTTGCAAATATCAACCGATTGCCCTGAGAATGCATTTTTCTGGAGCATAAAATAAAATGAAATCGTTTATCACTAACATGAACTAGATTTGTTTAAAACATTGAATGAGCCTGCAATGAAATTTTGCATCAGTTGTTTTGTCTTTCGTCTTTTTGACATATTGGGTGAGATTGAGATGTGAAGAAATGTTGGGGAAATGAAGATATTTAGTTCTAATTACTAATGGAAAGTACTAGAATCGAGATTTCTGTAGTCAAAGCTTTCAGTGGAAGCTAAAATTCTCAACGTAAAAAAGGTCTTAAATACAATCTTCCGTAAGGTAAATTGCTACTCGGAACGTGTAACCGTAACTAGCTACAGAGAATGTGTACCGTAAGAAGCTTATTTATTTATTTATTTATTTACGCTAAATACTAACGCTTAGTTAACAAACAAAAAATTATAACTAAATAAATGATTTATGTAATACATTCAAATTTATAAAGATAACTTAAACATTAGTGATACAACAATAAACACAAAATTAAGAATTTAAATAATGTGAGAAAAAACTAATTTTGAAACTATTGGATTTGACATTTTGATTTCCAGAATTTAAAAGAAAATTATTATCATTATAGGTATATGTTTATTAACTGGTTAATTGGACTGCTACAACCATAGTTTGATCGGCTAAAGTTTGTTCGAATCGGCACTCGATTTCTTATGTCATTTTCCATTGGTCGTCCAGAAGCGTTTGGAAGCGTCCAGAAGTCTTCTCAAACCGTTCCATTGGGAAAAAATACTCTTCTGAGAAGAGAATTTCGCTTCTCGATTTCAAGTCAGAATCCACTCAAGAAGCACTAATACTCATACCCAAATGTCAAAAGCAACTATCGCAGATTTTCACCAACACGACTATTAACTAATACAAAGGCAAAATTTCAAAGTTGAGTAGAAGAAGTTAGCACCGTTCCATTGGATTTCAGAATGAGTGGATCCTTGAGTGAAACCAATGGAAAACGACATTAAATTATTTAGGCTAACATTAAAATGAAAACGACACAAAACTGATGGTGATGAAATGGATCCATTTAGAATTCCAACAATGAAGCAGAGTTGCAAATACTTACGGTGATTAGTAAGCGTTGGAAGACTTATAAGTTGTAACCTATTAGAATAAGGAGGCAAAGCTAATTCATGTGGCCATGGGAGAAAACGCAGTGCAAACCTTAAGAACCTTCTTTGAATACCTTCAAGTCTGTGAATATGATTCGAGCAATAAGGGGCCCAAATTATACAACCGTATTCAAGGACTGATCTGACAAATGATACATATAGAGTTTTAAGGACATAAGGATTTTGGAATTCCCTTCCAAATCTTTTTATAAAGCCTAGTGTCTTATTAGCTTTTTTTACAATGTAGTTAAAATGGTCAGTAAAAGATAATTTTGAATTCAAAATGATACCTAGGTCTGAAAAGATAGACAATTTTTCAAGGTACGAAGAGTTTAACAAATGCTACACGGAACATACATAATTATAAGTAACCCAAATTTTTGGTTTACTCTACGGCCGGCATAGATGTTTACAAATTAAAAATACACGAGGAATAGAGGCGGAGTAAGCTAAAACTGCTTTAAAGGAAGTTTAAATCCGTTGTAGCATCTAGATGTCATTTTGACATGACATCCTGTAAAATTTACAAAAAGGAGTACCTATAAACATTTTTTTCCTTTTTGTTGCTAAGATAAAATGGATAGTTATTTTGCAATCTTAAATGATTTACATTCTTTAAATGCTCTTACTCGAAGAAGGCCAAAGCAGTACAAAACTCGTTTTAGTCCCATGACACTAAGGGATGCAGATTTCTTCATATTTTAAAAAGAAATTAAAATAGGTAGCTATTCCTAAGCGAAAACAAGGGCATATCCCAATTGATTTGCAAGTAATGGCAGCTATACGGTATTGAATAATAATGGAAATTATGTTTATACGAGGGCGGCTCAATAAGTCCTTGACTTTTGGAATAAAACACAGATTTTTTGATAAAAAAAATAATTTTATTTTTCAACGTATAGTCTCCCTTGACCTCTATATACTTTGTCCAACGCTTCTCCAATTTTTTTATCCCTTCCAAAAAAAATGATTTGTCGAGGTCCTCAAAATAGGCCTTTGTTTGCGAGATGACTTCATCATTGGAGTCAAATCTTTTTCCACCAAGCCATTTCTTCAGGTTTGGGAACAAGAAGTAGTCGCTCGGAGCCAAATCTGGAGAATAGGGTGGATGAGGGAGCAATTCATAGCCCAATTCATGGATTTTTGGAAGTTGTAACACGATTGCGTTTGTGGTCGACTGTGAGCAAACGCGGCATCCACCTTGCGGAAAGCTTTCTCATGCCCAAGTGATCATTCAAAATTGAAACCACTGAGCCAAGCGAGATCCCTACGGCTTCCACAATCTCTCGCACTTTCAATCTTCGGTCGGCCAACACCATATCGTGAATTTTTTCGATTGTTTCGGGTGTAGAGACCTCAACTGGGCGTCAAGGACGTTCGGCATCTTCAGTGCTTGTACGGCCACAACGAAATTCAGTAAAAAACTTTTTTACCATTGAAATCGATAGTGCAGAGTCCCCATAGTATTTATCAAGCTTAGCCTTGGTCTTTTTTCGCAAGAAATAATGCTTAATAAGCACACGAAATTCACTTTTTTCCATTTTCTCCTCAAATTAGTGAGTAGTCTGATAAAAATAGCTGTCAAACACAAACTAACTGACGCAGCAAGTTTAAATTTTGACAGGAGTCAACTGACAGATGCCTGTTGACAGGAGCAGTGTTGCTGTTTCAGTAAAGAGGTCAGAAATTCAAAAAGTCACGGACTTATTGACCCGCCCTCGTAATAACCAAAGTTTTAGATTGGAGATTTTTTTGAAAATATATTTGACATAAGGAAGGTGTAGCTTAAACGGCTTAGAAAATATTTTATCTAATAAATACATATTGATTTTTTTTTACAGTTAGCTGGTGGTCTAAATAGAATAGATTTGAAATATTAAAACAAAGAGAAATTTCAAAATAAACAAAAAAAAAGTGACTTTTGTATGCAAATTGATGAACTTTAAAAATTAATTAAAAATAGTAATAAATGTTTCCTCACTTTAAAATTGATGTATTTTTTATTAAAAACTTAAAGGAAAGTTGAGACATGTTTGCTGAGAAATTTGTATGAGAACGCCAATATATAAACAATAAGAATGAGTTATTTGAATATTTTGTATGAAGAAGTTCACAAGAAAAAAGTAGTATGGCAGTACAAATTTTAAAAAGGCAGTACAAATACTGCAGTTGCGGTTTTTCGACAGCCCTGATCAACACCACCAATCCACAACTCACAAAATTATAAAATTTAAACTATTATTAACTACAACTAGTTGACTACGAACAACCAAATAAGCAAGACGAAGACACAGTCCAATCTATTTTTATAACGCGGCTCGGGAAGCACCATTTCGGCTCTCATTTCTAGAAGTTTTACATATGTTATGACACACATAAACGTACATATGTTCAGTTCCTAGATAGTTTACTTAATCATTTCCACTTGATTTACTAACAATATCAATTTTATTTAAATAATAATTAATAAGAATAATTCATTTGAAAAGGTAAGTGAATAAAAATGGAAAAGAGAATGTGAACCGAACCGACTTTTGTGTTTTTTTGTTGTCTGTGAACTAAAATGCGTGCGTATGCAATTTACATCTTACAGTTGCTTGCGACGAATGTAATGCAAGATCTGCATTTTTAGTATAAAAACTTCTCTGACTTCTGTGAAAGTTCCGAAATAATTAAAACATCTAACATTGTTTGAATATTAAATTGAGTTTTATTCATCTTTTACCAGTGTTATTGTTGTGTTCATAGATTACTACATACATACAAAAAAAATAAACAAATATAATCCAAAAACCAACCGGTGTCGTCTCTCTCCTATCGACTATGCAAAGAGAAGCCCTATTGTGAATTGTGTATGGCAAAGAGCAGAACTAATATAAGAAAGAACTAAAATAAATACGTCAGGGATGGAAATTAAAATTTTTCAATTGTACTGAAATCTGAAATAAAATTGTACTGGGGCCCTACTATGTATCTCGATTCTACTTTTGATTCTATTCGAAACTAATTTGCGATTCTACTTTCAAATGGTACCACGCATGAAAATAGAATAGAATGCCGGTAGTGCCAAGCTATTTGCCAACAAATTTGCGATTTTCGAACGAGACTCGAATATTTTTTACAAAAAAAAATAGACAATATTTGCTGTGGAAACTGAATTTATAGTGAAGCAATAAATAAAATAAATAAATATGGACAGTGTCGCGATTTGGTTAGGTTCAGATGAAAATCCGGAACGAATTCAACAAATTGAACGAAGGCGGATTAGAGATAAATCTAATATAATGAAGCTCAGAGTGTTCTTAAATATCCCTTGGACAAATCTGGATGCTTTTCCATGTACTGCACCAGAATCTCAAACTGTGACGCCTTCGTGTTTGCAATTTTAGATGATTCCCTACGAAGAAAACATAAACATATTACTTAATTCTTTGAAAATTAAAAAATTAATTTATAAGTTCTATTTACTTACATTCTGAAAAAAAAATTCTTCACTCGAACCGCTCGCAAACACATTTGTTGTTGAATGATTATTTGCGATTTCGCTTTGTTTTGTATGTATGTATGTATGTATGTGTATGTATAATTTATTTAGTAAATTTTACTATTAATGTTACAATTTTTACAATTTTAAAAAAGTGTGAATACATTGAAAATCAATTACTAGTTTATAGATTATTATTTTTTACAAATGGTGTTAAAAGAGTTTTAAATCTGCTAAGATTATTTTCATTTTTTATTTCTGATGGTAGTTCATTAAACAATTTAAAGCCACGATAAAATAAAGTATTTTGAGATCTGGTATCTCTATAGAATTGAAGCCTAAAGTCATCATTTGATCTTAAACTATAAGGTTGCATGTCTCCCACGTAGTTTATGTTCGATGTCAAATAGTCGGGAACCATATCATGTCGAATTTTGAAAACAAACATCAATGTATTAAAGATGACATTAACTTTCGAGATAGGTGGTTCCCCTATTATGCGAAAGTAGTAAACTACACTAAAACATAGTTGGCACTACTCGAGCTGTTCGATTATCGCACATTAAAACGTTCTTAAAGAATTACAGAGTTGCAGTTTTGCGAATTCGAACATTTTTATTGTAGAATCGAGATACATAGTAGGGCCCCTGAAATGATGTCAATTTTACCGAAAACGAATTTTCTATGAAAAAAATCAATAACTCAGCTATCCAAAAGTTTTCCAAAGTATTTTAGGTAATTATTTAGAATTGGGGCTCCAGACAAAAATCGCTCCAAAAAATTTTTCACCACCTGGAAACTATTTGATTATATAGAATAAGATAATTAAAGGTAGGGGAGACATGTTTTATCAAAGAAAAACCTTTTATAGGCATAGGTTTTGATTAAGAAAAATGTTGCTGCAGGCGCCTGCTATTCGAATTTAAGCTATACCTATACCTAAAAAGGGTTGTTTTTCCGATGACACTCCACAAAACATGTCTCCTCCACCTTTAATTATCTTATTCTACCTAATAAAATAGTTTCCAGATGTTGAAAAATTTTTTGGAGCGATTTTTGTCTGAAGCCCCAATTCTAAATAATATTTTTTGTCTAATACATAAAATATGGAAATTTTGAAATTATACTGAATTGAGACAAATTGTACTTTTGTACTTGTACAAACTCAATTATATCGAATTCGGTACAATTGTACAGAATTTTCCATCCCTGAAATACATCATTTTTCATTTCTCTTCTTGCTCCCAAACGTCAACATAAATAAAGAGTACAAATTGCATTGGAGTGGTAGGTAGTATGTTTATGGGTTGCATAAGTCGATACACTTGTACCGTAATGCTTTCGATACATTCTTCACTGCTTTGAATGTCAGATAAGTCAACAAAATGCTTGAGACTAAAAAAAAATGAAATTTTAAGAAGCCATGGACTCGTACAATTTGAATTTTAAGAATCCACTTCTTATTTTTGATTCGATCTTCTCATTATTTTTTTTAATACAAATACTAATACATAATGAAATTATATGCCAGAAAAGACAAAAAGTAATAACGGAAAATTTTAAACAGCCTATTATTTAGATATAAGCATAATACTTCTTAACGATTTGCTAAATTTAAAGTAGTTTACTAACTCATTCTTAATTTTAAACATTTTTTAACTAGTATCCTACTAAAGCAATTGTCTTAATAAATTACCTCTGAACACATGTAAATCAATGACAGTTCGTGCAAAAAACTAAGTAAACAGAGCTTTATCGAAACTTTGTAAATGTCAGAGTCATATGAAGATAGCACGATACTAAAAAAACAAAATATTTGTGTTCGATGATTTTAACTTTAATAAGAGGGTAGAGAAATTATAACGCTAAACTCTATTAAAATTTGCAAAATCGTTGTTTTAACCTAGTTTCATACTTAAACAGCTTTAACGCCATAGCTTTGTATATAAAACTTAGAGTACTATCGAGAACACCAAAGATTGTGGCGACATCTTAAGTATAGGGACAGTACCTGCTAGATTTGTTTCTGCTAAATTTGATAATAAAATATTCTCCTTTTTACTACTCCTTTTTTATTTATTTATTTATTTATTTATCTACCGATATAAATCTTACAGATTTGTATCTTATTCTACTCTCCACTGTAAAATCTATCGCTAATTTGAGAGCCACCACCAGGCCAGAGTTCGCAATACAAAATCACGCTCCATGATAATACTATAGGTTATATTATACAAAGCTTGTATTTAGAAAAAAAAATAACTTTTTCATTTCCGACTCTACCGATTTCGATCAAAATTTTTATAAAAGAGCTTCTTTGGTTTTGAAATAATATTATATACATACAAAACATTTTGTTCTCAAATGTATTTTATTAAATACTTTAAATTGTCATTCCATTTTATCATTTTTCTCTGATAACATCCATGTTTTTAAACACACAATAATTATAAATAAATTACAATGTACTTGTATGTAAGAGCAAGAACGTCAAGTAGAGAAAAAGAAGTAGATTTGGGCTTTACATATTTAAAATTGAAGTAGGTTTAAACAGATATTTGTAAAATGAAGTAGATTTCAGTATTTTGCTGATGGTGCGAAGCAGAAAGTAGATTTTAAAATAATTAAAAAAAAAGAAGTAGATCTACTTGAGTTGTAGTAAAGTGGTACCACTGGTAGTCACTACATTAGTGAATGCCTATGCTACCGATGACTTCCTTTTCCATTCCAAATTATCAGAATTAAGAGAAAAAGAAAGAGTAATTCAATAATTTTGCTTTGTATCAGAGGTGTCGTTATAATAATGTAAGATGGAGTCAATATATTGCGTTTTCGAATATCGACTTCACATGCGGACCTTATAATAAAACCTAGAATCTAAATCACAAAAAAATTTGATCTAAATTTGTATTAAAATTTAATTAAATTAAACTAAAAATTTAAGATAATTTATAGAAAAATTCCTTTACTTACAAACTCCAGGACTTAAAATGGTTCAGCATTAAAAATAGAACTATAAAAGTCGATGGCACACTGAAGCTAGTGTTATAAGCCAACAAAAATTAGCTTTCTTCAAAAAAATAAGTCGAACTCTACACATATTTTTCATATGTGTTTTCACTTATGTATGAAAACGAAAGTGAATAAAAATACAGAAAAAGTAACAGACCTTGTATTCGCTTGCTTTTTTACGATGACATTAAGTGCCTCTCCTTCGGTGAAAATTCTAATTGTAATATGGTGTTAAAATCTTGACGCTTAATATAATATTCATCGAATAACATCATATTCTTTTTTCAATATTAAAATTAATTAAAAGGAATTAGTTTTATAAAATTATCAAGTACTTTTTTAAACAAAATGATTCTGCTTCTCACTATATAAATCGTTATTCATGGGAATAAATTGATATACATTATAATCAAATTAATATACATTACATAACATTAGTAACGACGTTTTTTTTTTAATTAAAAATATTTTTCAATCAAAATAAAAACTGAACCAAAAAATGAATTTGAGTAAAAACAGTAAATATTAGGAAATTAGTACTTAGTTCACTAGTAATACTACTTCGACAGCACTGCTACCTATTAAACAAAAGAGATACTTAGGTTCGTATTCACCGAGCGCTCCTAAACGGCTCTTAACTTTACGAGGCTCTTAACTTGAAATTTCTGTGCGGTATTAACCAACCACTCGCAAGGTCGCAAGTGTTTTTCGAAGTTCGAAAATGAGAGCCACTCTCTCTTGTTCAGGCATACCCAAACCAGCGTTACCACTTCCGGAAAAAAAGTCGAAGTAGATTTGAAGAAAAAAGTGAAGTAAATTGAGTAAAATCGAAGTAGATTTCAAAATGGCTTTTTACTTGCTTTTAGAAAAAATGTTGCATACAAAATTTTTTTTCCTTAAATTAATACATATTACCTATTAAATATGTATTTAAAATTGTCAATACATTTCTTTTAATTTTAAAGAAATTTCGCATAAAATTACTCATTTGTGTATTTGGATTGTGTTGACGTTCTTTTATTTTATGGTAATTATGAGGTTATACGATATACTACTGCTTACAGTGCAATAGAGAAAAAGAAGTAGATTTGGGCTTTATTTTGTAAAATCGAAGTAGATTTAAACAGAGATTTTTAAATTGAAGTAGATTTCAGTATTTTGCTGATGGTGCGAAGTAGGAAGTAGATTTTGAAATATTTTGGAAAAAAGAAGTAGATCTACTTCAATTGAAGTAAAGTGGTACCACTGACCCAAACTGTGAAATGTTGTGTAATGTTGGTCTTGACAGCAAATGGATACTCTTCTACTTGGCATTGCTCACATGGATTCGAGTCAAATGCGTGAGTGGCACACGCACAAGCGAACAAATTTTCGAAGAGAGCGCTCGTAAGTTAGGAGTGGTCGGGACCAGTGGTACCACTTTACTTCAATTGAAGTAGATCTACTTCTTTTTTCCAAAATATTTTCAAATCTACTTCCTACTTCGCACCATCAGCAAAATACTGAAATCTACTTCGTTTTAAAAATCTTTGTTTCAATCTACTTCAATTTTACAAAATAAAGCCCAAATCTACTTCTTTTTCTCTATTGCATTCTAAGTAGTAGTATATAACCTCATAATTATCATAAAATAAAAGAACGTCAACACAATCCAAATACACAAATGAGTAATTTTATGCGAAATTTCTTTAAAATTAAAAGAAATGTATTGACAATTTTAAATACATATTTAATAGGTAGGTAATATGTATTCATTTAAGGAAAACAATTTTTGTATGCAACATTTTTTCCAAAAGCAAGTAAAAAGCCATTTTGAAATCTACTTCGATTTTTCTCAATTTACTTCACTTTTTTCTTCAAATCTACTTCGACTTTTATTCCGGAAGTGGTAACGCTGGTCGGGACCACTCCTAACTTTTAAGAGCGCTCGTAGATCTTCACTAATATTGCTTGGTGAATACGTTTATGAGCTTCTTAAGTTATGAGCGCTCGGTGAATACCGGCCTTATTATACAAAAGAGAACTAGCATAATAAGTAAGGAACCAGAGGTGGCACCCTTAAACGAGAAAAAATGTTAAATTTGCTTATGAGAGCTAAAAGGTACTAGGTTTTTTTTTAAAGGAGGCACTCCACTACTTATGGGCTTTGATGAACTTCTTTTCATTGTGGCCATATTGTTGAAGCGACATCTATCAAGTTATCTGTCGTTTATGTAGTCTGTCTTTCCATGAAGAGTTATAGGGTTCAACAGCATATGCAAATGATTAAATTTTGTTTATGAAAGTAGTCTTCTTCTTGAGCAACATTTCACATGCTTCGCCATAATCATAATAATCATATGATATTTAATGATGTTATGATACTTGGTTAAAACGACGATTTTGCCTACTTTAATTGAGTTTAACATCACAATTTCTCTAATATTTTACTAAAGTTAAAAACATCAAATAACTATTTTACTTATGTCGTTTTTATTTGCAAATCTTGCAGCCTTGGGAAATAATGACAATTCTGATTCTGAAAAGAAGAGAAATTTGCTTCCGAATTTGATCTTAAAATCAAAACCAGAGGCACTCACACATTCATATACTTAAACGTCAACAGATGTGAATTCTTGTATCCTAATTGTGCAAAAAGATTTTCATTCAACAAACTTTAATTTTGATTTTAAAATGGATACATTCACAAAAAAACTTTAGAATCGTCAGAATCAAAAAAGTGTTCAGTTGCCAAATAAAAACGACATTAATATCGTGCTAACTTCATATCATACTAAACGTCTGTTTACTTTGGTTTTTTGGAACGAACTGAGATTATTTTAGGTGTGTTCAGAAGCAATATATTAAAAAATACAACTTTTGCACGATACTAGTTATACTCTGTCCAACAAAAATATGCAGTGTGGGCAAGATAGGACGTTTGCCTCGCATTCTGGCTACAGTGGATTGCATAAATCTGTCCTTCATTAAAGCTCTCACAGGGTTGTCGTAGTGTTGATTTTAAATGGAACCTTTTTTTAAAGCTCTAAAATCAAAAGCACATCAACAGAAACCCAAGGAAAAAAAAACTGAACAAGTTACGAAATGAACAAGGGTAACTCTGAATGCACATCAATATTTAATGGGGGTTGAAATTGAATATCACCAACAGCCATAGACAATAGGCCACAGCAATTCAGTGCACAGGCACGCAGACGTGTATTGCATATTTTTGTTGGATGAAGTATAGCAATCTACTTTTAAGTTATTAATACCTCAACACTTGACTGTTTAAAATGTTGTGCCAGAGTTTTTTAAGTTGAGATTAACAATCAAACAAGTCCTCCACTTTCAACAAAAATTGTACTTTTGTCAATTCTTTTTAAAGTAACTACAAATGGCGGTTTTTAAATTTTATTGACACGTCCTTCGAATTTCAAAACATTAGTTTGAAATAATTTTACCTTGGATCATATGCGAGACCGCGTTGGGTAAGACCGCGAAGTATGTAATTTATTTATAGAATCTCCCTTATTTTGATTACGAGGCTTCTTGCTAGGTATAGCCCAGAGAAATAAGTCATTAAATTGGTAAAACTAAAAAAAGAAGGGCAACATAAATTTTAAGAGTTTCCCAAAAAGTACCCTTAATTTGGGCCAAGGACATAGTCTTAGGGGTTAAAAATTTAGCTTTTTTTGTATATTAAAAATACTTTAAAATCTATTCATCTTTTTATTTAAAACAAAATCTTTATTTTACAGATGGAAGCCTTCTATCATTCATTAAGTAAAGCCATCAACATTGACGAGGAACGGGAGAAATACACCAAACTATATGATTTCGTTAGAAATTCAATACTTATTGGACTTAAAGAAAACGAAGTTTTCAAATCACTTTTTGCAGATTTAAGTTTATGCGGTACGTTATACTTACATACTTATATATTTATAATAAAAAACTATTGTTATTGAATATAGTATTTAAAATTTAAGGTATATACATATTTATATAAAATGATTTTTATAGATTTTGGGAGAAGTCTTCAAAAAATTAGATTATTTTCTGAAAAGTAGGCAATCCTCGGACTAATTTTTTTTTTACTTGGGGTATATAATTGGGTATTGTATTTGAATATAGGATTTTCAAATAGGGACTGATAAATGCTATAAGTTGAGTGTGAAAAATCAATGAACCTTTTGTTTTTTTTTTTAAATGGTTATCAATGACATTATGTGTGAAATTATACATTGCTCAAATGGTCGCTGGCGAACTTTGAGCGACGGCACGGATTAGTTGACTTTATGAGCACCTATCCTTTGAAGTTTATTATACTTGAGACTTTAGGAAACCCCACAAGAAAAAGTAAAATTCGTACAATCTTGGGCGCCACCAACCAAGCCCTCAAATCGTTCTTGGAGAATTGCCATTGAAGCTTCAGCTGTGTGGCACATAGTCCCGTTCTGTTGGTACCAAATACCATTCACATCAGGGGTCTAACTATGTATCTCGATTCGATTATAAAAATATTCGAATTAGCAAAATCGTAACTCTGTTATTCTATAGCAGGGTAGGGGGTCAAAAGTCAAAGTCGCAATTTGTTTCATTTTTCTTGCGATGCGATTGTCGTAAACTTAAATGAAACACATGTACTCAAATGGATATGCACACACTTGTGATTTAAATTACTACGACTTAAAAATCGTAGCGATTATAAAAATGAAACAAGTTCTATTTTTTCAAGCGATTTTTTTGTCGCTACTTATTTGTAGCAAATGCGTGCACTTACATTAAAAGTAGTGTGTTTTATTTTTCGCGATTAAATAATCGCGCGGCAAAAAAGTCGCAAGTGCGTGCATGACAAAAATTTGTAGCGACTACGACTTTTTAATCGCCTCGACGAAAAATCGCAAGTGCGGTCCTAGCCTTAGGCTATTGTCATGAACGCACTTGCGAGTTTCTGCCACGCGATTATTTAATCGCGAAAAATAAAACACACTACTTTTTATGTGAGTGCACGCATTTGCTACAAATAAGTAGCGACAGAAAAATCGCTTGAAAAAATAGAACTTGTTTCATTTTTATAATCGCTACGATTTTTAAGTCGCATGTGCGTGCATTCACATTTAAGGCCATGTGTCTTACTTTTTGCGACTAAAAAATCGTGGATTAAAAATCGCAAGTGCGTGCATGCCAATTTCTCTTTGCGACTACGATTTTTAAGTCGTAGTATTTAAATCGCAAGTGTGGGCATATCCATTTGAGTACATGTGTTTCATTTAAGTTTACGACAATCGCATCGCAAGAAAAATGAAACAAGTTGCGACTTTTAAATCGTCATGATTTGTTGGTAGCAAGTGCGTTCATTCTCATTTAAATTCATGTGTTCTATTTTTGCGATTAAAAAATCGTGCGATTGAAATCGCAAGTGCGGTCCTAGCCTAACACGAAGGCTTCTCATTTCATTATTCTTGTCCAAAATGTCAGGACTAAATTACCAGATCTTAACACAAGAGCTATTCAAAAATGAAGACATTTATGAATGAATTTTTGACTAAAGGAGTTGTTTTAGTCATTTTGAAAATGAATTTTATTCTTATGAAAAGTTTTTCTCTAATAACATCCTTTTTTGTATTCATCTATGTAACTGTTGTTTTTTTTTACAGGAAGCTATGCAGATAACTTAAAAGTCTCGAAGCCTGATGAGTTTGATCTAGTATTGAGACTTGCGTTTCCATTTCCGGATGATGTGGTCATAGAAGAAGACTTGTCACACAGCGGAAATGTCTATATAAACTTGTACAGTGTGATTTGTGAAATATCTAAACTAAATCCACCAAAAGAAAATATGCTCAAATTTTTGAGAGGAATAACAAACGCAGATGGATATGTATTACAAGATAAATTTCAAAGTTGGTTCGAAGGAACTTTGACAAGATTTTTATCTAAAATTGAATATAAACTCATATATGAAAAGGAAAATGTTTTTCTGCGATATATTAAACAAGGCCCAGCACATACAATTAAAGTTAACAGCAGCTGTGGTCAAATTTCTATTGATCTTGTTCCTGGATTTCGGTTCTCTAAAAGTCAATCCATTTCTCCAATGAATCATCTTATTGAAGAATGCGACACTTGGGAAGCTATTCCGAAGCCAATTAACGGAAGGCATAGCAATCCATCATTCCAGTGTTCATACACTGAATCTGAGAGGAGGCTTTTAAGTGGCAGAAATCAATTTAAGAATGCTTTGCGTATGATGAAGAAATTTCGAGACAAGAATCCAGCAATGGTTAATCTTAAAAGCTATTTTATTAAAACTTTGTTCTTGTGGCACAACGAATCAACTGGTCAAACGTACTGGAATAGTTCCAATGATTCAATCATGGATGAGGTACGTATTCGCTTTAAGTTTTTATTTATTGTTGAGTTTTGTTTCAAAAAGTAGTTTAGTCTTTTAAATAAATGTGCTTAGGTAGATACTCGAAGGATAACGTCACGTATCAAACTTTTTGTCAGAATGCAAATTTTAGAATTCATGATTATGTCTGCCTGGCCTAAAATTCACAATAATTTCGGATAATCATATCGGGAAAAGTTTGCATGTGACACTCTTTAAAAGTCTGACCTATTCATCCCTTTTTACAGTGGATGAGAATGGAACCCAAGATCTTCTGGAACAAAAATGGAGTATGGAAGTCAAATTTCGGTTTTAATAATAAAAATCCAACTCATTTCAGAAACTGATAACTCTTCTATAAAATAATTTTATAAATTTAATGCCTGAATATTAAAATATCAAATAATGAGTTTTCCAAAAAGGTTTTCGTACTTTGACAAAATGTCCATAAAAATTGACTGTTTGATGTGGTTTATGGTATGGCGGCATTATAGGACCTTATTTCTTTCGAAATGAGCAAGGAGACTCGTTGCCGCCCATGGTCTCCTGTAAAAGACGTTGGTAATAGACTTTCTGTAACCAGAGGTCGACATACACGAGCTGTGTTTCCACTTTTCCAGCTATCCGGCCGGGCGCTTCAAGCCATATACATAATCGACGCAACGCTCGAAGTTATAACTAAGTTCATTAATCAGTTCCCGAGATAATGTGACTTGACACCACTCAATTATTTTCTCTAGAGCTACGTCAAGTCCTAATTGTACACTAACAAAACAAATCAGAACCATTTTGGACGAGTTCTAGGCCAATATTAAAAACCTTTACCGGCAACATAGGGTGATGGCACCAGTAGTCGGCCAGTTAACTTTTTTTTATCTTTGATTAGCGTTTAAAAATCACTTATTTAAGTTTTTGATAGAGTTATCAGTTTTAATGATTAATTGAAATGTGTAGATTGGGAAATTCTAGACGAATTAAGTATATTTACTACATGAAACAAATTATTTACCTTTATGGAGATGAAAGTGTGATTCTTGAGTAGTCGGCCCTTTCAGTTTCAGTAGTCGGCCGCATAGGTACCTAGTAGTCGGCCTCTATTCGACAATTCATATTTTCATACTATTTGCAATAGTAAAAAGTATCTAAGAAGCATTTTAGCATTTAATAACTATCAAAACACAATTTTAATAGAACAGGAACATGTTCGGCAACAATGACCAGCACTCTTTAGTTATTGTTTCACAACACAAACCCACCTTTCCCAGATTACCCTCAACGCTGGAATTCTTCCTGGCTTCCTCGAACCTAGTACACACTGTTCATGAATTATATGTGTACATTATTGCACAGTGACACGGATCATGCTTCATGCATGAAGCTGTTCAACTGTCGATCATTCTCAACTAACCCGTAAACTTTACAACAGAAGTTCCTGAGAATTTCAGACGGATGGATATTGATAGACTTCACAGGGATATCGAAGATATCTTAACTCTTATACCTTCAGACAGGAATCTTCTGGCTACCCAAATCGATGCAGCGATTGTCAATTTAAACATGCCTTATCTAATGCCTTGGACAAGCAAAAACAGTTTAGAACGCCAAAGGATAGGTACCAGCACCTTCCCGAGTACTTTCAGAGTCTCTATGCTCACTGCCAGCTTCTAAGAAAACGAATCAATTAAAAAATCAAGTGACCACAACTCCAAGGCGAAACGCACCTTAAATTCAATTACACCACTTAAACCGAAATAATTTTCATATCTTCATTGGTATAAGAAAACATCTCTAGCGGATCCATCAAAGTGAACTGAATACAACCAACAGAAACTTACAGATAGTTTGTAATGAGCTACCGCAAGCCAACATCATGTTCCGGAACTCTATTCAATACCACAATAATATCCAATACCAGAAAAGATTGAAAATCAGGACGTGATACTTTTAAAATATCAATAGGATCCATAGGAAAACAGCTATAAATACAGGAACCATCATCAGCAGTGATACTGAAGCTACCTCTCCCCCAAACAAGGTGGAAGCGTTAGCCGACTAGTTTGAAGGAAACTTCACTCCGTATCCACCTACTGACTCAACTTTATTACAAGAAGTTGAGGCAACAATTCAACAAATACTTCGAACGATCAATTTTAATATCATCAATCCAGCAAATGATTCCACCGATGTTTCAAATTTATCCAATCTAGAGAAGATGTCGAAATCATCGGCAATTCTATGCCAAAAAAGTCTAATGGGCCAGATAGTGTCTCCTACTACATCCTGAAAAGGTTGCTCATGCAGTAATCGTAATGACTTTCCTCACAAACAGTTTAAACAGCTGCTTGAATTACTGTTACTTCTCCCAGAAGAGAAAACAGCGAAGATTGTTCAAATTCCGAAGGAAGGTGCTTCCAACCTAGTTTCCAAGTACAGGCTGATATCAATTCTCGAAAACATCAGCAATTTACTGGAAGAGGTAGTTTTCCGAAGACTGAAGAAATTCTGCTGTGAAAATTCCATCATCCTTGATATGCAAATCAGCTTTCGAGAAAAACACTCAACCTCGCAACAATTTGCAGAAATCTGGTCCTGAGACTCCCTGAGGGATCTACTACTAGCGGCAAGAAATATACTGTTAATAACTTAAACTATTAATTCAAGTTTTTTGTCAAGAATTTAATAACACTAGTAAGTTATTTAAGTAAATCTTACATGTGTAATCCGGCCGAGCTAAGAAGAATCGAAAAAAAAAATGTCTTCTGAGGCCGGCCCCCCTTGTAGTTAATAAGAAAAAAATATTTTTTAAGTTTTTTAGCGAAAATACTCAAATATAAACTATAAGCAAATAAAAAATGAACACATAGTGCACCTACCTTCAATATCTTGCCAATTAAACCTGTTTTAAAAACTTACTTCCACTAATTTTTTTTGTTCGAAAAAGCATAAAAACACAACGAACGAAATCTCGACGCAAACTTTTATTTTCTACAAGAAAACCAGCAGCTGCAATTGAATGAAATTTTGCACCCAGGAAGAAAAACCGTTAGCCTATTAGAAAATATTTTTTGCCTGGAAGTTGAACGAAGGCCTTTACTATTACGCTGTACTTTACGACGAAGTGGCCGACTACTGGAGGTGGCCGACCTTAGGTGCCATCACCCTATACGCCAACATTCGAGACTTTATTACCGAAATAGCGTAGCGAGTCATAGTAAATTTGTTCGTCCGCTTGAAGCACTGCCAAGGCGGCAATTTGAATGATGTGCTATTCAATACATAATGGCATGAATGTAGCTTCAACATTTTGCCAAAATCAATTCTAGATCTCAAACCATTTTTCAAATTTCTTTTCCTATCGTTTTTATCTGCTCACCCTAGAGATTTCCTTTTTCGGGATTTAAAATAAAATAGAGATTTTGTTATTCGAAATTATGGTTCGCGGGACATCTCAAGGTTTATGAATTCATATACTCTACTCTACTCATTTAAAAATCCAAACATAGTTAGAAACATCACACCCTCTTTTCCTAGAAGTCGTATTACCACCTTAATTTCCCTGTGTTTATATGGTATGTACCTAGGCACTTTTATTATTTTATTTTAATACTAAAATATACATATATAAATCTTCTATTAAATAGATGTTCGAAGTTCTTGAAACAGCATTAAAAAAAGGAGAGATACTATTTTTTTGGGATAAAAGAGTTAATCTTTTAAGGCTCAAGGCATCAGAAAATCAAATTAAGCAAATGTACTACGAAGTCAAAAATGCACGAAAAATTTTAGCCAAATACTCTAATCTTGAAGATCTTCAAGAGATAAAAGGTCTTTTCCGTAAGTATTAGATGAAATTTGGTTTTGTTTTTGTTTTTTTTTTGTATTTCAAAGTAAAAATTTATTTATTTTTCAGTAACCCGCGAAGAGCAAGGAGATATACCACCACAACTTGAACAGGAAATTGAAAGAAATTTTTGGGATATTGCAAAGAATGTAGTTGAAGCTGCATCGTCTTATGTTCCATGGGTTATAGGCTTTGCTGCTGGAGCAACCATACTTGGTGCAGTTTTTAGTAGCTTGCGCAATAGGCGGCAAAATAACATTTGAGAAAACATTTTGTGAAACTAAATATAAAAAAAAAATCTTTTATACGATATATAAATGGAATTGTAAGTTGTAGTTTCTAATTGTATGCGTGACAATGTAATAACTGCAGTTTTTATGTAATAGGTACCTTCGTTTTTTATGATACAATGATGTCCAATGTTTTTTTGTTTGTCTATTATACGTTTATTAATATTAATATTATTTTATTAACCTATATACCTACGTGTATTTTCAATTAATAATAATAAAAAATTAACATTAAATCACACAATTAAGTCATACGTCACTGATACTGGTTCTTAAGAATTTTTTTTTTTTGGGTTTTCACTCTGAAAAAATAATACTCTTTTTCATAATTTTGCATAATGTGTAATATTATTTTGAATTTGAAAATCCCAGGGCAAAAGTTTTGGTTTGAAATCGATGCAGCCGTGATAGATGTTTTGACCAAAATGTAGACAGACCATATTTACAATAGTACTCAGAATTTGTTACTTGCGAAAGCACAACTTGCCGTATATCGTCGCTGTAGATCGAATATCTCGTAACCCAGAAAAAAAATTTTTAGGTAATGATGCAATTATATTGTGAAAAAAATTCCGGATCTAATGAAAAATATCCTGTGAACCTATAAACTATAATTGCAGAGCCACGCGCATGATAAACAACACGTCTATCATTGCCTCTCATTGATTTGATAATAAGTTTTTGGTCTCTCCTGAAAAATCGACTTTTCTGGGTTACGAGGTATTCGATCTACAGCGACGATATGCTTGTATGTATGTTAGATATATGGGAAGTTGTGCATTTATATTTTTATAATAATAAATCGAATTCGAAATATTGATCAAACTTTACATAACGATGATAGGAAAGTCGAAAAAAATTGTGCCTCGCAATTGTCGTGCACTAAAGGGACGACTACCCTTAAAACGTTTGAGCACAGTGCGAGCATTTTAGGAAAGTTGGAGAGGATTAAAAATGAGATACCGATGCAAATTGGTTTTCATTGTCGGAATATCATTGGGAATAAAATATTGAGTCAGATAAAGCACTTCACATTCGTGTAGTGCAGTTAAAGAAAAAATCTCTAAATTTAACAATGCGTCCGAAGTTGGGCTTAAGGGTAAACTGATGGTCATTCCGTGAAGGGCAAGTATTAAGTTTGAATTGTTTAAGGGAAGGAATGGAACTACTGTCTATTTCACAGGAACACTGTTTATAAAAATAACGGTAAAATAATTAAAGACAAGAAACATTGCGGCGTTGCTTCTATTACCCATCATTTTTAAAGCTTTTTTTAGGATTCTATCCAAGAGGCTTAAGAGGGTTACTGCTCAAATATGGGAATTATACTCAAATTTAGGACGAATATAAACCTTATAGATTACAACCAGATCAGAAGGGGTGCAAAATTTTTTACATCGACAAACGAGACCTAAACACCGAAGGAAACTGCTGCGTTTTTGGCGACGTCGAATATTTGGTAATTCCATACAAGGTGGCCTGTGATGCACATACCGAGAACTGAGAGCTCTTCAGTTTCTTAAATGCAAGTGCCGCTTATGAATAGTGGCATGGGGGGGTAGAAGGCGCTTTAACGACAGAAGACATAATTGAGTTTTTGAAGCATTAAATTCTACGCGGTTTATGGTTTTCCATTTTGACAATGCCGACAAAATTTAATGAGCTTACTCGTATCATACGCCGCCTTTCTAGATTAGAGCTGTGCCAATCATTCATTTTGAAAGACCGAATCAATCATTGATTGATTGGTTCAAGAATTCGGTCTTTTCAATCAATCGTTCATTCAATCATTTTTTATCCATCCGTTTCGTTCCGAACGAGATATAGACCGACACGAAATGTTTTCAATCATTCATTCAACTAAAATATTTTTTTCCAATCGTTTCGTTCAGACCGAGACCGAAACAATATGAAAATGAAAGCAAGTTTGGCTTTTTTCTACTTCGTTGGAACGTTCACGCCCTCTTCTATTGTATATAAAATGAGGAGTATACATTCTGTTTCATGTCCATTCCTATTTGGTATGTAAAATGATTGAGAACAAGTTGAATGAACGAAACATTACTTTTTTTCGTTCGTTTCGTTCATCGGTTTCAGTGGCAAGAGATTGACATTAGGATTGATTGATTTGGTATACTTTGATTGCAATCAATCAATCTTTTTGATGAACGGGTCACAAAGACCGAATCAATCGCGATTGACACAGCTCTATTCTAGATCCACATCCGAAGAATAAGGACAAGCAGGGTTACCTTTGGGGACACTTTAGTGTCATTTTGACATCTTTTCAGCGTTCGGACACCAGGACACCTCTTTTCAAAAAAAATTTGGACACCTTTTATAAATCTAGCAACTCTTTGGACACTATTTTAAGCAAAACAAACAATTTGTTCGCAAAATGGAACGCAATCCGTCGCAAACAACCAAAATAAAAAATACCTACACCAAACTATCTATTTCTATCTCTATCTTTCATATACAAATCTCTGTTGATACGACACACGATCTGTATATTTGTGTTTGAATTAAATGCAATTCACCACGCTGTGGTGAACAAAAGTTTGCAAGTTGTTTGGAATTGGCACCTGGTAAGTTGCTTCCCACACTACCTGGAAGTCAGTGTGTGTACTGACAAATGGAGATAGAATTCTTTACGATTTGTCGTTCAATGTATTTCCCATAAGAAAAAAGCAAAAAGGAGCTCGAAAAACATAAATTTTACGAATTAATTTTATATGAACGGGTATCAATATTATGATTTTAACAGAATAATATGTGTTTATTTCTAAATCAGGTGGGAAATATATAAAAAACATAATTAATCCTGTGCAATTTGTACTAAAAAAAAGTAAAGAAATTGCAAGAAAACAACAACAAATACTTAAAAAAAATGGATAACATGAATTTTTTGAATTAAGTCACAAAAATAACAAAGTTTCTTACAATTTCCTGCTTTTCAATTTGTCTTTTTTATCATAGAAACTTGTTAACAAGAAAAAATTAAAATTTTCACAAAACATGAAAACACTAAACGACGTACACCGACCGAATCGAGTTGAAAACTTAATAGAAGTAGTATTAGTAAACTTAACTGTGTTTTTTTTTTGTTACATTTGTTTTCTTATATTACATAGAAATTTAATTACACTTGAAAAAATTGCTGACTTAGAATTGGCCAGGCCACACAGGAGTTTTATGTTTGTTTTATTTTAAAATAAATAGATAATTATCAATTTAAGGACAAATATTCTACCTTGAGACTAAAATACGGCTGGTCAAAGAAGACCATACAAATTGCTTCCTAATAAAACTGTTTCATCTGTCATTCACATACGATATGTTTACGATTTTTGAAGCCAAATTACAAAAGATTAATTAAGTTTCTTACTACATATATTTTCAACTTGATTTAGAAATTAACAAATATTACTTTTCTTTTGAAATGATAAAATGCATACCGGTTCATATAAGTTTGATTAGTTAAATCAATGTTTTTCCGACCCTTTTTTGCTTTTTTCTTATGGGAAATATGTACATACATTGAACGTCAAATCGAAAGAAAATCTATCTCCAATTGAAGGTTCACGCGCTGACTGCCAGGTGCCGTGACTCCATGTGTCAATATGGATAACTACATTATTGACGCACGTATGTGTGTTATGTGTTATGTGTATTCTTTGGTTTTCATTCCTTCACATCTATGTGCTACGTTTCTTGGACCCAGAAGTTACAAAATTGGGAAAAAAAATTCAATTATATCGATTTGGTTTCAGAATTTGAAAATTTAATTTCTAATCTCGAAAAATTAATAGAAGAGTATAAAGCTTTAGAGTTAAAAGCTAATAATGCTGATTTTGAGAGTGCATATTTTTAAAATTAAAAATATAGAAAAATTTTGGTTCAAAATAAGAAACTTAAAAAACCACTTAAATAAATTTATGAATCCAAACTTATACGAATTTATAAGAAAAATATTCATGTCGATTACAGAATCCGCAGAACTCGATCCGCAGTAATGCACAGTGCAGTCGTCTCTTTCTTTTTCATGATAAATGAGTAGATCTGAAAGATGGTACTGCACTGCGGATCGAGTTCTCCGGATTCTGTAATCGACATGATTAACTTTGCTGCACAGCAGTGCATGTGCTGAGAGAATATTTTCCAAGCTTACACTTATGAAAAACAAACTTATTAATAAATTAAAAATTGAAACGTGCCATTCAATGCTTTCAGCTTGAGATGTTTTACATAAGAGGCAAAGATTTGGAGTTAGAGTTAGAGGTAGAAGAATGGGCATCTGAGAAGCTAAGAGTACTGTCATCACGCAAAATAATTTGATGGATTAGAAGTTTCAGACAAGAGATCATTGATGAATATGAAAAAGAGAGTTGAAGAAAAGACGGAGCCCTGTGGCATACCAACAATTATTTTATGAATTTCAGACTTAAAACCGTCCAAAACAAACTTGTACTTGAACCGCTTCGAAAGGAAGTTTCTAATCCAATAGAAAATAGATTCACCTATACGCATTTTTTATAAAGATTTGTACCAGTGAACTATTGCTACAAAAGCCAGGGGCAGGTTGGAAAAAATTATTGTATTTTCGATCCACTTGGAGAGGAGTAGGACAGATGTAAAAGCTTACGCAATGGTTTTGCCAGCGTTGAAGAACACTTCTTCAGAACAATTATTTTAATAGGCTGGCGACATAAGTCATGTCCTTAACTATTCATGATGTTAAAAATATAAAAAAACGAATATTTATATATTTTATCTCCAAGAATAAATCTTACCCTAAAATAGAAAATAACATGGAAAAACAAAATTATAACATGTCAATAAATACAAGATCAGACTGTGATATTGATCACTGTTATGAAATGCCACCAAGATTTGCTCGTGGGAACAAAAATGGCTGACTTCTAAAAACAAGGAGGGTACTCGACAAAAAATCATACAGATTGGATAAAAAAGTTGGATCGTTATTAAAATAAAAGTACATAATGTAGATACATACAAGGTGGCAGAAAATAAATCACCCTATCGAAAGATGTTATAATTGTTGCAAATGGCGTCTAATATCAATCATATTTGACATTTGTGATGTAGACAGCTGTAGTATAAGGTGTTTTTGTTTTTAAGCTCACAGCTTGGAAATGAGTTGACACCTTAGTGTTTCATTTTTAGCGCAGACACTCAGGTTATATTTCTTTTTTTGTCAATCAGAGCTAGCTCGGAGCGTGCTCTACTGCTCTATGAGTTCAAAACAAAAAGCCGAGTATGATTGAAAACACGAAAATATAAATGGAGATCGACTCCTTGTACAGTTCAGTGCTCCAGCGTTTTTCATAAATAAATCAGAGCACTCAGCTCAGTGCTCTGCTCAGAGTTAAAAAAAACGTTTAAACAAACATGCAAGCAATGGAGCGCTATACTCCGCAAGAGCGTGGAATAATTGTGTCGATTTTTTTGGTCAACAATCGGTCCGTGGTATTAGCGCAGAATGAATTTCGACGAATTTTACTATCTCGGATTTATTTCTTTGGGTTATTGAAGAAGTGGGCTTATGTTGATAAGCCTCAGACAATCGCAGCCCTTTTGGAGTACTTCTCGGCTAAAATGCTTGACATAATTTTAGCTTGGCTTAATTTTGGAGAGAATTTCGTATGGAAGATAAAATTTATCGCCATCTACGTACTAGGCTCAAGACTAAGATAGACTTAAGCCTAGTACGCAGATCGGGAAAAATTTTGTCTCCCATACATTTTTTTTCCTGGGACAAATTTTGTCTCGGATATTTTTCCGAGCAGTACGCAGTTCGCGCGCAAAACTCATACTATTGTGAATTGCTCTACAAAATGTCTCCACTAAATTTTGCCAGGAAAAAGAATGATACAAGCATTATTTTGCGGGACAAATTTTGGCAGCCAAAAGTGATTTTTGTCAAAACTGGTCTTATGTAAAAGGTGCTGATGCTTCTCTTGAAAGCATCGAGAGGAGATTCCAAAAAGGTATGAACGATTTTTGTAAGACAACCCGTTCCAGAGATATACAACAAAACACGTTAAATTATTTTTTAATTCTCCAACTTCAAACGTTTGCGCGAGATTTGGAAAAGTTTTGTAGAGATTAAAATTGTAGAGATACAATTTGTCTTGTCTCGATCTGCGTACTAGGCTTTAGAAGTAAAAAAAAACTTAACTTAAAAAGCATTAAAATTGGAAATACCTACAATTTGGCATTTTATAGTTCACAATGACATTTTAAAGTAAAAGTCGCAATGAAACTCGTCTCAAATTACGTCCTGCCAAAAATTATTTCTTTTCGAGTTGACCGACGATCGACAATTCTCGACGTTTTGGCACCTCTGGGCTTTGCTCCAGCCAGTCCTCCCTTTTTTTTTTTTGCTTCAATTGAAATAAGCGACCTTGAATTCTAGATGCGGAGTGATTTTATAACTAAACATTGATTGATACATTTGAATATTAAGGCAACTTGGCATTTTTTTCATTAAATGTAAGAAATATTATTATATACAATTTTTGTTACATAAAAACAAAATTTCCTAAGTTTTAAGTATCTTTATTTACAAAATATTTTGGTTTAAAAAACATTCGATTACTTCATCTCCAAAATAACCTTATCGGGTTCCGGAATATATTTATGTTTGTAAGTTTCGAAAAGTGTATTCAAGTCATCCACAAATTTACGATGAAACTTCTCCACAACTTCCTCACTTGGATCGTCAGATTGTGGTACATCAATTGGGGATCCAACTTTAAAACAAAATCTATGTTAAACCAACTTGTTCCACAAGTTGAATCAAACGAAAAAACTCACCAACTTGTACTATACGTCTGCGCTGAGGCAGCAAACCAATGTTGTACTGGAAAAATCCTCTTCCAATAAGTATTAATGGGGAGATACCGGTAATTTTTTTCACCAACAATTGCATGTTTCTGACAAATGACTTTGGTGGATTATCGAGTTGGTCGAAGACATCAACTTCACCAAATGAAAAAACTGGCACAATAGCAGCACTGAAAATTCCCAATTTGTCTTTTATTGCTATTGGAACTTGAACTGACAGAATCTTACCCAGATCTCATGGCTAATTTTATGAAACCCTTACGATTTTTGATGGTTATGATGTATTTCCCGGGCTTGGAATCAAGAGCCTCTTTTGCACCCCCAACCACAACGGCAACAGCAGAAGCAGTATATCCATCAGCAGCATTTATAGGATCCTTAGGATCATGCGATGTGGTGAGATTGTTGTAAAGAGATTTCCTTGTCACTGATATGAAGCCCCATGACTTGACAATATGACGCCAGAAGGGTGTGCTAAACTGAAATGCCAACGTTCCTGCTTTCGGACGGATCTTTGGGAAAAGTTCATTCCATTTTGAAATGTCTACGCCCATGTTTGTGAAGATACCAATGCTACATTCATAAATGGATTCTAACTCAAATAAATGCATTCAATTCAATTAGATATGATCAATTACCCAGCGACTCCATGTGGATAGCATGCTAGCAGATAGTTCCTATTTGCTGGGAGTTCTTCAGTTTTCACGAGTTCCACTGGGAAATAATCCCGAAAGTGTTTCCAAAAGAAATTATCTCGCATCCATCTTAGTCTAAAGGGAGAAAATGAATGTCAATATTTTCGTCATATGGACATAATTTTATGGAAATCCTTACCCAGAACCTCTTACTTCATTCTCAGACTTTTCCTTGTCCAAATAAATCCAGATTCCGTAAGCAATCAAAAATGCCTTCAAATAATAATTGCCAAATATCTAGAAATTCAGAAAAAAAAAATATTTGTAAACAAAAATTTGTTTATATTTAAAAATTCAAACAAAAAAGCAGTCTTTTATATAAAAATAAAGACGAGTTAACGCTAAGCAAGGACAATGCCCTGCGTTCGTGCCTATTGCCCTTAGATAAAGCAAGAGCCCTGTCTTACGGTAGATATATGGGTTGTGTCGTATGTTAACTTCACCTGCACGTAAAAAGTTACAACCACGTTCAGAGAGACTAGGATAATGGGAAGGACTACCCTTAAATTGAAACAAGACCCGAAACATCAAATGATTATGACTGGAGAGCATATTCTTGGAACGTGAGTACACTACATCACAAGTGCTACTCAAAAGCTTGAATCTGTTCTCAGGCGATATAGTTTAGACACTACTTAGTTCCAGAAGATATTGGGAAGGTACAAATATTATGAAAAGAAAAATTTGCGACATTTAATATAGCTGGATATTGGACATTATGGGTGCGAATGCGTTGTAGGAAATCGGCTAAAAAGCCAAGTTATTAATTTTGATATGTGATCGTCTGGCTTTGATAAAATTATTTAAACGATCTACGAGTATCAAAACAAAAAAAGGTGAAGAACTTGTTAAGGAGTTTTATGACCTTCTGGAAACTGGTCTGTCCGGAGTACGATGTCAATGTTGTGCTCAGGGACTTTAAAGCTAATGCCGGAAACGGGTACATCTTCGGTGGATTATTCGGTAAGCGCATCCTCCATGAAACGACAACAAGTAACAGCTTCCAGCAGCAGCTTGTAATATGATGATAAGGACCACTAGCCTAACGATGCACAAAACAAAACAAAAATGTGAGGTTCGACACAAGCCAAGTATCCAATATCTTTGATGGATCTTCTACATTTCCAGAAGAAAACATCATCATCTCGTACTCGTATAATTTTCCAGTTGCGGCAAAATTAAGAGTGTCGAGCGTAGAGCAAGCAAAAGAGCAAAAAGACAACCATCTTTGAATCAAGGAAGAAACAGTTGACAATCTCACAGGGTTAGCATAAAAAAAATAACCAAGTTGAAGGATCTTATAGGTAATAGCACTGCTCTTCAAATATGGATGTGATTTTTGGAAGCGTGTGTGCATCAATTCATCAACCGATAATAGGTGGAAGGAAGTATGTCCTATGACTGAATTATCAACTCCATATTCTCCACAGGCCACCCTATGTCCTGCAAGATCTTTCTACAGGCTTATCTCTGCTAAACGTCGCAAAAATGATTCTATATCTATAGCCAGATATACATTGTTCAAATGCATGACAAGCACGTGCAAGTGTATTGGTAAATTCGGGTTGAACTTGCATATACTCGTACACACATCAAGCATGAGCCATCAATCTTTTATTTTTACGTCATTTTTACATCGACGCTGTGGTGAGAGGACGTTGCGCTTTGTGAGTTTTTTTTTCAGCAAAATTGTGATTTTACGAATTTCTTTTAGATTTTTTCAATTTTCACCGAGTAATTTGTTTAATTTTGTCTGTCCATTTCATCATATAATTTTTGTTTATTGTTTTAATATTTAAATCAGTGCTTATGTTATGTTGGCAAATGAACCAATAAATGCATGATCAATCACAATCATCAATCTTGCATATACACTACTTCTATGCAGGACGCTAGATTGAAAGAAAATCAAAAGATTTTGAATGCCAAGTTCGATCTGACAAGGAAGACCAATTAAATAAGTAAATTAAATAAATATGTCAGTAGGATATACTTGTAAGCGGCTTGTTCTGGGTCAAACCTTAATCTATGGTTTTGATAATAGTCGTTCGGTTACTCAAGAAGTTCATGAAAATATAACATTGTAAGTTTGGTAAAAATAGCTTATCTTAGGAGATAAATGAACGACTAACTAAATATTATCGACATTACGTTATCAGTTTTTTTAGGTAATTTTGTTACAATGCGATCAAAAGTGAGATTTCAAGGTCTTGGATTTGAAGTTGATGGCTGTTGTGCTATCGCATCATTTTGATAACGCCTTGAAAATTTTTGGATTAATATAATTGAGAATATTGAAAAACCTGATTAAAAAAAATTTAGGGAATTTTCAAGCAAACCCAGTGTTAAAAATAGGTTTAGTTCCTTAAAAGCTCTTTCATGTTCTAACAAAAGTAAAAACTAACCTTGACAAATATTTGCAAACAACAAAAAAACACTTGTCGCAACTTAATGTTCTCTTACCAATAAAAGAATAAACGTCAAATGTGCACACAGGCCAATTCCTAACATAAGAAACAAGTAAATGCCAACTGTTAATGTTTGTATTCGCCTTTCGGGTGGAATATTCGCAGGTGCCCATTCGATTTTTACCATTTTAATACTATTTTTATTAATTGATTAATTCACGAAAGGTATTAGTCGCTTCACTATCAGAATTATACTGCTTTCTTATCCGAAATGACGAGTTCGAAACAAAAAATTAGAAGCTTTTTCTTGTAGTTTGTGATAAAGGCAATCAAATGGCAAGTTATGGGTAACAAAATAAAATGTGCGACCTCTTATTTTCAAAAAGCTTAGGTTTTAGAAATTTCGGTTCAGAGGCATGGATTTTATTAGGTACCTACGTCAAGTTTTAATTATTGTGAAAGTACAATCTTAATTTCAAAAATAAATCATTAAATATCGAATTTTGAAAATAAATTTAATTTTCTTCTGGATGCTTACAGTGGCGGCGGAAACCTAAACTTAATGTGGGCAAGATACTTTTCGCGAGGCCCTCTGATGGTGCAAGTAGAAGGTAATATAAAATAAATAAAATGCACGACTGGATCGCACGAACTTGCTCTTATGTAAAAGTACTATGGAATTTAAGATATATTTTAAAAATATAAAACATGGATTTAATGAGATAATAATGTTCAAATGCATAAAATTGCCGTCTGTCTGGTTTCCGGAAAAGTATGAATTTATGCAAATAAACCTTAAAAAATCGTTTTATTATTAAATAAATTTTTTATATAAGAAATTTCTCTAAAAATTTTCAAGAAAAAAATGTGGGATGCGAATTTTAAGTATTTAATAATATTGGTTTTAGGAAATAACTTCAAAAAATAATCGTTCATAGGTTTTGAAGATATTGATTTAAAAAAATTACAAAAATACAGACATACAGACACACTGAAACATGTTTTTTGTGTACTAAATTTTTATAAAAAAAATTGATATGCAAATTGTTATTATTTAATAAAATACATTTTTAAACGTAATTTAAAAATTTAACCGTGTATCGGTTTTCAAGATATTGAATTTTCAAAAACAAAAATTATTATTTTTTTAAAAATCCAAAAACTATTTTTTCGAAAAAATTGTTAGTTTATATGGGTGGTACCCTTAGTTTTGGAGCTAAGAAAAAAATTTCAACTTCTACCTCAGAAGACCACTTAGAACGTTCCAGTTTCGAGATTTCAAGAATATAGACTCGAATACTCTTGAACTTGATATACGAAGAATTAATTGGGATAGTTTGTATTGTCAACAATTACCCGATGAGCAAGTTGAGTTCCTTCAACGAAATTTATATCGTTTGTTTGACTTTCACGTTCCTTTAAGAACTTTATCTGTAAGATACGGTGAATATCCTTGGTTTAGTCACAAAATACGCAACTTACTCAACCTACGTAACTCGTCTTTCAAAAAATGGAAGCGTTATAAGATACCAGATGACTTCCAAGAATATCGTCGTTTACGCAATACGATTGTTCGTCTCATTCGTGCTGCAAAAGTGAGTTGGTACAAAAGTCGGTTAAATCTCTCTTTGAACGGTCGCAAACTGTGGAAAAATTTAAAGGAAATCGTCAACAAACTTATTAATTTTGATCCAAAGGATATTGATTGTAATGAGATCAACAATAACTTTATTTCTTCTATTCCCCAACCCACTACTGCATCTCAAAATCTTTCTAGTGAAGAGTTTTCGGCAATATACTCTGGACCCGAGTTTAGTTTTTCTTGTGTAACCCCTGAGGATGTAGTTGAAAATTTCATTTGCTTGAAATCTAATGCCGTAGGTTTCGATAACTTACATCCAACGTTCTTAAAAGCCATCCTACCACTTATTTTGCCATATATTACGTATATTTATAATAGCATTCTTACAAAAGGAATTTTCCCGTCACAATGGAAAGACTCCAAGGTTATTCCGATTCCTAAAAACAGTTCGAATACTGAATTCCGTCCCATCTCTATCCTTCCTTTTCTGTCCAAAGTTTTGGAAAAATTAATGCAGAAACAGCTTACGGCCTTTCTTTCCCAGAATTCTCTTTTGACTCCAAAACAGTCAGGTTTCAGGCCAGGTCACAGCAGTACAACGGCACTACTAGACGTCATCGAACAAGCAAGAAAAGCGTTAGACGATAATAGAGTGACGTTTCTGGTTCTATTAGATTATTCTAAGGCATTTGACACTATCGATCACAAATTAATGTGTCAAAAGTTACAAAAAATGTATAAATTTTCACCAGAAGCTGTGAAGCTTATTTTTTCGTATCTATCTGGCAGACGGCAAGCGGTTTCAATTGGTAGTCAGGTATCTAATTACTTATCAATTTCTTGTGGAGTTCCCCAAGGTTCGATACTTGGTCCTTCCTTTTTCTCATTATACATTAATGAGATTCCAAAAATAATAAACCACTGCCACGAACACCTCTTTGCTGATGATCTGCAGTTACTAAAAAGTTGTTCAATTGGATTGATTGAGGATTGTGTTCAAAAGATCAATGAAGACCTCTCAGCTATTAGATTATGGTCACTCAAATTTGGTCTTACTCTAAATCCTCTAAAAACGAAATGTCTCGTCATATCTAAAAGATATATGGACTTGAGTTGCTTTCCTGTTATCGAGCTAAGTGGGTCACGTATTGACTATGTAGATACAGTAAAAAACTTGGGAATTTGCTTTAATAGGACCTTAAGTTGGAACAACCACATCAATCAAGCGGTTGGCAAAGCTTATGGGGCTCTTCGATTACTGTGGCCAACTAGAAATTTCACACCATTGGAAACTAGGAAAATGCTTGCAAAAACCCTTGTGGTACCAATCTTGACCTATGGTTGTGAAATTTTCTGCAAGCTCGACAGCGTAAGCCAAAGAAGGCTTAATGTTGTTTTTAATAACATAGCACGTTACATTTTTGGACTTAGCCGTTATGATCACATTTCATCATTCTCCAAAAGTATTTATGGTATTTCTTTTGATAACCTTCTAAGACTTCGTACCCTTATTTTGTTTTTTAATATTGTGCATACGCGACAACCCTTATACCTTTATAATATAATCCAGTTCTCTTTATCTAGACGCTCGAACCAAATAATAATTCCCCGCTTCTCAAGCCTTAATTCAGAGCGGCAGTTCATTGTTAATGCAGCTCGTTTATGGAATTCACTGCCACGCAATGTGCGAAATACAGATAATTTAAAACAATTTAAGAAAAATGTCTTTGAACATTATGCCACGTCCTAACTTGATTTTGGTCTAGACTCCTTTGGTTGCTGTTGGTCTCGCTGCTTCTCTGTTTTTTATCTTCTAAATTTTTCCCTTCTTTTTTGTTGTTCTATTTTTATATTTTTATTATTAAATTTATTTTTTTCTTTTTTTCATTCTATTACTTTTAAAAAATTTAAATTATTTTTTTTTCCTTTAACCTTTGAATTATGTCCTTAGTTAAGCTTTCTTACCAAAAGATGTAAATCTTAAAATTAAGCTCTTAATAAATAAATAAACTAAAAAAAAAAAACTAACTAATTTTTCCTCTAGGGAATCACCGAAGACCCTTAACTACCGAGTTTGAAGAAAATACCTCCAGTAGTTTAGGCTGTAGTTCGAGGTACAGACATACAGACATACAGACATACAGACAGACAGACGGAATTGTCGGACCCACTTTTTTCGTCTTCGCTATCATCGTAATGTCAACTTTGATCAAAATCTCGAGTTCGATTTTTTTTCCAAATGCAGAACTTGCCCTATAGTACCTATGTATGTATATCGCAAGTAAAAATCACTTAATTAAACAGTTTTTTTATTTATTAAGAAACAAACCTAAATTTATACTCATACTTCTTTGGAACATTAAACAAAAACTCCTTATACAACTCATAAGGTTGGAAGTCACTGCTCTCATCTTCTTGCAGGACTGTGTGTAAATCCCAAAAGTTTTTCAATATTTGCTCTTTTGGAAGTTTTTTCAACTTGTTTAAGTCATACAGAAAACCAAAATTTTCAAAATGTTGATTTAAAGACATAAATCTCGATTCTATGTTACTTATCGCAGAATCAATAGTCTTAAAAAAATCTGTTTCACACCGGCTATTAGCAGACTTTGTAAGTTGATCGCTACCTTCATAATCAAACATCCTTTCCTTTTTGGCTACTCTTTTATTTTTAAAATCTTTTGGCAAATTATAACTGCTTTTCTCACTAAATTGACAAGCGTCAGACACAAGCACTTTTCGAATCCTGTTTGTCGATATTTTTTGATCCAGTCACAAAATGTACGCAACTGTTCAAGAGTAATGCTTAAATATAATTGAATGATCAGAATCGACAGAGATGAGATTTTTGAATTAAGGGCAAGTTCTCCTTTTTCGGCGACCAAAAATGCATTTTTTTCCATTTTTTTATTTTATAGAACAGAAACGAGACCTAACTTTTTGTCTCGAAAATTGACATTTAGCGGCATTTTGAGCGTAGCATGTTTTACACAAATATTTTTAAATTTGGCGCCTATATATCCATAACATGGTAAGCAGGGGTACCATATGGGCCACCAGGTGTCGACACATGAGACATGAACCACCAGCTGTCGAGACATGAGCCATGATTCGAAAAAAAAAAACTTTAAACGCGTTTTTATCGAAACCACGTTTTTTAAACTGTTGGCCACGATTACTTTAAAACTACTTAACGATCGTCATATTTTATTTATTGGAGTCTGGACCAAAATCAGGCTGATATATCAAAAACTTTTGTTTGTACAGCGCTCAGAAGAGCGAAAAAAAAGTGGAAAAAACGAACACTAAAATTCAAGCGTCCCCCATTTTTTTAATTTTTGACTTTGGGCAATTATTTTTGTCCAGACTCCAACTACACTCTTTTATTTTATAAAAAAAATTTAATTTTTTAATTTTCCATCATTTTTGCAGGAGCCAACAGCGAACAACTCTTTTTGGAGGTGGTCTCGTTCCGAGGCGCATTGTTTTTTAACGGCCCGGTATTTTTTGATGAAAAAATTATTTTTTGTACTTAATATGATAATAAACAAGTACAATATTTGAATTGATTATATCATGCCTTCCATGAAAAAAAAAATTCATGAAAAAGTGTCATTTTTGACACTGAAAAAGGAGAACCTCCCCTTATTTAATATAACATAAATGTAATATAATGTCGATTTCCTTTACACATGAGAAATCAATTTCTGTGTTAAGATTTCTATCTCTCGACAGATTTTACGTTCCTTCACACCAAAAAAATTGAATTTTTTGACAAAGATCAAATTCTTCGAATCAGTATTTGAAGAGGGATTTACATGTATGTATATACGAAATACGCATACCACAAGAAAAATTTTACACGGGATCGAAATTCCTAGTGTGTAAAGGAAATCGACATAAGCAGTTTATCGAAAGATCGATTATTTCATTGGCATTCATTTCGTACGCCGAATGGTGGAATATCTTTAAGTTGAGAATTAATTCTAATTATTACAAGAAAAACCTTGTTTCGTGTCTTATGGATTTTCCAAATTTTTCAAATTTATTTTCGGCTGTGAGGCGCGAGGCGCCTTACGCCGCCTCTGGATGCTTCGGTATATTTAAACTTTATTAAAACTTTTTAGAAGACTAAAAAAGTGTGAGTGGCGGGACTCACGGTTTAGATGTGTAAACATCAACGTTCGTCCGAGTGCCTATTTTCGTTATCGAACTTACCCAATATACATACAACAAACTTAATAATGCATCCGTAATGTCGACAATGTTTTGTTAAATATTGAAAACATTTTTGTTAAGATGTTTAATATAATAACAATTAATTTCAATGGAAATCATAAATGCATGTCAACTTTATTTTCTCTATTAGTTTGTGACTTTGGATGTATTCAACGTATCATTGACTTTTTAATCGTTAATTTCAAGACAGTGTTCACATTGGACTAACTCATTTGACTTATTTTTACGTAGTAGAGTTTCAAAGTAAAAGAACAAACCTATTTATTTCAAAAGTTAAATATGTAACGTAAAGTTTGTCATAGACTTAAACAGGGATGTTATTTGATACAACATTAAATTTGTACACCTATATTCAAACAGAGATGTTATGTGATACGAATAAACTGGTTTTATACGAAACTGATTTTTAATCTCTCTTTTTCTATTGGCTTCATTTCGATTGCATTGGTGCTTTTAAGCACAGCGATTTTTAATAAAAGTTAAGTTTATTCAAGCGAAAAGCATTTATTTCTTCGCACTCCTTATATTCTACTCAGGTAAGCGAACGCCAAATAGAAAATGAAACATACTTGAGAAATAAAGGAAACCGGTTAGAAGAAAGAACGATAGCTCAGCAATATTCTCAATCTCAGCAATTGCGCTTACCTCCACCACCACATACGTTTTTCGACAACATGCTTAACCCATTACCGCATGAATTATTTCCAACAAAGGAAACAAATTGAATAGGCTTTTAATTGCTTAATTAGATCATTATAAGACATCCCGAGTAGAATTTTCGACTCGATAATGCCAAGGCCCCAGCTAGTTTTTCTTAGTTTCAATCATGGCCCTACCGAGCAGTATCTAGTAGAGCTGTAAAAGTAACGACAAAATGAATACCCGTATGCATACGTTACTTTAGGTATGAGTACCCGTTACAAAAATGTCGTTACTCGTTACTATCGTTACTTTAGGTATTCCAATACAATTCGTATGTATCACGTTATAGTATTAGCCAAATATGAGTATATTTGAGTCAAATAAGAAGATTCTTTTAATTAAAACATTACTCCTTGCCTAAAAATGTTAATTGATTTTAAAAATGTTAATTTGAAAAAATGTTAATTTGATTTTAATCAAAGTTGACATTACGATGATTGCTTCGGAAAGGTTGATACTGGGATGTACTGGAATGCATATTTTTTTCTCAGAGATTTTTATTATGTCAGACATTTGGAAATAAAGCGTCATGTCTATTTTGTAAAAGACGTACAAAAAATCTCAAATGTCAATTGATTGAAAAACTTCTGAAAAATCTTAATTTTTTTGGATTTTTTTTTGTCCCGGAAAATTGCGATTTTAGGGCTTTTGGAAAGCATCTAAAAAGAAATACTCTAAGTAGGTCAAAATATAGTATATTACCAATCAACCAAGGCATAAACTGTCAAATTCCATTGGAGGATGGCTGAGATCTCGATGGATTAAAAAACATCTTAAAAATCTAATTTTTTTCAACGAAAAATTGAGATTTTTTGATTTTTTTTGTTCAGGAAAATTGCGATTTTAGGGCTTTTGAAAAGCATCTAGAAAGAAATACTCTATATAGGTCAAAATATAGTATATTACCAATCAACCAAGGCATAAACTGTCAAATTCCATTGGAGGATGGCTGAGATCTCGATGGATTAAAAAACATCTAAAAAATCTAATTTTTTTTACCGAAAAATCGAAATTTTTTTTTTGTTCAGGAAAATTGCGATTTAAGGGCTTTTGGAAAGCATCTAGAAAGAAATACTCTATATAGGTCAAAATATAGTATATTACCAATCAACCAAGGCATAAACTGTCAAATTCCATTGGAGGATGGCTGAGATCTCGATGGATTAAAAAACATCTAAAAAATCTAATTTTTTTCACCGAAAAATCGAAATTTTTTTTTTGTTCAGGAAAATTGCGATTTAAGGGCTTTTGGAAAGCATCTAGAAAGAAATACTCTAAGTAGGTCAAAATATAGTTTATTACCAATCAACCAAGGCATAAACTATCAAATTCCATTGGAGGATGGCTGAGATCTCGATGGATTAAAAAATATCTACAAAATCTGAATTTTTTTTAACGAAAAATCGATTTTTTTTGCTCATGAAAATTGTGCAGAAAATATGAACGTCCAACGCGAGCTCATCCTGTGTGTATGCTTTACGCATATTCCGTATGTCGTACCTGTGGATACTGAATTTGTACCAAAACAAAAGTAACGACGTCGTGCGAGTAACGACATCGTGCGAGTAACGACATCGTACGAGTAACGACTCCGATTTGTGTGTATACTTTTCGCATTCCGTATGTGGTATCTCGTATGTGGTACCTGCGTGCGTTATTAGATACTGAATGTGTGCCAAAAAAAAAGTAACGACATCGTGCGAGTAACGACTCTTATTTGTGAGTAACGTTTCGTTACTTGGTATTTCATTGAATACCCGTTACTCAGTAACGAATACATACGATTCGCTACAGCTCTAGTATCTAGCTTGTCCCTCGCTAATTTGTTAATGCTCTGTATATAATGGGCCTTGCTAGAGTTCCTATATGAGCCCTAGATGGGTCTTCACAAGTAGCACAAGAGCTACGGCAATTCTAAAAAAATTTTTTTTTTTTTATTATTGTTGTTTATTTTCATTTTTTCTTTGCCTCCCCTATATTCGACTCTTTAACTGATTTTTTGCTGGAATGAAATAATTTTTTTTTTTTTTTTTAATTTACCTCCACTGAGATTCGAACCCGAGTCCTCTCGCTTGCCGTGCTTGTGCGCTACCTATTGCGCCACTGTGATACATAAAATATCGTGTCTCAAAGTGCTACTCAAATAACTTTCTTTTAATTATACTGTTTAAAAGACTTAAATACGTATTAAAGAATCTGAAAAATACCGATTTAGGACCAAAACAAAAAAGTTATGTTTTTAGAAGGATAATGGATAGCCTTTTATAGAGACATATATATAGGCACATCTAGGATACATCAAGTAAAAACTATATAGCCCCAGTATAAGTAACATCTGAGAATGCCTATAAAGAGGCGAGACTAGCTAAGGCCAATATAACGCCCATATACAATTCCTTATCCAGGCTACACCAAGTAAAAACTATCCAGGTCCCTTGTAGTTTATTTGTTACAATGCCAATAAAGAGGCGATACTATCTATAGCCAAGATATCGCCAAGAAAAAGTTTCATATCTAGGCTACATCAATTTAAAAATATCTAGGCCCAGTCTAAGATACTCCTGGAAAAGCCTATAAATGGGCAGTTCTAGCCAGGTTCAATATAAAGCCAGGATAAGCATAAATTAGTCAAGATCCGCCAGGCTTGCATCTGTCTAGGCCCAGCATAGGATTCATTATATAATGGCCAATCTAGCTAGGGCCACGCTATTCGATAGTGTTTCCTAGATAATTTTCTACCCGGGATGTTTAGTGAAAAAATTTAAAAAAAAAGTTAATTTGTTTAAACTTTTGGGAGAGAAGCCAAATTTGGCTTCGTATGCATTAAAAGTTGTACAACCTCAACATTTCCGTAAAGAAAATGTTTATAAGAACACAAATAAAAATTAAGGGATTTCAATATAAAAATAATAAAAATTTATCAAGTCAAAAAAAGCTAATCCTCGTGAATTTGAGCTCCATGAAATTTAAAAAAACAATTTCTTTTTTTATTGTAACATAAATGAGCTTTACATTTCGGGCAATAGGTAAAAGAGCGATAGGAGCAATGGTTTTGGCAAATTCGTCTGTTTTTTTTTTAATTTGTGGGAAATGACCCACATTGTCGAAACGAATTGAAAGTAGAGGAGAGTCTTGATGCCTTTCATAATGCTTTCTCTTTGGTGTTGTTTCTGCAGGTGATCCGGCCCGCTTTTTAGGATCGGTGGCAGAAGAAGTTGGAGTTCCAGGAGATCCAAGTCGAGATACACTTCGGGGTCGTCCACGGAGTTTTAGTACTTCCTTTTCGGCTTTGAATAAATACTAAGCCTTTTAAAGTTTGAAATCAAACAAAGGTAGGTGAAATTCATGTTGACGACGCCATAGAATCCACGCATTCACTATGCATAAATCTATCATGTGAAAAAATACTAGCTTATACCACTTCTTGGATCGTAAGTGTATACGATACAAGCCCAGCATCGAATCAAGGAGGTCCACTCCACCCATGTACTTGTTGTACACATCAACAGCTTGCGGAGCAGGAAGAATTTTGTATGCTTTATCGTTTCGTGAATAACGACGTCTCTCTGTTACTGGATTCATTCCCACATATGGTGACATCAGAGTAACCATTTTGTTATCGATCCAGGACACCAAACTTAGCTGAACCTCCTCAACAGTTGCCACTTTTTCGATCATGATTCCACGTCCTTCCTTCATCAATTTATTTTTCGGGATTCTCGAGTTCGGTACGCGGTTGAGCCTTACGGTCTCCAATGGCAAAATACCATTTTTAAATAAATAAACTTGTAAATTTGGGCTATTATACCAGCTATCGGAAAATAATTTGTGGTTGACATTTTTGGCCACAGTAGATGTTAATCTGGTGACGACATTTCCACTCCCAGATCTGGAGCTCCATCAGGAAATGTATTGCTCTGGTGTCCAGCAAACAAGTCGAAATCGTAGCTAAATCCAAAATTCCACTCAGAGCTTGGTTCTTATAGCCCCATTCATGTGGCTTCGCTGGATTGTACTGCTTCAGTTCATGGCGACATTTTGTTGGTATAATTTGTTCATCAACGGCGAGAAACTCTTCTTTTGGGATCAATATAGCAACCGTTCTCGTATTTTCTCCAAAAGTGGCCTTATCTTGAACAATTTGTCGTGTCCTTCTTGCCCAAGTGGAATGAAGTTATCGTTGTCGTTGAAGTGGATGAAGCTTTTAATTTTTTCGAATCTATTGCACGTCATTGTTTTGTAAATGATCGGTTGTCCTACAGTTTTATTCCAGTAGATAATGCCTTGAAGATGGAAGTCGGCAACAGGGCATAAACGTTACCATTCCGATGAATTGCTATATTTCATCTTTTGTGATGCTGACCGTATTGCTTATAGATATTATCCTGGAATGTTTTTTTATTTGATTCGTCAGTTATTAGGTTCATTATCTCATCAGTAAACAGGAACGATGGGGCATTTAGGTCCTTTACTGATTCTAGTAGCTCAGCCGATCCCGAAAATATGAAGTTTTTCTTGACGTAAGCAGGAATATGTCCCTTTCTCCATGAAACTTGCTTTTTTGTTTTGTTTACCTTAACTTCATCGTCTGAATCTATATCAGTTTCTTCCACCACAACGTCGTCTTCTTTGTTTTCGAATTGCATCTCCGTCTCTAGTTCCATATCCGAGTCACCTGCCAATTCATCATCACTCTGCACTCCATCTCCAGGAATGGGATTCACAAAATCGGATCTTCCGTAAAAACGACGAGTTTCCATTTCTTCAGTTTAAGAACAATTAAATACATTTATTTTACTTTAATTAACAATTATTGTAGGTAAAAGTGAAAAAGCAAGTAAGGCTATAAAAAATATATACAATGAAAACCCTTTACTGCATACGAAGCCAAATATGGCTTGACAACATTTACCCCCAAAACTAACAGAATAATACATATGTTTTTGTTTTGACTTATTTCTAGAAAGATAAACATATAAGTTATCATAAATATATTTTTTCAACTAGATTAATAATTAGGCATTTTAATCATTTTTTGAAAAAAAGCGGTTAAAAAAGGATTAAAATGTAAAAAGCCATAAATGGCTTCGTATGCGGTATAGGGTTAAAAATTGCAAAGTGATATTGCATCTTTTAAAAGCAGACATAATACAAATATTTTCTTGGATCAGTAATAGGGGCGTTCACTGCTTGACAAGCACGGCGTGATGAATATTTTATGGATCATCAAACATATACTGCCCACACATCACTTTTAATTAGAAATTTAGATCATGGCGAAACAATTCCAGAAGTTCCAAGAAAGTGAAATTTGCTTTAGGCTTAATAAATGTGCGTCTACGTTCTCAAATATGCTTGTCATTTTGAAATCCATCCAGCATGTTTGACAAGCCGTTGGATGGAGCGGTTACATTATTAAAATTCAGCCAATCATGCCGTTCTTTTTCAAGCATATTTGAGAATGTGACCGCCCCTAATAGTCCACGAAAATATGATACCTCAGTTTGACTTTTGGATCCTGATTACACGATTCTTTGTTTTCGTTAGTTTCGTCTTTTTGACAGTTTGGGTAAGAGGTGTAGAAACGTAGATTCAGTCCGGACATTTCTTCACCTGATACCAAATATGTCAAAAAGATGAAAAAAAGAATCATGTAATCAGGCTTTTTTCTACTATAGTAGACGGTGTTCACACTGACTGTACTTTATGTCACTCCCTCTGTTAGATATTTATATACCGATTGACATCATTGAAATCTTTTAATGGAAATTGTCAAAGTAAACATTAGCGGGAAAACAAAATGTTTTAATCCAATGGAATCGCAGTTATCATCCAATTCATAGCTTGACACATGGACAACGATCTATATTTTGATATAATTTAGAATATTTAATTGGAAATTCGACATATGGTATGACAGATAAGGGACAAAATAATTTTTGACTTATCGAGAATATTTCGTTGTAAATGACAACCGATTGCCCTGAAAATGCATTTTCCGAAGCAGAAAATAAAAAACAACATCCCAATTCCCTAAAAGATCTCTTACAATATCCTTCAAACAAGCTAACAAACTTGGACGATCGTAGTGGACTGGATGTTAACAAACCAGATCTTGTCTTCTTCTCTAGGAAGTATAAAATTCCCCATAAAGACCCCTATACTATTAACATTCTACGACGAAGAAAAATACTTGGGTCTTATTTTAGATAAGAAATTAATTTTGAAATCGAACGTTCAAGAAATAGTTAAAAAGGCCGCGGTGGCACTCCTCTCATGACAAAACGCTATTGGGAATAAATCGGGGCTACAATCCTGCATTAGTCATTGGCTATACACCTCGATAATCAGACCGATTTCAAACGTACGGTGGCGGCGGTGTGGCAGTATGGTTGACAGCTCTAAGACACTAATTGTTCAGTAAAAAAAAAACAAGTTCAAACGGTCAGCTTATCTTTCCATGGGTGGAGCACTTTGCACGACTCCCTCCGCTGCACTGGACATTCTGTTTCATCTAACACCCCTCGATATATTCGGAGAAACCGGCTACAAACACACCTATTCGTCTAAAAAAAAACCCTCGTAGTGGATCTATAATGAAACTGGTCACTCCGTCATTCTGAATTCAATCAGATCACAGTAGCATCGATAACACCATCCGGCAGATTCAGTTTGATACAACTTTTAGGTAACCATCCATTCAAGAGAAATAATTGAGGACATACATAGCAAGCATTCGTGGTAGATGAGTCAATCCATTTTTATACCGATAGATTAAAAACTAATGATAGACTACATTTAGGTATTCTTTTCGTCTTTCCAATCACTGTAGAGTGATCCAGGTGGAACTCTTGGCGATTACATAAATCCTGTCTTTTCTTAAAGGAAACGTGATATCAAGCAAAGGATATCAGCATCTTCTAGGAAAAGCTGCAATTTAATCTCTTGATTCTGTCTCTACCAGCTCAATAACAACCCTTAATTGCGGATGAAGCAGCAGCTTACCATTCAACTTTGCTGGGTGCCGGATCACAGCAACATTTCAGGAAATTGTAAAGCTGACAAACTTGCCAAAAGTAGAACAATGATACCTTTATTTCCAGATAAAACGAATAAAGATATTCCCATCGCTACGTGTAAACTTATGGTAAAGTAAGATGCTATACAGAAGAAAAGCCTAAGGTGGAACAATATCACCACCTGATTGCTGACATAATAGATATGCTGGATCTGAAGCGTTCCAAAGGTTTAATATCTTTAAGCAGATCACACATAAGCTCCGTAATAATTGTTATAACAGGACACTGTTTGATAGGCAAGCACGGAACGCAGCTTAGAGTTTGTTCTAACGATTTCTGCAGAAGCTGCATGGACGAAGAAGAGGAGGAAAGGAGCCCTCGCCTTCTCTGTACATGACCTGCTTTATCCCAAAGACTTAGACTAGATCTGGGAGATTTATACTACAATTATAACTATTAGTGATCTCGCTCGCCTCATATTGCAGATCTATTTGGTTTAACGATTAAGAAGAAAGTCTTCAAGATTCAATGTGGTATCACAATGGACCAACTCATGGTCTAAGTGTGTCGACTCTCTTGCTGGAATTCTTAAATGTTAATGTTTCGTTAAGGGTTCCATATAATAAGGAAATTTTGAACAACAAACATTTTATTGAATAGACTTTATATGTACATACTTACTCGTACTTTGGCGTCTACAAAAAAGTTTAAAAAAGAGCAAGTTCTTTCAACCGAGTTATCGACATTTTAAACAAATCAACTGTTTTATTTTTTTGTTGGTAGGCTTGATAAATAATTTTTTTTGCTGTTGCGCAGACGATAAGAAACCGACTTGATATAAGTAAGAGTATATGATAGGAGTATAAAATCCAACAGACAATGTTTTAAGTCTGAAGAATATTATGAAATTACTTGGAAACACTATCACAGCGTCGGCCAATGTCCAAAGTGTTTTTAAATTTTAATCAATCATATCTCGACTTGGGCAATGTTTATGCTGAAGCACTTACAAAGTACGAGTACACCGAACCACTGTTCCAAAAGCCTTCACCATAACAAGATAACAATTTTATTTCTTCGTTTGAAATTTGTTGTCTAGACATTATAATTTAAAAGATTTTGTAAGAAATTTAAGGTAGGTACACATTTTATTAACACGCACATGTACAACTTAAAGTTTGTCATCGTTGAAGTTATACGAGTAATAACAATATTTTGATAACGAAGGTCAATGTTCGCGTTCTTTAATTGATTTGGTACTCAATGTATTCAAAATTTGGCATGTACATCTTTCGAAGGTTGAAAGTAGAACAAGGTCTGCATGGGAATATATTTTAAAGATAATTTTGTTTCTTAAACCAAAAGTCACATTTTGCATCATGCATGTACTGAAAGATATTTATGCTTTAATACCATTAAACTGCAAAACTGTTTTGTCAGTTTAACTTGAATGGTCTATACCAGGATCACTTGAAAGTCATTGATATTTTCCAGAAATTATGTCTGCAGGATCGCGAAGCAGCATTGGTACTTACCAATCAAAGTTTTACAAAACGACTTAAGGTGCTTACACAAATATTTAAGACTCCAGAAGTTACGTCCGAAAAATTGTACTAGAATGTAAGTATGTCTACAAAGAATTACAGAAACAGTGTCTGCTAGAAATTGGAAAATAGCAGAATTAAATTCGGAAAATAAGTCCAAAATATTTCAAATTATGCTAAGCAGGTCTGGAAATAAAGTCCTGATTTCCAAATCTCATTTTTGAAAGCGATCAGATTTTTTTTGTATTTTCAAAGAAGAAAATTCAATATTGATAAAGTGAGAAATCTCATAAACTGATTGCGATTGCAGTTTCTGTACTCAAAGTATAATTGAATGTGTCAGCATGGCAACACTTTGGATGAGCAGCTTGACATTTAACACATGATGAAATGTCTGCCCAAACCTTTAAAATTTCTACACAATTTTATAAGTTAGTTCGTAGTAATTAGTAAGTTTTGAGATTAGTCAAACAGAAATCCTCTTTTTTCCATTTCTGAAAATTAAAAAAAAAAAAATAGCACACAAATTTCTTAATTTCTGGAAAGATTTCAGAAAAAAAAAACAGCTGAGCTGCATTTTCTATTATTATTTTCCTGATGTTTTATTCGAAGGCGAATCGATCTACGTGTTGGAGTTCTAGCTCTATGTAGAGTAAACGGCCTTTTTCCAAAATTTCATTTGCGTCAAAAATACTATTTGTAATGTGTTCTTAAACAAAAACTGCAAAAGTCAACTGTTCGAAAACCAAAAACCAAAATTTCGATGCGAACGATTTATTTTTGCTAACGCAGTTTGCTTAGGTCATTATGTTCGATAACATTATTTCCGGCGCAACTTTGCAGTACAAAAATCGAGTTGACAGCATAAATATCTGGCATTTTTGTCTTTTGTTGGCGGGGAACAAAAAAGCGGGGCAAGGGACATTGAGAAAAAGAACAACATAATGTTGTTTTTTAACTCGGATCGCGCAACTCAGAGAGCTCCCTCCAAGTGCTCTGTAAGCTCTGTAACGTCATGTGGAAGCTGAGGCCCAGCTGATTAATAACATCAAAGACTTAGAAGGAGCTGCCATGCCAGGAAACACTTCCAAAGAATAATAAAGCGCTTCTCAAACTATTTTATTGCTAATTAATTCTAATTTTTTTAGTTTTCTTTTTTAATATACATTATTTTTATTTTTTACTTATTTTTATTTTCAATATATTCATTATTTAATTCTTAATTATTCTCAATTTTAATTTTTCTTTTATTTCCTTTTAAATTATTAAACTGCAATGGCCTATGATGAAATTGATAGTCGTTCCACATATGAGCCCAATCATGATGTTCTGCGATCAATGGTTAATGTCTTTACGTAACAAAAAACCGGTTTTCAGATATGTCATTTAAATGCTCAGAGCTTGTTGCCGAAGATTGATGAGTTCAGGGATATTTTTGTGGATAGTAGGGTTGATGTAATTTGCATTTCCGAAACATGGCTTAATTATAATGTTTTTTTTTGTGAGCGATGTCAATAAAGTACTTTTTCAAGATCAACTCACCGCAGCTGACTTTTCAAGGCATGATCTTATTTTTATGACATTTGACTTTGCGGTGCAAGAATGTGATTATCATTATAACTACAGGGATTTTAATGAAATTGATTACGTCTGACTTGAAGAAGTTGCTCGAAGTATTGATTGGAATAACGTTTATTATTTACCCAATCCTAATGATCAAGTATCATATATAAACTCTAAAATAACTGAACTTTTTAACGACTTCGTTCCTCTACGTACCAGAATACGGAGACCTGGGCAAAGATCTTGGTTTACACCTGAAATTCGTTTACTCATGATGCAAAGAAATGAAGCGTTTAATAACTGGAAACGTTATAGACTTGAGGAATTTCAGCAAAACTATCGGCTTCTTCGTAATCTTGTTGTAAGCAAAATACGATCTGCTAAAAGGTTATTTTATAGTGGCAATCTCAATTTATCTCTGAACAGTCAAAAACTTTGGAAAAACTTGAGAGAGTTAGGAATAGGAAACAAAAAGAGTCTAGTTGTTTCGGATGACATTGACGGTAATATTTTAAACCAAAAATTTGTTGCTCTACCTTTCCCTTCACTTCCTGTTTCTTCTTCTTTTCAATTTGAAAATTTGGCTTTCACTCAAAATAATTCCATAGCTTCATTTGAATTTTCAAGAATAGAGAGTATGGATGTCGTTGAATGCTTCTTGTCGATAAAATCGAATGCTACTGGAATAGATGACATATCTCCGAAATTTTTGAAAATTATTTTGCCAATCTTATTGCCACACATCACGCACATATTTAACACAATTTTAACAACAGGGTCTTATCCTAATCAGTGGAAAATGGCTAAGATTCTACCTATTCCAAAAAATGCGAACGATTTTAGGCCAATTTCAATACTTCCCTTTCTATCAAAAGTTTTCGAAAAAAATTTACAAAACCAAATAAATTGCTATCTCCGAAACAAAAATCTTTTATCAACAAAGCAATCTGGATTTAGACAAAAACACAGCTGTACTACAGCACTTATAAATGTTATAGAAGATATAAGAGGAGCATTAGATGAAGGTAGTTTAACTTTTCTAATATTGCTAGATTTTTCAAAAGCATTTGATACCGTTGATCATTTGAATCTCTGTAAAAAGCTATCACAATTGTACAACTTTTCAAATTCTGCGGTTATGTTGATCCGTTCCTATCTAACTGGTAGAAAACAAGCGGTAATGGTGAATGGCAGATTATCAAACTTTCTTTCAATTTATAGAGGTGTTCCCCAGGGATCGATTCTTGGTCCTATTCTGTTCTCCATATACATAAATGAACTTCCACAAATCATTTCACAAAGTACAATACAAATGTATGCTGATGATGTTCAATTATATAAAAGTTGCCCTCTCGGATTGATTGAAGATTCCGTCTCAGTTTTAAATGAAGATCTAAAAATAGTTTCGCCATTCAGTAAGAATAATGGCTTGTTTTTAAATCCAAGCAAATCTAAATGCATCATTATTTCTAAAAAACCGGTAGACTCATCATACTTTCCACAAATCTTCCTTGATGGTCTTGCTATTGAGTATGTAGAAACAGTGAAAAATCTAGAAGTAGTATTTAATCGGAAGCTAACTTGGGATTGGGACACACATATCAACATAGCTGTCGGTAAAGTTTATGGAGTACTCCGTTCGTTGTGGGCAACCCAATTGTATACTCCATTAAAAACTAGAATTATGCTCTCCAAAACATTAATTATTCCTATATTAATTTATGGATGTGAAATATATGGAAACTGTGACTCCATCAGTAGAAGAAAGTTAAACGTTGCATATAATAACATTGTCAGATATATCTTCGGTTTAAAAAGATATGACAGAATATCGTCATTTTCAAAAGCTATATATAATCTCACATTTGATAATCTCGTTCGATACAGGACATTAATTTTGCTATTTAGGATAATGCAATCTCATCAACCTTGTCATCTCTATAGCAGATTACATATGTCGTCATCATCTAGATCGTGTTGCGCGGC